>CM037865.1:25289384-25640526 GCA_021292105.1 Anadara kagoshimensis
TGGTCCAAAGGTCAAGGTCACAGTAGCAAAACAATACCAAAATGGTTAATTATCTTGAAAACTATAAACTTTTTGTAAAGGCATGTATATTGGAATGTTGTTGGTTTTGATGTAATGATCATTTTGATATATAGATTTAGGTCATTGGTTTAAAGGTCAAGGTCAGAGATGTGAAAGAATACTGAAATGGTTTATTATCTTGAAAACTATTAACTTTTTGTATAAGCATGCATATTAGAATGTTGTAGGCATTGATACAACGATCCTTTTGATGTATAGAATAAGGTCATGGGTCCAAAGGTCAAGGTCACAGTAGCAAAACAATACCAAAATGGTTAATTATCTTGAAAACTATAAACTTTTTGTAAAGGCATGTATGTTGGAATATTGTTGGTATTGATGTAACAATCATTTTGATATATAGATTAAGGTCATTGGTTCAAAGGTCAATGTCACAGATGCAAAAGAATACTGAAATGGTTCATTATCTTGAAAACTATTAACTTTTTGTATAGGCATGTATATTAGAATGTTGTAGGTATTGATACAACGATCATTTTGATGTACAGAAAAAGGTCATGGGTCCAAAGGTCACGGTCACGGTTGCAAAACAATACCAAAAAGGTTCATTATCTCGAAAACTATGAACTTTTTGTATAGGCATGTATATTAGAATATTGTTGGTATTGATGCAATGATCATTTTAATATATAGATTATGGTCATTGGTTCGACGGTAAAGGTCACAGATGCGAGTAGCAAGTTTCATAAATACCTAAATATCCACATCAGAGTTATTGCTCCTTAAATGTAGTATTTATTGTGTTTTTGTGCTGTTAACGGCCCAGGTGAGCGGTACAGGCCCTATTGGGCCTCTTGTTTTGATGTTGATGTAAAGAATCTTGCATACATCAATCTTTCATTTATAGGTTTCCACTCCATCAGGGACTTCTTTGTCATATTTGTCATCATTATTCCCACTCACTCGTGGTGTAAACTATCTTCCCTTCCTGAGTAAAGTACGGAGCCCCTGAAGGGACACACTTGAAAAAAATATTAAATCGTTATAACGATATACTAAATCGTTATAACGATATACTAAATCGTTACAACGATATACTAAATCGTTATAACGATACACTAAATCGTAATAACGATATACTAAATCGTTATAACGATATACTAAATCGTAATAACGATATACTAAATCGTTATAACGATAAATTAAATCGTTATAACGATATACTAAATCGTTATAACGATATACTAAATCGTTATAACGATATATTTCAACTAATGTAGAAATGGCGGCCGAAGGGTCTGTCAGCGTACAGGCACGAGGGTACCGCATACACCAGTGTACCGGACAGACACCAGTGTACCGGAAACGGTCATGTCTAAGTAGTATATGAATTCGGATAGAGAAAAAGTCGCGGATTTATATATTTACTTGATTGTTTCAGTAATAATGCACTATGTGTTACATTTTATATCTTGCAAATAAAGAAATTCAATGTCCTATATGCCTTAATGGATACAAAAATTAATTTTTTAATTTATTTCGCCAAATGATCCCTTTGTTAAAGCCTTAGTGAGCTATAATGATCGTTACGTGCATGTTAAAATGTTGATGTTATTGTGTTTTATAGGATATTGAAAATGTTCCTTTCTAAACACACTACTAGATTTAACACTGAAAACATGTGTATTTTATTGCTTTATGTTGCTGCTTTCTTCTTGGTCAATGTCCCACCATTTTGGAACTGACCACTTTAGTATAGATTACAAGTGAAACATGAGGCACATGGACCTTAGCGCTCACCTGAGGTTGTGTACATCTATCTCATGCAATGCCTTATGGTCAATTTCTTTCATTAAAGAGCATGTCAACACATTTGCCAATATCCAATTTGAATGATCAAAGTGTGGATTCCTATGTTTTAGAGGGCTACTGATCAAATCTACTCGATTTGCCAGTTAAAAATTCATCTTATAGGAACAATTTTTTGCTGCAACCAGTGGTAGTGCTGTCGAGTGCCATATAACTCTTCTCTCTGTTTCCGCCAAAATTCAGCTGGGCTACTAATGTTTGCATTACAAATGGTTGTCTGGACTCAGATTATCTAAACCTGGAAGGTTGAATGTTTTGCATCCCTGTTTGTTGAATTCAGTTATGCAACGTCTGTATCCAGGGATAGAAAAACATGTCTAGTGTTGCTTCGTCAGTTGCTTTGCTGATCTGTCCGACATGAGAACGTCAAATCTGATGGATATTGTGAAGTGCATGATGAATATTTGCCAAGTATATGATAGGTATTGCTAGGTATATGATGAAAATTGTCAATTAAATGTTATTATTATCAAGTATATGATGATAGAGTCAATTACATGTATATGGTGATTACTGCCAAGTGCATGCAGATTCTTGCCAATTTCAATATGGTTTTTGTAAAGTATATAATGGGAATGGTCAAGTACATGATATGTTTGGTCAAGTACATGATGGGTATGGTCAAGTAAATGATGGATATTGTGAAGCAAATAATCCTTTTGTTATGCCATTAGATAACAATTGAAAGAATAAATGAAGTCAACATTTTTGTGTTTCTTCTTAGAAATTCTCTTGACTTGCTCTCGTTTGAATAATGAAACATTAGTTTTCTTGATTTGATGATCGACAATACTTTCAGTTCGATCATGTAGCCCTTTTATGATGAAACTGTTATTTGTCTCAACAGTGATCTGCAGCTATTATTTTAGTTACAATTGGTTTTGCACTGGTTTTGTACAAAACACGGTCATGTCTGCTGATTTTATCTATTTCCTGCATTACCGCAATGTTTTTTAACAAACGTTATTGGGCTTGTGCTCAAGACAACATACATAACCTATTACCCAGCTAGCTAATTTTAAATCACAATTTAATATGTTTGCTATATTGCCATATCTCAGAGATGGATCAGTATCAATACCTCTAAATATTCTGACCACTTCCAATATATTGGTCAACAGCAATGGCAGGTGCCTGTTGTGGGCAAGAAAACACTTTATTACAGATCTTAGCCTTGACATGCTTAATCGGTGCAACAGGGTGTGCCTCGGCTTGCCACATAAGCATCATTGTCGATGTGCTTACTTCAAATGGTCAGGTCTTTTTTGTGTTGAATGATTGACCATGTGATGCTGACTGCATCAGCCACATACTCAATTCTGAAAACTTCCAACCTAGACTATAGCCCAGTTAAATGTGATTTGATCAACTCGGATGCTGGTAAGGTTTGGCTTGCTACTGGAAGAAGATTGGTGGTTTTGTGCTATAGAACATAGGTACTCGTATATGGGGTACCTGAAGTACGTTACTTATTCAACATTGCAGCGTTCAACATTAAATAAGTCACAGTTACTTATTCAACATTCGCCTTCCATTTATAAAACATCCAATAAAACAAATTTTATCACATTTCACGATTAAATGTCACTTCCAAGTATGGTTAACCCCAGTGCCTCGGAACACATTGGCTTAAAGTTTCAATGTAAACCAATACCATCATACAGTATATATAGACGGAAAGTAAAGTGCCTGAACAAAGTGAGGCTTCACTACCAAGTGTTGTAATCAATGTCTTGGAACACATTGGGTAAAACATTCAATAGACGTACTGTAGATTTCATATAGTCGTAAAGTAAAGTGTTGGAGCATAGTTAGGTTTATATTGTGGTAAACAGTTGGTAACATCGTGTTGATATACTATTCTGAGGCAATGTCACTGTTTCCTGTAGTGCTTTGGGACACTTTGACCAAAAGCAGCAATCTTAGCATTTATCATTACACAATGAATTATACATGTACATATGCGGAAAGTAAAGGTTCTGGCATGATGAAGCTTTCACTGCATTGACAATTTCAAATTCAAGTTAATATATAAAGTATAAACAATGTCACTACCAAGTATGATTCTCTTCAGTGCAGTGCCTTGGATCTCATCCATCTAAGCCCTTGGAATATGTATAAAGTAAAATTTTCGGGCAAAATGAAACTTCGACTGTTTGGTAATTTTTGAAATACCTTATTGTAACACCTCATGTGGGCATTGTCACTATAGAATAGAAACAGATCTAGGGAACACATTTTGAAAATCAACGAAATATGTATATAAAATACGGTATTTTCCTATAACTATAAAAGTACTTGCCATCGTCAAATAAAAAAAGAAATAAGGTCAACGCTAAAGATGAGTATCAATACCCTCGGAACACATGTTCCGGAAGTAACATAGGATGAACCATATATATTTTAATAAAACCGAAGAGTAAGGGGTTTAGGTAAACCAACTATTCCATTGTGCCCGGATTTCGAAAGTGTTATTTTGTAACACTACATTTTGGCAATGCCAATATTCTTAGACCACCTTTAGAACATATGTTCCGAAAGTAACAAATCGGGTATATATTAAATTACTACTACATCCACCACCATACTCGTGTTGTATATCACATACTACAGACCCGTACACTACATCCACCACCATACCCGTGTTGTATATCACATAACTACAGACCCGTACACTACATTCACCACCATACCCGTGTTAATATCTTAATTGTCTTTTGAATAATTTTTTAGTTTAAAATTAGTTAATATATTAGATACATACATCCATTTTATGAGTTTAAATGGACGGTTATATGGCTGCACGGTACTTTAAGAATATAATGGAATCCGGAAATACATAATTAAAAAATTAATTTTGTATCCATTAAGGCATATAGGACATTGAATTTCTTTATTTGCAAGATATAAAATGTAACACATAGTGCATTATTACTGAAACAATCAAGTAAATATATAAATCCGCGACTTTTTCTCTATCCGAATCCATATACTACTTAGACATGACCGTTTCCGGTACACTGGTGTCTGTCCGGTACACTGGTGTATGCGGTACCCTCGTGCCTGTACGCTGACAGACCCTTCGGCCGCCATTTCTACATTAGTTGAAATATATCGTTATAACGATTTAGTATATCGTTATAACGATTTAGTATATCGTTATAACGATTTAATATATCGTTATAACGATTTAGTATATCGTTATAACGATTTAATATATCGTTATAACGATTTGGTATATCGTTATAACGATTTAGTATATCGTTATTACGATTTAGTATATCGTTATAACGATTTAGTATATCGTTATAACGATTTAGTTTATCGTTATAACGATTTAGTATATCGTTATAACGATTTAGTATATCGTGGTAACGATTAAGTATATCGTTATAACGATTTAGTATATCGTTATAACGATTTAATATTTTTTTCAAGTGTGTCCCTTCAGGGGCTCCGTAGTAAAGCACTATCTTCCCGCTTTGTAGTGTAACTTTTCCATGCATGGGACTGTAACAGGGTTGTAAATACGGCATACAAAACAACACTGCTGAGTTCGACAATTGAGCAATATTTATTTTAGTTCATCACATTTATAATCAATTATACGAATAATAAGGAGACGATGACCCTGCAATATACAAAACAAAAGATGCAGGAATTACTATACAATACATGTTTACATAAAATGCATTAGAGAGTTATTTCCCTTTAATAATGGACATGGCATTATTGTAAATACTTTGACCCAAAAAACTCTATCTCTTTATCAAAATACAACAATATTTTCACAGAAAATATAATAATTTAAATACCAAAATAACATCTTGCTAAAAGTTATAATTTTAGCTTTTACATAAGAATTGTAAAAATAGAAATTGTTAAACACTTTAAGACATGTTTAACTTCATGGTATAAATATGACCAAATACAAAAATGATTGAAATGGTTGATGTAATAAATCGAATAATAATATGATTTTAATAATAATGATAATAATAATAATTACAATATGATAATAATATGATAATTACCCCACATGTGGAGCAAGGGTCCACTGGCACCGATTATTGGTATAAATAACCACTTTTATTCCACAACCTATATAATGGACACAAAAGTGCTTTTACTATGTGTATTATACAAAATGTCCATTTAGCACTTTAAAGAAATAATAATAAAATAATAATGACATGGATCCATATCACACATGAAATACTTTAACACTTAATTTATTTGTAAAACAATGTTATTAATTAAAACTTTATATTTTGCAGTTCTATGTACTCTAATTGATGAAATGTTAATAAAGTGCTGTCATTGTCATAGTCTTTGAAAATGTCAAAAATATTAAACTTAACTTTATATATGAATTGTTTAAATGCAATTTTATGAATTTTAAGAAATAAAAACTAGAAAGAAAGAACAAATAACTGACCTGTAAATAACTTAGAAATATCCACCAAATATTGACCAACACCCATACAGTACAAAAGTAGTAAGTAAAATGTTGCACATGCAACCCAAGACTACAATGCTTGACTGACCACTAGTCAAACCAACCAATGAAAAGAGTTGTAAGAAATATAGAGTAGAAAACTAAAACCCCTAGTGGTCATAAGAGAGAAGATAATAAGTAATAGTAGAAAGTAATAGAATTTAATAGTAAAAGAAAGACAACTCTTACTTGGAAATAGTAAGAGTACAGCACATATAGTATATAGCAATATATATTGAATACCTGTAAAAGAAACAAAGTGTCTTTTACCTGCAAAATAAATAGAATTATAATAAATTAATGAAATCTGAAATAAAACAAAATGAATATTATTAACTTAATTTACTAAATAAATTATGAAACTAACTTAACTAAATTAAAATAAAACTTAAATTTAATACATGGTTACATACTTCCCCCCACACAAAAAATGGTGTCCTCATCATTTGATGCTTCCTCTTAAAACAATATCCATAATGGCATCAGATATCCTCCTCTCAAGATGTTCCGGAACTCCAGATTGAAGTAAACTTTTCAGGTACTCGGCACGATGAAACCAATCTGGCACATTCTCTGCTACCTGACACATCACATAATCTCCAGACTTCATCCAACTTGGTTTAGTTGTTTTCCGTGATGAACGTCTATTATTCTCCGGAGCTCTCGAAGATGTCGCTTCTGCAGCTGAGGCATTCTCAACAGCTGTCGTGTCCTCATCAGGAACTATGGCCCCATCTACATCCTCATCAACTTCTGAATCCCTAGGCTGCTCCTCTTCAACTTCAGAGGGATGACCGTCATCATCACCTGGGTCCACTATTCCATCCACTGGATCTTGATCGTCATCTAGACAGTGGGGAATATCATCTTCAGTTGATATTATGTCAGACATTGGAATGACATCTCCAACTGGTTCAGTTTCTGTAGATGGACTATTAACCAATAATATAGGTACATCTTCTTCATCTGAAACATCTGTGTCCTCTGTCATAGTTTGTTGTGTCTCTTTTGGTATGGTACTTTCCGACTGTTTATCTACGATCTTTGCTGTTGAATGGTTGTCACCATAGTCCTCATGTTTCTCAATCATACCAATGGGCAAGAGCATATTTCTGTGCAAAGTCCTTATCCTGGTATCTCCTTTTTCCTTTCTGACTTTATACACAGGTATTTCCATATTGGGTTGATCTAAAATTATGTAAGGATCTTCCTCCCATTTGTCCGCCAACTTGTGCTTTCCATCAAATGCTACCATTTTCACTAAAACCCTGTCCCCAATTTCTAATCTGGCAGCTCTTACTCTTTTGTCATAGTTACATTTCTGTTTTTCCTGTGCTTGCTGAGATGTTTTAGCAGCTAACTCGTAAGACGTTTTTAAACGATTCCTTAAAGCTGTTGTGTATTGGCCAAATGTTTCAAATCCTTCGTTGTTATTGATTCCAAAAGCAATATCAATTGGTAGCCTTGGTTCCCTCCCAAACATCAGATAAAATGGAGTATGGTTTGTGCTCTCATGTCTCGTGCAGTTATATGCATGCACCATTGGACAAACGAAACTTTTCCAATCCCTTTTCTGATCTGGTTCCAGAGTTCCAAGCATTCCAATGAGAGTCCGGTTAAACCTTTCAGTCATTCCATTTCCCATTGGGTGGTATGGCGTTGTTCTTGACTGCTGAATTCCTGTTAATTTACAAAGTTCCTTTATTAATTTACTGGTAAAGTTAGCACCTTGGTCCGAATGAATTCTGTGAGGCATACCATAATGAACTACAAAGTTGTTGAATAAAAGATCTGCTGTTGTTTTGGCAGTCATATTCTTGGTTGGATAAGCCTGAGCATAGCGGGTGAAGTGATCTGTAATAACAAGAATATGTTGGTATCCCCCTTTAGAAGTTTCCAAAGATAAAAAATCCATACAAAGTAATTCCAAAGGTTGTGTAGTGTGAATGTTTACTAATGGTGCTTTGATTTGAGTTGATGTTTTCTGATGTAAGCATCTATGACATCCCTTTATCCAATAATCTACATCTTTACTCATCCCAGGCCAGTAGAATCTGTCTCTCAATAAAGATAATGTTCGGTCTCGTCCAGGATGGCCAACTTGATTATGTAATCCTTTGAGAGCTTGCTTGATGTATGCTGATGGTAAGACCAGTTGATTTCTTATATCCCCATTAATAGTTGTTTGGCGATACAACACTCCACGAATAAGATGTAGTTGCTTAAAAGTCTTCCTTAAAATGGTGTTTTCTGGTGTTGATGGTAACTTGTAAGGACAACGCCCCTCTCTAACAGCTCTAATCCATGGTTCTAGAAGGGAATCCGAAGATTGAAGTTGTCTCCAGTCACGAGTATTAAAAGCTCCATCAGTGTCCAAGCTGTGTAGTTCTAAAACATCAGCAGAACAACAAAGTGATTCCACATATGGCTGACAATTAGCTGTATTGCAGATGGCTTCTATGGAGTCTGTGTCAACTATATGTATCTGTTCCGCAGCTTCCATAAGGCCTGGGAGTCGTGACATGGCATCTGCATCAATATTCTTCTTCCCAGCTTGATAAGTTATTGTGAAATTATAGGCAGATAAGGCTGCAAGCCATCTATGTCCCGTAGCATCAAGTTTTGCCGATGTTAAAATGTATGTCAGGGGATTGTTATCTGTAAAAACTTTAAATTCAGCTCCGTAAAGGTATTCGTTAAACTTTTCACACACTGCCCACTTTAAGGCCAGGAACTCCAATTTATGGGCTGAGTAATGACTCTCTGCTTTATTTAGACCTCTACTTGCATATGCAATTACTCTTTTGTGGCCGTCTTGAAGTTGGTACAATACAGCGCCTAGTCCCTTTCCACTAGCATCTGTATGTAGTTCAAAAGGCTTGCTGTTGTCTACATATCCAAGTATAGGTGGTTGTGAAAGAAGTTCTTTGAGCTGTTTAAATGCTTGTTCTTGTTCGTTATTCCATTTCCATGACCTAGTACTTTGTTGATTTTTCTTTCCTTTTCTTGCTCTTTGTGGTGTTGGCATTAATTCTGAAAGTGGTTTAGCTATTTTCGCAAAATCTTTTACAAATTTCCGATAATACCCGGCAAAGCCTAAAAATTGACGAACTTCTTCTGGTGTTTTAGGTGTCGGCCAATTGTTAACCTTGTCGATCTTTTCCGGGTCAGCCTCGATGCCTTCTGATGATACAATATGTCCGACATACTTTACTTTCTTCATTAAAAAAGAACATTTCTTTGCTGTAAGCTTAAGACCACATTCCCTTAACCGCTGAAATACTTGCTGTAATCGGTTGGCATGTTCTTCATAATCTTTTCCTATGATAATTAGGTCATCGAGATAAATAAAACAGATGTTTAGATGTAAGTCACCCAGGCATTCCTCCATGATGCGTTGATACGTTGCTGGTGCGTTTACCAAACCAAAAGGAACACGGTTATATTGCCAGAATCCTAAGGGTCCAACAGTAAATGCTGTCCGTTCCTTATGTTCTTCCGCCACTTCTACTTGGTGGTAGCCGCTTTTCATATCCAATACAGTGAAATACTTAGCACCAGCTAAAGAGTTTAAAATCTCATCGATCCGAGGCAGGGCGTACGAATCCCTAATGGTGCGGGCATTAAGGCGTCGATAGTCGACACACATTCTTAGACGACCATCTTTGCGTCTGGCCAATACCACGTTGGACGCCCATGGAGAATGTGACTTTTCAATAACTCCAGCTGCATGTAACTGCTGTAAGTGATTCCGTACTCCTCAAACATGGCAGGTGGAATTCGTCGAAATCTTTCTTTAAAGGGCATTTCATCTGTTAATTCTATCCGGTGTTTTAGTTTATCTGTATGTCCAATATCTGTTTCCCCCCTAGAGAAAATATCTGTATAATCTGTGATAAGTTGCTTTATTTCATCTTGTTGTTGTTGGTTTAGATCTGATGATGTTAAATCAATGTTGTCAAGTAAACTTGATGTATCCTCATTAGTGTTATTTGAATTTTCAACTTCATTAACGCTAACTGCTTGAAGTTCACATATGATTGACTTTGGTGAAACAACGACAGTCCTTGTAGTAACATTTGATATTTCAACTTCGACCTTATCCCGCTTACCAAACTCGTAGCTGTGTAAAGTCGGAGTAATGTCTAAATCTTGTGGTATTACGGATCCAACTGTAGGTTGTAGTAAAGCACAAGTTGGGGTATACTCAATACCTTTATCCATATAGCCAGTTATTTTGACTTTACTGTTTGCCGGTATGACTTTATGCTCTTTCTCTGCACTCCTAACAATCGCAAGTCGAAAATTGTGTTTCTCCAATTCCTTTTCCCTCAAAACCATACACCGGAAAGTCAAATACCAATCCGTTGTTAGTCTTGCCACTTGTAAAAACTTAGAACCATGTAATTCTTTACACCTATCAAGACAATATGACAAAATATTTGTCCCTATTAACAATGGTACCTTTAAATTATATTTACTGTCAGGGACTACCAATAGTAAACAATGTTGTGATTTATCTCCAGGTAAACTTGGAAATTCCAGACAAACTTCAATAAATCCCAAATATGGAAGATTTTGTCCATCAGCGCATTCTATTTGTAATATGTTGTTTAATGATTGTATCGGTTGTGACTGTAAATGCTGTTGGTAAAACGATTCGCTTACAGTTGAAACTGTTGAACCAGTATCTAACAAACCAAGAGAACCAATACCATTTACAAAAATTTCAACTTCATTACAATTGCCAACTAATCCTGGAGGTAAATAACTTAAATTGTTTGAATTAGCTAAGGAGCACCGTTGTCGAAAACCTATGGTCGCCCCCTCCCCATAGGCCTCCTGCCGTTTAAACCTCTCCTTGAGTGATCCAATATGACACGGCATCCAATTTTGATATGTCCCCTTTGTCCACATCTGTAACATATCACATCATCACTTATATAAGCATGGTTATCTTCCCGTTGTGCATCAGCTATTGATGGCTCTGTGTGTAAATTTGGTACAAAACTGGTGTTATGTCCAAAACTTTGACCTCGACCTCTCCAACCTCTTTGATTAAAACCACCTCTACCCCTATCCATCTGTGTTGAAGAAAACTGTTTGTATTTATCTTTCCTGTCTAATCTTTCCTTGATATTTCCTAATTCTGACGTTAATTTACTCATCATTCCTTTTAACTCACTAAGTTCTGATGATGTAGTAGCTGTAGCCAGTTTAGCTGTTGCTGATTTCTTATTGGTTGCTGTGTCAACCTCCTTTTGTTCATTTTCTATCTTCCTTAACTCCAATAACAAATCATCATAACTCCCTATGGTTTCAAATTTATGTCTTGATATAGATTTGAGACTTGGTTTTAATCCTTTGTAAAATTTGCATCTTAACATCTCACCAGAGTCATAAGCACTGACTTGACCCATATCTACCGCTTTGCTAATGATGTTTGACAAACGACAACCCCAGGTGGCCACATCCTCATTGTCCTTTTGTTTAGCGCTATAAAATTCACTTAAAACATCCTCTTTCTCATCAATAAATCCGTAGATATTATCTAATTTTCTGAGAATATTTTCAACTGGAACTCCAGGCCCTAAATTCTTGACAATTCTAGCTGGATCTCCCTTCAATGACTTCCTAATAGCTGTTGCTATGGTCTCATTAGAATATGTTCCGTCCTGAATCAAACACCTGACTTCATAATTCCACAAGTCATAAGCAATATCACCTTTACTCGAATCTCCAGAGAAAGTCGATATTCTAGGGGTGTGTAACGCTACAGTTGGTGACATCTTTGTACTATAATGTGTTCCCATTTTTGGCAATTCATATTCTGATTTAACAGCTGTGCCACCTTTTGTTTTTATATACTCTGCCATCCATGCAGCAAATTTTTCTGGGCTATCTGTATCTGGTTCAAGTCCCATATCGGAAAAAGTTTTTGACAAAACGTTCATTTCTGTTTCTGACATTGAGGTCATGATTTTTATATGTTGTTCTTTTGTATAAAATCAAAAATCCAACTATAATCAACTACCAACCCAACTGACAACTCAACTCAACTGACAACTCAACTGTCAACTCAACTGACAAATCAACTGACAACTCAACTGTCAACTCAACTGACAACTCAACTGACAACTCAACTCAACTCAACTGACAACTGGTGAACAAAAATACCATCAATGTGTACAATATAAAATATGTGTAATAATATAACTAACTACAAATAGGGGAAATAACTTAATTAATGTACCGGTAACTTAATTAACTTAAATTCTAACTAATTAAATACTTAATTACATAATGGCTATGGTATACCAATATTAAGGGGCAATAATAGGCACAGTATTATAATATTGTTTGAGATATAATACCAGGTTATAAATGTTATTAAGTTGTTGTAAATAAATGAATAAATAAATATACCTGAAACAAAAATAAGAAAAGAATTGTACCTGAAATAAACATACACCAAAATACTATGTTATGTTGATGTATTAAAGCATGTATATGATAAGTTGTTAATTGTAAACAAAAATAAGCTGAAAATTGAGAAATTAGATAAAGTTGATATAGATTTTAAGACAACTTTAAAGACAACTAAATAAGAGGCTTGCAATAACAGTAAAATACCAGATAAACAACCTGCTGCACTGAAAATAAAAAATATTTTGGGTATCCCTGTTTTTGAACTTAAAGTAACAGGAAGTAGATAAAGGTAAACAGGAAGTAGTGTTTTATATCCCTATTTATTTATTTTATTATTGTTTTTTTTTTATAAGTTTATCTACCTGAAAAAAAAAATCAAATGTCCAAAATGTCAAGTGCAAATGCTCATGTTGTTAGTGCACGAATGCGCAGAAAAAAAAATGATCGCTTGCTGCAAATGTATGATTCATAAATAAAAAATCAGTTTATGTTCATGAACAAGTAAAAAAAATAATAATGTCTTCAAAAATAAAGTAAAGACATATACTGTAACCTAAAAAAACAAAAACTAAAAAAAATAAATACCATATACTCCTGAAATTAATATGTGTCGACACAAATGAATACTAAAGTCACTGATAATTCAAGGTAAAAAAAAATAAATAAGTCTTCAAAGTATTATGAAGCAAACCAAAATATTGTAGTAAACAGCTGACTGGCTTTTTATCAATGTCAAGGTCACACTGTCACTTTAATAAACCGCAAAGATGTCTATTGTTACTGTACACCCGGGAATAAATCATTTTATTATTTCATCACTATATAGTTACCGTAATCTGTAATGTCTTCTTCAAATAGAACACTCTGATGTCGTGAGAATTAACGTATTAATCAATCACTGAAGAATTTGTTCACAACACACATGTATCAAAATTAACAGGAAATCCGAAACAGGAAGCTCGAAACAGGAAGTCGAATCAAAACCATCTCATTTACATACGTTTCCGGTTGGTCTCCTGGTGTTTCATTGCTCTTGTCCCTACGTGGGCCATTTGTAACAGGGTTGTAAATACGGCATACAAAACAACACTGCTGAGTTCGACAATTGAGCAATATTTATTTTAGTTCATCACATTTATAATCAATTATACGAATAAATAAGGAGACGATGACCCTGCAATATACAAAACAAAAGATGCAGGAATTACTATACAATACATGTTTACATAAAAGTGCATTAGAGAGTTATTTCCCTTTAATAATGGACATGGCATTATTGTAAATACTTTGACCCAAAAAACTCTATCTCTTTATCAAAATACAACAATATTTTCACAGAAAATATAATAATTTAAATACCAAAATAACATCTTGCTAAAAGTTATAATTTTAGCTTTTACATAAGAATTGTAAAAATAGAAATTGTTAAACACTTTAAGACATGTTTAACTTCATGGTATAAATATGACCAAATACAAAAATGATTGAAATGGTTGATGTAATAAATCGAATAATAATATGTTTTAATAATAATGATAATAATAATTATAATATGATAATAATATGATAATTACCCCACATGTGGAGCAAGGGTCCACTGGCACCTATTATTGGTATAAATAACCACTTTTATTCCACAACCTATATAATGGACACAAAAGTGCTTTTACTATGTGTATTATACAAAATGTCCATTTAGCACTTTAAAGAAATAATAATAAAATAATAATGACATGGATCCATATCACACATGAAATACTTTAACACTTAATTTATTTGTAAAACATGTTATTAATTAAAACTTTATATTTTGCAGTTCTATGTATTCTAATTGATGAAATGTTAATAAAGTGCTGTCATTGTCATAGTCTTTGAAAATGTCAAAATATTAAACTTAACTTTATATATGAATTGTTTAAATGCAATTTTATGAATTTTAAGAAATAAAAACTAGAAAGAAAGAACAAATAACTGACCTGTAAATAACTTAGAAATATCCACCAAATATGACCAACACCCATACAGTACAAAAGTAGTAAGTAAATGTTGCACATGCAACCCAAGACTAAATGCTTGACTGACCACTAGCCAAACCAACCAATGAAAAGAGTTGTAAGAAATATAGAGTAGAAAACTAAAACCCCTAGTGGTCATTAGAGAGAAGATAATAAGTAATAGTAGAAAGTAATAGAATTTAATAGTAAAAGAAAGACAACTCTTACTTGGAAATAGTAAGAGTACAGCACATATAGTATATAGCAATATATATTGAATAAACCTGTAAAAGAAACAAAGTGTCTTTTACCTGCAAAATAAATAGAATTATAATAAATTAATGAAATCTGAAATAAAACAAAATGAATATTATTAACTTAATTTACTAAATAAATTATGAAACTAACTTAACTAAATTAAAATAAAACTTAAATTTAATACATGGTTACAGGACCATCTTACTTCACTAAGTTCTAATATATCTAGTTGGTAACTTATCCATCTCCTGTTCTATCTGTGCAGTTTTGCTTTTTATATACATAGATCCCACATTCCAACTTCATACATACAAGTTTTCTTTTGGTGTGCATAGGGATCTCGGCCTCTGGGCTTCCAAATGGCTTTCATCCACCTGCGTCATGTTGTCCTGTGCTTACTATTATACTAGAGGGCTTGAACCCGTCTGTGATTTCGGTGTATTTTGGGTTTCCACAATCATAATGATTTTACTCTATCTGGTGATTAGCCACGTAGAAACCCCCTGAACTCGGAGAACCAGTGGTTTTCTGTTGGGATTTTCCCTTAACTACAGGTTTCGGTTATTTGAGGCACCGGAGACTCGCTTATCATCACTGTCACTCAACTACAATTGCATTCCCAGGGCCTCCAGACGTGGAGGTGTTACATGTGATTCGCTTTCTTAGAAGGTTGACATTACTCAGGGGTTTATAAGGTGAACCCTTATGTTTAAAACACCCCTCGAGAACGTACCAGCATTCGTTTTGGACCACACCTTATTGTGTAAAGTTTACTTTTAAAAATTCCTTTTGCACAACAAATATTCAAAGTGACTTTCCGACACCATTTTTCACGTCTTCGTTCAATATTAAAATTTAATTTGGTCAGGACAAGATGTTTTTTCACTTTTAAAAATTGTCTGGTGACTTATAACTTTAACTGCTATTGCGTGGTTTCTAAATAATAATTATATATTTGTTATGGCTTGGTGCTTTCAAAACTATTTATTCCACACTAATTAATGCTAGTTCATGTATATTTTACATTATCCCCGGCGGTAAAGTGCCCATCCGAAGTCAGGTCATAATTTTATAGGTTACATCGTTGGTAGTGCAAGTCCTGAAATTCGGATAGGATTCATTAAATATGTACTAAAACTATCTGACACTTTAAATGTTATTTAACTACATTTCATATCGTATACACTACTAAAGCTAATGGTAATGGTGTTTGTGGGATCGAGGTTAGATAGTAGACGAAAAATAAAACAGAGTTGTCTCCCCTTGGCTTATTTTCATTTTGACAGGTGATCGAGGGTGGACAACAGTCACAACTTAGACCATGCTTGTTTACCTGTTTTCAGCCATTTCAGCTGCAGTGTTGCTGAAATGGTTCTTACAACCAGATCCACGACCAAAGGCTGGAATATATTACCAGAAAAACAAATGGTTCTTTATCAAATATGCATTCTTTAGACTTATTTTGTGGCACAGAAAAAGACAAAACCAGAATATGAAGTCTGTTTCATCAGGTGAAAATGCAGGGTACGGAATGAGATCTAGGAGTTCGCCAGAAGATATGGATAAACTTCAAGAACTACCAGCCGACCAACCAAAAGTATGTCAGTAATTATATCACTAATTATATAGAGTATTATTACATAATGTACAGAAAATTGAAACAGACTATAGTTTGGCCTATTGATTAGCTCACCTGTTCAAAGGTCACCTGGGCCTTTAAGATTACCATTGTGTTAAAGGGTTTTTTTTAAAATATGTTTTTTTAGTAGATTAAAATTAAGTTTGAATAGTCATTTAAAATAGGTTACTGTAACACTTAATAAAATCAATTAAAACTTAATGAAATTTGTTTTTCATTAATGTTAAAATTTAATTAAGACCACGGGTACCTGTGTTGTGAAATTGCATATTCACAGATTTTCAAGTAATCATGACCAAATACATGTATTGAATTTTATCAAATTGTTTTTAAATTAACTTTAGAGATGTTGTTTTTATGAATGTTATGCCACTAAAAATATTTGAACAGTATTTAAATATTTTATTCATAAATTGGCAGTTTGAGAAAAACTATTTGGAAGTGTATCAGCATGGTCAGACACTTCTAACATACAAAACATAATTTATCAGCATGGTCAGACACTTCTAACATACAAAACATAATTTATCCTCATTTTTCAATGGTTCAACCCCAGTTGGGTCTGCCAAGACTTGAAAATAGGTAGTGACTGTTCTTCACCTGTAAGCATTTTGCATTTCTAAATGAAAGTCATGGTGTCCTTCGAAAGAAAACTTAAAAACTGATGTCATGTGCCACAGCAAGCATGGCATGTTAAAGAATCCTCCCTGCACATAGCTCTGGGCGCACTGCAAATGTAAAAATTCCTGCCACTTCACACCTATAGCTGGTGATGTCTAGATATAAGTGAAATATTCTTGACTGGGACGTATTTCCTATCAATCAATCTTCAGAGGTTCAAAAATTTCGAAATTACAAAAGTCTGAAGTCCAGGACCTATTGATATTACTGTTACCCATTTTTGCACGAAAAAATACTTATGGTAACATGATAAAAAAACTTTAGTTATTTTAACTCTTGATGATTTTGGATGAATTGCTGTTCAATTGAAAGATATCTTCATAGTCAAAGGGAGATAACTTCAATTAAATAAGTGCTGAAATTGCAATCTTTACAACAACATATATTTCTATATACATGTATATTGTCATAACCTTATGATTTCAATGTGGTAAATTTTCTCTTGAGTATACTTCAAACACTTTTTTTTAGAAAAAATCGAAACTATGAACCGGTATTAAATGCAGCAATTTAAATCCTAGCACAAGTTCATCATGTATATGTACATTATAAACTTCTACCTTTTAGGCTGTAGATGCTGTTTATTTTAATGGCGGTAACAAAGATGGACAGTATATAATGGCTGCCACAGCTCGTCGACAGAATAACATTGTACAGACTATTCTATATCTCAGGGTAAGTTATTATTTTATGTAAGATAGTAACTTTGTCATCTTTTATACAGTCAATCCTGTTTATAAAGGCCAAGGGAACCAGTAAAAGTGGCCTTTGAGGGCAGGTGGCCTTCATATACAGGTTCAAATAACATGAATAAAGAACAATGGGATGGCCTTTATAAGCAGGTGTCCCTTATATAGAGGGGACTTTAAGAGGGTTTGACTGTATTGCTTTTAAACTTCATAAATATATATAAGCATTATTTAAGGTGAACTAGCCTGATTTGTAAATTTTTAATTCCCATTTTGCATGGCGTTTCATGCTTTATATTCTCAAAGTCATTACAACCAGGCAAAGCTGGTTTGTTGTAAATAAACCCTAAAGAATACTTTGTCATGTCATTATACTTGTTTAAAAATAATATAAGACACAAGCTTGCTTGCTCATTAAAGCATCTTCAGAATGGACACAAGCTTGCTTGCTCATTAAAGCATCTTCAGAATGGACACAAGCTTGTTTGCTCATTAAAGCATCTTCAGAATGGACACAAGCTTGCTTGCTCATTAAAGCATCTTCAGAATGGACACAAGCTTGCTTGCTCATTAAAGCATCTTCAGAATGGACACAAGCTTGCTTGCTCATTAGGGCTTCTTTCAGAATGGACACAAGCTAGCTTGCTCATTAAGGCTTCTTGTAAGAATTTATTCAGGTTTGCTTTTAGACAGCTTTGACCTACACCTACAGTACATTTAAATATGGTATTAAATATTATACCAGTTTACTTTTACAACGCTATTATCATTATTATTATTTCTTTATTACTTTGAATATTAATATCCATCAGTGTACATTGTATCTAAAACATGTAAACAGTGGTACAAAATGTACAGTGTTTTACAACATGTGTTATATATCATAACAAGGAGAATAGAACAATATGGTTAAGATTGCTGGTTAGAACGCAGTGAAAACGATTTTCTTAAGAACATACCAATATTACAAAGTTCTTTACCATTATTAACACTTAATAATTGTATTAATTTAAACATACTCAACTTTTGTCTAGATGGATGTTTTGGAATACAATTCTTCAGCAGTAGTGCAACTATGAAACTAAAATGTTTTTCCAAAGATGTTGACAAGATACCTGAAGAACCAAAATATATATGAGAATTTTTTTTAGAATTACTTGTTCTAACAGATAGAAATGGAAAAAGTATGTCAGGTTGCTTGCTGTCAATAAAGTCCACATTTCATTGGTCCCATAGGTGGCCTTTATATACAGTCCCAGGTACCACAATCATTCCTTAACTAAGATTTTCTTTAACCTAAATTTGGCAGATTTGAAATCTAAATCATGTTGTTAATTTTTAAGATATTTGGGAATTCAAAGTATCATTTTGAAGATCACTTCAAGCTTATAACATTGCTGAGTTAATGTTGAGGAAAATCTTAGTTAAGAAATTATTGTGGAACTGCCGGGGCCAGATTTTATTAATGTTTTTTATGTTTAGCTTCCAGGTATTGGAATGTTGGAGATGCCATCCCTACCAGATACCAGACTAAGTGGCTCACCAGAGGGTAAATATGCTGCAGGTGGCTTGGTTATAGAGTCTGGTGAACCAATGAAAACCTGGAAAATTAGTTACAGTGGTAAAATGAGGTATACAATTTAATTTTAGTTTTAAGGGCATATGGTACACTTAAACTTTCTTAACTTTAATACAGTAAATCCTGCAAATAGTGACCACCTCTATATCTAGGTTTTTAATTCACCCCCAACGACTTAGTGATTTACCCTTTATTTACAAATTTAAAATTACATGTACATTTTGTTTGTATTAGAAGCCAAATTTTTAAAATCAGTACTCATTATTTGAATGTGAAAAACACCAATACTAAAATGTTTGCACTCTCTCTCCAATACTTAAATGTTTGACAAATATTACACTCTCTCTCACTCTTTCTCTCATGTACACAAATACTAAACTGTTTGACAAATGTTGCATTCTCTCTCTCACTAATACTAAAATGTTTGACAAATATTGCTTTCTCTCTTCTCTCTCTCTCTCTCTCTCTCTCTCTCTCACACACACACACTAAAATGTTTTGACAATTATTGCATTCTCTCTTTCACCAATACTAAAATGTTTGACAAATATTGCATTCTCTCTCTATCTCTCTATTTATATTTATTTATTTACTTACAGAAATGTAACTAAAGATACAGAAGTGGATGTAGAATTCAGTTTGAATTGGTTAGCTTTTACCAAATATTTTGATTTTGACACAGATCTTCATCCTGCAGCAATGGCTGATGCCATCTGTAGAGAAAAATGGTCCAGAGAATATTTTGATAACTTGAAAAGGTATTGTTAAAATAGAATACAGTCCAACCTGCCTTAAAGGCCACCTCTATATAAGGCCCATCTGCTTTTAAAGGCCAGTAAACCTTTATCCCAATTGCTCTTTATTTATGTTTTTGAGCCTCGATAGAAGGGCCACCTGCCCATAAAGAGCAGTTTTACTGGTTCCCTTTGGTGGCTTTTATAGACAGTTTTGACTGTACTTGGTTTTCACAATTTTAATATTGTTAGTAACCACATAACGGTATCCAAAAGTCTTTTAAAGTATTTTCTAATAAATTTCCTAAAATACCTCTATGTTACTTTACGAAATAATTTGTTAGAAATTAGTAGTCAAATGCTACCAGGAATTGAAACAGGAAAAATGAACATGGATATTTCATCTCTTACATTATTTCAAAAATGGTTATTATGTGTCAATTCTTGAATGATTTACTTTATTTTAACATGTCATCCTTGCATACTTGTAATAACTATACAGACATTGGACATGTATGTCAGGAGGTGCTTACCTTTCCGGGTGGAAGTTCATGTGTTTTACTTACGGTAATTTGCCAGCTTTCAAAGATTTTACTTTGCTTTTGGGAATAGGTCTTGGACATGGATTTGGTGTGTAAATTTTTAATTATGCCATTCAATTGACCCAGAGTTATGAGTGCCTGTGACTTAATTTTTATTTATGATGCATCCATCATTACATTTATACTTGTATAGAAACTGATTTAATGAATAAATGATACATATTTTCAGGGCCCATCAAACTCATTATGAACAGTTTGGACAAATCAGTGGTAAAATAAAAATCTCTGGAGTAAGTGACCCTGTCAATCTGGATGTAGATGGAGTAAGGGACCATTCATATGGTAAGAAAATTTTACAGAGTCTTAATAGTGCAGTGTTTCCCCTGTAAAGAGAGGTTACTTGATATAATTGTCCTTCCTGCTTTTAGTCTGCCAGACCAGATCACAGCATTCCCTCCGCCTTGGTTCGAATAGAACTTGGAATGGATCCTAGTGGAAGAAAGTTTGTCAGGTTGCTTGAAAAATCAATGGTTTTCTCTCGACACTCTTGTTTCCTCCACTGTCTCTGAACTGACTGCCTTGTTATAAGTGAAATAATCTTGTAAAACTCCATTATTCCACTCAGTTTGCCAGAGATGGATAAATAAAATGTTCTGTTCTCGGGCTATGTGCCTTCACTGCCCAGGTTCAAATTCTATTTGGGTCAGATCCTAGTGCGAGAAAGTTTTTGAATTTAATCATTGAAGGTCAGTAGTTTTCTCTAGGCATTCTGATTTTCTCCACCATCCCAGAACTGACCACCTTAGGTGAAAAGAATCTGACCTAGGTTACCTATACTGAGACATATAACCCATTACTACACTTGTTCTCGGTTCTAAAATGTGTGAATACAGAACATTTACTGTATAAGAAGAAAAATTCGTATGGAAAAAATATTCCAGATTTTCACAGGTTACTCTTGTATCGCTAATATATCTTCTCAGAATTTTTTTTTTATGCACCCATGGTAGACTTTCCTAAAAGTCGGAAACGTGAAAATTTCTTACCACGAAATAATTAAGAAAGTCAAAACTGCAAAAGTTTTCTACCGCTAATGTTTCTTCTTATACAGTATATGTTAAAAAGTCTTCTAAAAAGCTAGGCCTTATACATTTTAAATGTAGTGTCATTAAAATAAGTTGTATCTAGTCTGTATTCAATTAAAAAATATTTTAGTCGTGAACCCCAATTGAATTTCACATATTTTACATAATCAATACATCATAATGTTTGTGTGGCACATTTTGAAAAATGTTGAAGTTGCAAATAGATGGAATAACATTTTTACAGAAAGTGTGAACTGATGCTATTCAATTTGCATATACAAATGTAAGGATATTAAGTGACACACTGGCACTGGGCAACTAAAAAGAATCTGTATAAGATACTGTAAAAGTGATTGTTTCCGTGGGGTAAAAATTTTGCAATTTCTGAACTCTGTTATTTCATGTGTTGTAACTTTCGTGTAAACAATATAAGTGAGTGTATATTCTATACATTATGATGGAAATCTGTGTGGTAGAAATTTTCGAGTGGGTAAAATTTTTGCGGTAATTTTTTTTAGCATGAAATAAGCGAAAATATTACCCAAGTGAAAATTTCCTCATTACAGTAAGTTGTCAAGTTGTTCATGCGAATATTTTTCTATGTTTATTGTAGGCAATGTCCGAGACTGGAAGGATTTACATAGATATGCTATACAGTACGCCACTCTATCTGACAGAACAGCCGTGTGTTTAGGAGTCATATGTATGCCAGTTACCATGTCAAGGTAGGTAGATAGTGATTTCTATATAAAAAAGTTTTAAGTGTTTCCCTCATGTACCAAACAATATTGATATGGGAAAATGTCAGAATATGTGTACTGGTATGTGATACAGTACCTCGGTGGCTAAGTGGACTAAAGCCTGAATTTATGAATCAAAATGCCTCTCACCACCTAGGTTCAAACCCAACTTGGGACAGTTCCTATTGTGAGATAAAACTGAAGGTTGGTGGGCACTCCAGATTCCTCCACCATTCCAGAACTGGCCATCTTGGTTTTAGTGAAGAAATCCTGACTGAGGTGTTAAACACTGTTATTCTAATTCCCTCTGAGAGGCAGCGGTGGCCTAATGGATAAGATGTTAGTCTACAAATCCAGGGTCTCTCACCGCTGTGAGTTGGAGTCCCGCTCAGGCCACATGTGGGAAAGTGAATTTTCCTTGCTGTTGGCCTTTACTGGATAACCTGGTATCAGTATAATGGCCTGGGAGAGTAGTATGCCTGTCTGCGGCGTACTGACTCAGTGACCTAGCACCTTAAAGTCGTCCTAAGTGCGCGCTAGTACAAGGCAGACCGTACAACACACTCGCACTTCACATATATACACAAAATTGTTCATAGATTAATCCATAGAGATTAATAAAACAGTTGTCGTCGTGAATAGCTGAAAATTGCTGATGCCACGTTAAGCAACATTCAACCAATCTAATTCACTCTGATTAAGTGTCCAATGAATATAATAGCACCAACATAAAAGGATATCATGGAGAGGGGGTGATAAAAATCTTAACTTTGGGAAATGCATGCATTATCATACATACATGTATATATATATTTTAACAAGTCCTTTTGATATTTTAGATTTTGTATGATATTCTTTCTCTGAGCCCCGAGTTCTGAATCACTCTCATGTCTTTAAATGTTGTTAAAACTGTTACTATTGTGAATTTCTGACACAAATTGAACTGAATCTTAAAATCTGTGTCTATTTTCAGATATATAGTACAGAATGTGGAATCTTAAAATTCATGTCTATTTTCAGGTTATTAATAGGTTATGTACTTCATCCAGATGGACAAATGGATACAGTATCCTGGTCTGATTTTGAATTATACAATTATGGTGAAGATGGTAACCCACCTGATGTGATGTCACTAAAATTCATTGCTGGTATGGTACACATATGTATATAGTGCAACTTTCATGACCCAAAGTCCATTGCTTCTTCTCATTTACTTGATTTATGCTTTTTCCTTTTGAAGGAAAAAAACTGCAAATTGAGACCAAAAATGGATGTAAATTTATCAAATATACTTATATGGCATATTTGTGACATCATTTTGATGTCATCAGTCATCATAGATTACCTTTTTATGTGTCCTTTTAACAGAAGTTTAACCCCCTGGGGTCTCCTGGAAGAGACATTAAAAACAGAGGACTCATGCCAGGGTTAGGTCCCCTGTACATTGCCCTGAGGACATTGCAAAGGAGAAAATTTCTGGCACTTCACCTGTATCTTGTGATATCTGAATATAAGTGATATACAGTCAAACCTGTCTATAAAGGCCACCAAAGGGAACCAGTAAAAGTGGCCTTTATGGGCAGGTGGCCTTTATATACAGGTTCAAATATTATGAATAATTCAATTCTACTGGCCTTTATAAGCAGGTGGCTTTTATACAAAGGTGGCCTTTAAGGCAGGTTGGACTGTATTCTTGACTGTGACCTAAAATCCCATTCAATCAATCAACAATTCAAATTTAACCTTTGAATTAATATGCAATTAAAATTTTCAATTTTTACTGCATTTTAGGCAAAATAAAGCCCCTTATCATATATACTCCTTCTCATGTTTTTTTTTAACTTTCCCCTTTCAGGTGGTAAGGAATATAAGATGACTTGTAAAGTAGAGGAATCCAGAATATTTTACATAGGTGAAGGTCGAGATGCTAAGATACATGAACGATTCTGTACTTACAATATAAATGGTATGGAAGGTTGGGGAATTAGTGAGCTTGATTACAGGTATGGAAATCACAAATCAAAAGGTATTTTGCATATTGATATACCCATCCTATCCATCCATCTGTCTTTTTATCCATTTGTCCATTCCAGTATCTTGTTTGCTCTGTAACTTCTAGTTTACATTTATGAATGGATTTTAATCAGACTTCACAGAAATATATACCAACATGAGATGGGTGTCACATACCAAATTTAGGTGTGTAAGTCAAAGTCACACTGTATTTGGCCCCTTGTTTGGGGGGGGGGTGTTTGTTTTTCAAGAGACTGCTCAAGTTTAACTTAGCATCAGCTGTTTTGTAGCCGTTAATGAGACATAGTTTTATTCATCTCTCGAGGATTGTTTTGTGCTACTGTGCCCGGTTGCCTCGATCTCCTTAGGTTTAAAATTCTACTTGACCAGATCCTACAGTTAGAAAGTTTGTTAGTTGGTTTGCTAACAATTGGTGGTTTTCTGTAGGTAATCTGATTTCCTCCACTGTTCCAGAACTGATTACATCTATACATGTAAAATAATTGACTGAGGCATAAAACACTATCACTCCATTCCGATCCTTGCATGCTAAGTAGATAGATGATATGTTTATGGAAAAAAAATTATATTTCTCTTGAGTGTTTTGAACATCTCTGTATAGTACCTAAAATACAGAGATATTTCATGAGATATTGCTTTATAGGACCAGGCCCCAGTTTCACAATCATTCATTAGCCAAGATTTTCCTTAACTTAAATCTAGCAAAATTTCAAGTCTTTATAATTTTCTTAATTTTCAAGATATTCAGTAATTTAAGGTGTCAATTTTAAGATAATTTCTAGATTAAAACATTTGCACTAGTTTAGACAAAAATGTTCACTGGTAATTCCAAAAAAAGAGATTATTAAAATTTGCCAAATTTAAGTTAAGGAAAATCTTAGCTAAGGAATGATTGTAAAACCGACCCAGAGCCAAGTAAAATGTACAACTTAATGGTTGTATAAATGTCATATGCGGCGAATATGCATTTTAAGATGACTTGCTGCTTACAATGATATTTAGAGTGTTAACGTTTCTGCTTGAAATTTTTGTTCTCTTTTAAAGTAACTTACACAGTTCACAAAGTGAAAATGTGTGTAAGATCGATTCAAAATGGCTATTTTTTTCTAATTTCAGAAACAGAGAAGTTGAGAGTTGACCAGAAGAGTAGTTAGGATTTTTTTAAAGTGACCACCATGTACCTAACATGTGAACAAATTATATACAATGTACATACTGAAATATTTATTTTTATATATTATACATTATTTACATAAACAATGAATTTTTACAGATATGTTACACACACCTAGTCACAAATGTAGCTGCACATTGTTAGCCTGCACTTGCCAGTGGGTTTTCCCAAACTTTGGGCATAAAAAATGATACTGTAAATTGTGAAATTTTTGCACATGTTAATAATCACAAAAATTGTCATTTCAAGATATGTGTTGTCGGATGATGGTCGGTATAATTGCAAGTTATTATATAATTATTCATCTCTAAATACATCAACATAAAATATTCACCAAAGATTTAATACTTGCATCTTGCTACTCTTGAAAATTTACCCGAAAGTGAAATGTCAACAAAAATTCTTCGATTTTACGGTAGTTTGCACACAAACAAAGTGGTATCATCTAGTCATTATAGAAAGTAATCATTGATCATTACTTGTGATATGAACTTTTTTCTATACAACAGAGCTTTAATATGATTGATTGGTTGGTTGGTCTCAGTTAGGAATATTTCACTTATATAGGATGTCACCATCAATTGTTTAGGTTGCAGAAATTTTACCTTTGCAGTGTGCTCAGGGCATTGTGCACTAGAGGATTTTTAGTGTGGCATATCTAATAGACAGGAGGGTTCAGACTTGAAAGGTGTTATGACTTCTAAAAGTCAATTGCTTGATGAATGAACAGTCACAATCTATTTTCATGTGTTCCTTTGACCCAACACAGGTTCAAACCCCACAACCTTCCAGATTATGAGTTGCGTTATGGATGTTTAGAGTCCTAGTTATAAATTTTTCACTTATATCAAAACGTCACCAGCTATAGGCAAAGATGCAGAAATTTTGCTCATGTGTTGCGCTGATGGCATTATACTGCAAGGTTCTTCATCATGCCACACCTGCTGTGACATGGGACCTTGTTTATTTTAGTTCCCATCCTAAAGATCTGTGACCTTGATTTCGTAATGCTGAGTGCTAGTGCAAAAGAACAGTCACTTCCTACTTTCAAGTAATGTGTCAGATCTGGTCGGGTTCCAAATTATGAAGCAAGGCTTAAAAATATGCATAGAAATAATACTGTATTTCACAGTTACTGTGACAAGGGACCTCATTTATTTTAAGTTCCCATCCGAAAGAACTGTGACTTTGATTTCTTAATGCTGAGTGCTTGGCAAAAGAACACACTACGGGGTTCCAAATTATGACATGAGGCTTTAAATATGCGTAAAAATAATAAATAACATGACAAAGCAATAAGTATTAACAAATTTTAATTTTTTTTCATTCATAAATGTATTTATTGTGAAATAAATGCACTTAAGTGCACCAAATTGTACAAGCATATGGTATTTATTTATCTCAATATAATAATAATAATAATAATATTTGTCACATGCATGATGTATTATTCATTTTATATACAAAATCAGCTTTAAATACACAAGCACCAACAAAAAAATCAAACAGTTGATCTATTTCTCGACATTCAACAAATACACACCTCATCAGTTAAACATTCAAGCTACAATTTATTAATAACACTTATATCACAAGTCTATAATAAAATACTTCAAAATACTCTAACAGTATTCAACAAATATAGTAACTGTGCAGAAAGTGAAGATAATTTTTAAATTTTTTTCTTTATAAAATATAAAGATATTTTCAACACCACTTAAATGTATAAAATTTGTTATTTTTCCAAAAAAAATTTCTCAGATTTATTTCTCAATCAATTTGCATTAAAATGAAATGTTAATGAACATCACTGAGAATAATAATTCTGAAATTAGAATTTAATGATGTTTAAGAAAATAAAAAAGTTGTGAACTTGGTTAAAAGAAAAGTCTTTGTTAATTCCATTTTTATTCCAAAATAACACAGAGAACAACAAAAGTTCAAATAAAAATTTAGAAAACTTGATCAGTCCAAAGCGGGCATGCAGTGATTGAAAAGTGTCAAAAGGTGTGTTGAGAAATAAATTCAGAATAAAAGTTTTGTTTATAAATAATATACAGGGAATTTTTAAAAATAGTCTTCACTTTTGGCACAGTGTAGTTTTTCTGCAAATACAAATATCTCCAAATCTCCACGGCCATGATGTAAATTATTTACTTATTTATTGAATCTTTATAATTTATATCATTTTAAATAAATTTTTTATAAAGTGAATTTTATGATCAAGAAACGTTTGCCCAGATATATAGGCAAAGTTCAACAGGACATTTCTTAACTTGCAATTAATTTCTTGCCATGAAATATGCACACGTTAAAAATAGATGACCTTTCTTAACTGATAATTTCTTGCCATGAAATATGCACACGTTAAAAATAGAGCACTGGCTTTAATACAGTTTCAAAATTCAAAAATAACTAGAATTTAAATGGCAAAATAGTGTAAGCATAAAACTTTCTAAAGTTTTTTTTAATGGTTTAAATTATATTTTCAAATGC
Source organism: Anadara kagoshimensis (assembly GCA_021292105.1). NCBI lineage: Eukaryota > Metazoa > Mollusca > Bivalvia > Arcoida > Arcidae > Anadara > Anadara kagoshimensis. Next base: position 25,317,847 of record CM037865.1, read on the forward strand.
ATTTCACCCTTCATACTATGTATCATGATAAATATTTCTTCTTACTGGTTTTCTAATATTGGATATCATTTGAATTCAATATTGGGCAGGGCAGCCAGATTTCATAATTGAATTTTATATTAGACAGGGCAGTATTTGTGAAGACATGCTCTGTACCTCTGAACTTCACCCGAAACTATCACAGCTTTGCATAATATTACAATTAAAATCTGATTTCTCTTACACAGAAGAGACTAAAAACATGGCAGGATGATATCAAGTAATTTGCATAACAAGTTATACATAGAGATACAACTTAGACAGGAATTACTCAGATTAGAGAAGATCTTTTATTAGTCACAAAGGGAGACAACCCATCACATCTTGCAAAAGTAATTTTTGCAGTATAAAGTTTTAAATTAGAATTGCTTGTATTAGCAAAATAAAAGAAAAGTACTGACTTTACTAGCAACAAAGGGAGAAAACCTATCACACTTTTTTTACTCTTGCTAAAACTTAAAACTACAATAAAATCTTCTAAACACTTTGATTGTAGTCAACTATTTGTCAGTCAGGAGCGATTAAAAAATGTCCAATCAAAAAACTTGATACATCAATATGGGACTTATTAATTGTGCATTTTCAACACCCAATATTTATTTCCATAAACTTGCAAATAGAATAGTTCAAAGTCCAGCTTAAAACTGGAAATAAACTTGCAAATAGAATAGTTTAAAGTCCAGCTAAAAACTGGAAATAAACTTGCCAATAGAATAGTTCAAAGTCCAGCTTAAAACTATCTGCATATCAATACAGAGTCCAGCTCCGAGAAAAAAAAAGATGGCTAGGTGAGAACAAAGATGTGTAGAAGAAAATCAAAGGTAAAAAAAGGTTCAGATTTAAATATTATAAATTTATTAGAACCATAGCATGACTGTACAAAAAACACCCAAACTCGTAAAAAACGGAAGTATATGGAATACAGTATAAAATACTAGCAAAAGTTGAACATACAAATATTTGCTGTTGTCAATTGCCAACAAAAGCTATAAAAAACAAATATTTTTTCTAGAATATAATAAATATGACACTTAAATTGATGGAACTTGCATTAAAATAAGGTTACTGCTATTCCATATAGACATGTTATGTTTTTTCTATGCAAATGTCACGTTGCATACAACTTTTATTTGGTTTTGTGATTCATGTAGGGAGTTACCATCATGGCACAGCTATTATTAACATAAACTAGTTATAACAGTTACACCTTAATGTAGATCTGGGTCCAGTTACACATAGCGTTATTGAATTAAATTAATCTTAAAACCACAAGAATTAGTGTCACACAGAAACTACGACTTAATTCATTCAGCTTAACTCAGCTTTGTACAACTGGTTGGTTTTTTGTTTTACTTCATTATTTTATTTTTTTTTAATTTGGGGGGGGGGGGGGGGGGGGGGGGGCCAATCGAGAGAGAGAGAGAATAGTTTTGGTGTCAGTTTGTGATCTGCCATGAAAATTCAATTGCTCCTATCTAGGTTGATTTGACCCAATATTCACCTTTGATGCAGTCAAATACATTCCTTATTTATATTGGCATGGTAACAATAGAAAGATGATAATCTAAGAAACTTGTACGATACAAATACAGATTGCAAGTATCATCATGTGACCTACATGAATTTGAGACTTTTGGGTACAGCAACAATGTGTGTGATTAGACACCATGTAAATAATGCTATGCAAAAACAATTTTATGCCAGCAATGACAACTCTTGTTATTTGCCCTTAAATTGCAAAAAACATTTTCAGGTAAAAAATCAAAGAATTTAACCAAGACTTATGGACTATATGTCCATGGTGATTAAATTTACTCTGTAGCCAAAATCGCCACTGGCTAATTATTTCTGAGAAATTCTTTCAAAAGAAACCCATTACAAATATAGAAAATCTGGCTAGAAATAATTTTAAATTGTGGAAAAAACCTAGAGTATACTGATTATAACCCCCACCCCATCCTGTTTAAGTTTCAACCACTTAACAAGTCAGTAAATATATTTTTATTAGATATGGAACAAAAAGTTGTAGAAAAAATTCCCATAAAAATGAATGCTCTTTTCCTGAACAGTGAACCAAAACGTTTGACATATGTTTCTTCACTTTCAAAAACCAGTTTAAATGTTTGCATACCCAACATCATGCAATGTACAAATGAATCAGTCACAAGTGCTTTCCAAAAATTTGATCACATAAATTCTTACAAATTTTTTTTATTACCAAAAACAGATCTACACAAATTAAGTAACAAAATTTTGGTTTTCTGTATTGTCACACATACAGAACAAACTGATTTTTTTAAGTCAGTGAAACCAATATAGCATCTTCACTGCGCTATATCATACAAAAATCCCATCATTTTACATTTTAATTATCAAGTTACGTTAATTAGTTAATTGCACTTTCTCTACATATTTTATATTTAATGATTAAGACCAGCACACACACAAACCAAACAAGCACACACAAAAATGAGTATTCACAATAATGTTGCTGGCTAATTCACCACGGGAGACTGGTTGACAGTACTCGTTGAAATGGCCAACTCTGGTTGTGAAGTCGGAACATTTTGTATTATTATTTAGGCACACCTTCAAACTCAAAAGTAGAAAATTCAATATTTTAATTGATTCTTTTAATATTTATTTATTTATTTATTTAAGCTGTTAAACCATGCACAACTGGACTAGGCCAAACAATCACCCATCATGAATTAGCCTTAAATGAACTGGTTAAAACTATCAGAATTTGTTTCACAAACAAGTATTGACTTTAAAATGAAACTGTACTTCAGACAACTGGTTATATTATAGAACTGGTTAAGAAGAGTTATAAAAAACTATTTTTTTCACCGATGCATAGCACATACAAGTATGTAGGTAGTCTATCAGGTTTTTTTTGGTTAAAATTAACAAAATTTTCAAATTCAATTTTAATTTAAGTGGCAGAAATTATTTATGCTCAAGAATTTATATATAAGTAGGCCAAAATGAATGATTTCCAAACATTTGCAAAACATTGACAATTTAAAGAGCTTGACTTCTACATAAATACACCTAGCAAGTATGTAAAAATGTGACCTTTCAAAGATTATGAAAGATTTTATAAAGATGTACATGTGTAAATTATTTTTAGATTTTTCAGAGATTTTATATAGAACTTATAAATAAGAATCCGTAAATTATTATTTCTATCTAATTTTCAGTTTTTTCAGGAAAAACAGATGATCTCAAACATTGTCAATCCTTACACATTGCAACACAATACAAAATTCACATAGTGACATTCAACCTACATTTTGCTGAAATCAAATTTCAACCCTATGCAATAAGCATGGATTTACTAGGTGACCAAACACAGAAACCATCAGTGTAAATGAGGCAGTGTCTACATCTTGTAGAGTCTTGTCAAAGTTCTCAGAACATGGAGTAATTTACTATGTATATTGTATGGCAAACTGGGCAAGACTGGCTTAATAAAAACTAATATTCATGATGACATGAACCTCCAGTGAAAAGTTCTATGAACCTCGACATGTTGTAGTTTTGAAAATTATAGCAATTGTTTGAAAATCTACAAGCACACAAGTATTCAGGGTTTCATACGAAAGGAAATCTCACAATTTCTGTCCAAAATTTCATCTTTTAGAATTGGCATCAATAGTAAGAAACTGGCATCAAAAGGGTGCCATCCAACAGGAGTTCTGGCAATACATAATTTCTGGTTTTCAAGAAAAATCTGTTAGTATCAAGAGAGATTAGCTGTGTTCCTATATATATTAACAGTTTAACTGCTTTGAAAACAATGAATTTATAATTAATCATTAATCAGATATAAAATGCATATCTAAAAATACAATGTTATTTAAATAATTTGGAGAGACCAAATTGTCAAGACAACGAGGTAGTTCAGTCAGCAACTGAGTTAACTATGATCTATGGTCAGAACTCACTCTTGTCAGCTAAAGAAAACAAAGATGGTTGCAGACATGCTCCAAAACCTAACCAGCCCAACCGACGTTGCATTGATGGATGAACTAGCACATTTTACTGAAGTACACATGAACCAGTTAACTAGAGTGAGTTCTATCACTAACTATAGTAACCATGGTTTGCTGATCAAACTACCCTCATCAGTATCAAGTTAAATCATGATTTCAGATTTTATATTATTTTTTAAATTTCTTTATATATATAAACTCTTTAACAACCTTTAATAACAACATAATAAAATCTTCAAATTCTTAAAATAGTTTTTTAGTGAGCTGTTTATATAAAAACCATCAGTTACTGAACACTAAAACAGTTCTAAAATAGACACTCTAAATCACATTTAAATGATCACGTTCTCTCATCTGAACAAGGTGCAGTATTATGTCATCACACTCCCACATACACACACAACTTTAAAGTCTTTAACAGTCTGGCTTGGTAAGGTCATGTACCATGTAAATGAGGTGAAGGACCTGGAAAACAGGAAAAAATAAAACTACATGATGATGGCAAGATAAATGCAAATAAATAAAATAATAACTTAAAATAAACAAATCATAATGCAGATAAGGAACAAAACAAAATATAAACAAGAAACAGAAAATCTTGGATACTGTAAATCAGAGAAATGGTAGTGAGGATTTTATTTATATAGATTTTTGGGGTAATTTTTGCCATCTGGTCTTTCTGCTAAAATATAATTGTGCTATATCTCTGAATGTGCCTACTTTGAAACTATGTTTTTTCAATTTGTGAAGTAAAATCACTATAATAAGTATGATGTGAATATAAGTCATGCACACATATCACTAAAATGTATATATTAGGATTAATACGATAACATATTTAATGCGAAATACAGAATTGGTGTTCAAACTCCAAACTGCACTTATAGTTCTATATATTCAGATTTTTTTATCAGCGCTTATTGGTTAAGCCTTTCATGCTGACAAAATAGGCAAAAAACAAAGAGTCAAAATATGAATGAAAATCTTTATATCATCCAAATTTACAGAAATATTTTTTCTTAACTTGAAGAAATATCCAAGATTTTCCTTATGATAAACAAAACATTTGATCATCTAAAATAATAATTGATAATATGCAATAAGAAAAGAAAATTAAAAGCAAATAACTAATGCTATGCTAGTAAACAACTAAAACAAGATTCTAAAAGGAGAGGAGTAATGTTTTTGTTTCACACCCCAGTTAAGATCCTTTCACTGAGTCTGTCAGTTCTGAGATGATTGAAGAAACAGGAGTACCTGGAGAACATCACCAACCTTAGGCAAGCGAACTGACAAAATTTTTCACACTAGAATCTGGCCGAGTGGGATCCAAAGGTGGCGAGAAATTCTGTGAGCACAGAGTTTTGATATTTGGTCACCAAGGCCTCGCAAATAAAAGGCAATATTATCCAGAATGATGTTGCAATAATGCCTAATCTTTTCCTGATAGCTTCTATATTATATACTTTAGTATACCAATCAATTTACTGTTACATCACTGTAAAGTAAATGTTATGGCAAAATATTAATTGTTTTGAGGCAAAAATTAACTATTTCATGTTACTGAATTATTTAATACCCAGAAATATGCTGAGTAATATTTCATTCTTGCATTTCCTCCCTTCCTGCAAATATTTAATGACAAGAGCTATCAGATGCCCAAAGCTTGTCTTCACATCTAGTTTATCAAAAAAAAAAAAAAAAAAAAAAAAAAAAAAAAAAAAAAAAAAAAAAATCACTAAAACTTTAATGTGTAGTGAATTTTTGACATAGTGGAGTAATCTGAAGGACTGGCTTACAAATAATTATTCACAAACTATGCTCAAGATTCCAGTATGATAGAATAAGTCAATTTCCTTGCCAGACCATTTCAAGATTCACATGAAAATATTGTTTTCAATATTTAATGGAACACATATGGAATAATTTCAGACCATCAATGACAGTCACAAATACAAACTTACACATACAGCATAAATAGTGTACATGTGTTTGTGTATCTGTGCAATTAAACCAACCTCATGCAAATAAAAGCCTAACTTAGCACCACAATGGACTGTTGCTGTTTGGTCACATAAACTAGCAATTTAACTACCTGTATATAAAGCCGATATCTCAATTTGAGATAAAGTATATGCATCATAAAACTTAATGTAAGTCTAATACAAGATGTCAGGTGATAACGATTGTATAATATATATGTGTATTTATTACAACCAAAAGATGGTTTAAAGTTAAAATTATGACTTGGTTATGACTTGCATTTAATACATATGGCTGACCCAACGGTACTTGTGATGGGACATTTCAAAGGGGAGCTTCACCACTCTATTTTGGGCTGAAAAATCCCTATATTTTGTTGTCAGCAATTATTACATGGTGATTCATACTTATCATTGCCACCATTTCAGTCAGCATTTGGCATTTTAAAGGGGCCTGGTGATAAATTGTGGAAGAAACAGACTTTGGTACTGTGAGGTTGCAAAATTATCGTGAAAATATAAAAAATATAGACTTTGGGACTTTAAAGCGATGTGAGGTTGCAAAGTTGTCAAGAGGCATTATAACTGGGTTTTTGCTGATTTCCAGAGTCTGTGGTCATCTATTTGTTTTTGCTTCATTAGTACAACTGGTCAGAATATACTGTTAAACTACGGTAATTAAAACTAAATAATAAACAAAGCATGCTGGATGCAATACATAAATAAACTAATCCCGTTAAGCCAAGCATATAAACAAAATCTTTGACATCACCAAAAGTTTATAGATTTTGCATACAGGGAGGGTAAGTTATTAAACCTGTGTTACGCAAACACAAACCAATATTAATTTGTACATGTATTTTCAAGGATATAATAAAATGAAACCCAGTTTAATTTAAACTTTAAGCTAAGTTGTTGAGTACCAATAAAAAAATACATATAATAAGATGCTTTTTCTTCTCTAGGGTATAATTTTTTTTTTGAAAAATAAAAAATGTGGTTACTAGCTAGGAATGACTTTTTACAATTTTTCTAAAAATTTCAAAGTCAATGAAAAAAGACATTCAATTGAATGATCCAAAAGAATTTCTGTAAAAGGAAAATTTCTGAAAAAGGAAAATAAATTTAACAGCTGACATGATAGCAGCATAGCTTGTCTTTTAAATAAAGCAAAACAAGATTTTTCACATGTACTTTAATCAACAACTGTTTAGAATACTGAATGCTGACTTTCATGCTAACTCCGACACTCATATTGCAGGTATCAAACCTGTCTGTCTGCAGCTCAGTAAGCTATCAAATGCCCAAAACTAAAATTAAATGTTACATTTAGTCAGTGCTTCAGTAGCAGACACATAATCTCAAACTCTGTCATGCAAAAAAAAATTGACTAATATACTAATGTATAAATAGACAAATCCAAGATCTCCTGAACTCAAAAAAAATTTGATAAAAGCGATTGTTCTTATTAAGGGCATTAAAACAACACATCACCCTCTCCCTCCATTTAGTTACAAATCATATTTTTTCCTTTCAAAATCTGGACAAAAACTCAACATAATTAACTGATTTTTTTTTTATCTTCAGATAGTTAACATAACTTGTGATGATGTCAAAGATATGCCTTTTTACGACTGACATCATTAAGCACAAGCAGATGTACCTTCAATGGGCATTCGTGTTTCAGGGTCTCGGTCAATGTATGTCCAGTCAGAGAAATTATCTTCAGCTTGTTCTGGAAGACAAATTGATTTATACAAATATCTATACTTTACTCAAGATTGCTAAATGTGATAATGGGACGCCATTTCAAAAGTGTCCCCTGAACAAACCCCAACTTGGAAATCCATATTTTCCAAAACCATGTGCATAATAAAAATATGAATAGCCAATAGCACGTCTACTCCACCCAAAGATTGCTCCTGTGATACTCAAATAAAGATCTGTTAAATAGTTTTTGAGAGAAGTGGTGGACAAAACCTTGTGGATGAAATGGAGTAAAAACTATACCCCCCCCCCCTCTTTGTTTGGAAAACATGCATATAATTATGCAGGAATGAGGTGGTGGAAAGAATTCATCAAAGTGATTTTCATTCTTTACTTTTTCTGTACTCAATTTAGAAGGGACACATCTTTTAGTTCTTGGTGAGTTTTGTATAAATTCAGTTCCATCTCTTTCTTGCTTATATTTTTTCTTTCACATAATACTGATGTTTTTGCATTATGTTATACAGACCCTATTTCTGAAAACATTGCCCATTTTTCAAGGTCTAGACTAAGTTGACCCCACCAACTAAATTACTGGATTGAACACTGCCAGCAACAAGTTTACTAAATGGGAGAGGGTTAAATGAGGTTTAATGCCCTAAATGACAATTTTTCACTTATATCATAGAGAAAACTAGGAACTGAACTAAGCCATTTTTTAATTTTGCCTCTAAAGTGCAAGGAGAAATTAACTCATGTATTTCATTTATGTTCTGGAAAACATAACAGCCTGTTTGCTGAGATCAAGAAAAATGTGAAAACACTGCCCATAAGATTTTCAAGCAATATTTCCTTCATAAAACATTCTTGCAAACTTAAAACCTATATTATAAATTATATGTATTAATTTGTTAAGTCTGTAACAATGACCAAGAATCTGTCATCAAAATATAATGGTATATATGGTTTTTACTTGACCTAAAATATGGTATACAAATTGGTTAAGAAGGTTGATGTTTATTACAGTGACATAATATAACATTACAGCTTTTTAAATGGCAAAAAACTCTCTTTCTGATCACAAAAACATAAATACATGTCTGATTAAATCTACTCTGCAGCAAAAATTTGAAAAAAGAATTATTCTGATCAAATGTATTTTGCTAAGATATTAAAAAAACCCCACAATTTATCACAGCTTAATGACAGACGGAAATGATCGATCCAATTTGGATGAGATTTTGTAATCCATGTTGAGCAAACCTGTAGAATTCAAATTAACAAAAATATTCAGCAGGAAAAAACTAACATTTTGGCAATCTTGCTTGTTAAGAAATTTTTTTGCAAATATTATAAACACTATCACATATTTCATGTATTGAGAAACCTCTCCCTATTTCAGTCATATTTATTACGGGCTACCATGCAAAATTGTTAAGCCATGAAAGTTATAGTGTCACACATATAAAAATTTATTAATTCAGCAGTCAAACTTCATTTCTTTATGCTGCCTACAACTTTTCCAAAATGTATAGTATATCTATGCTTATATAATATATATCTGATTTTAAAAAGCAGAGTTATCCAAACAATGTTACTTAAACACACATTATCATGCTAATCAACAGTAAAGTATTCCTTTAATCATAGAAATTCTAAGTTTCTAAGTAAATACAGTAAAACCTCACTATAATGCTCCTTAATAACTTTGTCTCCTCTCTATACACTGTATTTTGATGTCTCTTAGTCTAATTCTTTTCCAATTTTCTATATACATGTATGTCTCAATTTAATTTCAATCAGTAGATTTAGCAGCTAAAGAAAGGCAAATCTATTTTCTTTATTTTTAGACTTGAACTTTTCTTCGATAATCTGCTATCTTGCTCATCTCCACAGAATTCTGAAGACCCTGAGTCAATTTCCTTTATCCTTTTTTTCATAAGTCTAACTAAATTTATTATCTACCTCATTATATATCAAAATCTGAATTAACAAATGGTTGCATTAAATGGAGGTTTTACTGTATGACAATATATGCTTAAGTTATATATTTTGCAGATCTCAAGTCTAAATTTGGCCGATTTCTATCTGATTTGACGAAATACAAGTTTTATCGAACACATATGATACAGGATTTGTATCACCAGTGTTGTGATACAACATTGGCGGTAAAGAACATGTGCACTTCTCATTGTGACATCATTGGGACATCTCCGATTTGTCAAATGTAAACAATAACGTCATTACTACAGAACATGTCATAACATAGTTCAGTGGTTTTCTGTGGTAAAACGTATTTTTTCACATTTATTATTTTAAATAACCTAATCTGAAATGTTAGATAAAAATATCATATACACAGTGTGTATGTACAACCCTTTGTATCAGGTCTTGTCCTTTTTTCGTATCTGTATTACTACTCGCGACTCGTAGTGATACGACTACGAAAAAAGGACTCCACCTGATACTGAGGGTTGTACATACACACTGTGTATATAATATGTATAAATTTCTTTGAGTACAATAGTCTATTACATATGATTAGTTGGTATGGTCAAAATTTGAGAACTTAAAATAATTGTTGTCATGACAATTAAACATTAAGGATTTGCAAAACTTTTTATTAACATGAAAATTGAAATATTCAAATCCCATGAGTACAATAATCTATTGCGTATGATAAGTCTGGTATGCTAAATATTTGAGAAATTAAAACAAATGATTCATGGCGAGTGAAAATTGAGGATTTGCAAAACTTTTTATTAACATGAAATATTCAAACCCTATGAGTGCGAGTATGAAATATTAATGGGTGAGAGAAAAAAACATGTAACTCAGGTCTTAAAACATTCATTCAATGAAAAAATACACATTATCTCTTAAATTTATTTTAAAAATATTATCTTTAATCTCATCATACATTTGTTACATACAATCAAACATGAAACTGGAATGAAATCAAAATTCTAACAATACAACTAACCAATGAAATGTTATATCATAAAATTTGTGGTTTTTGTTTTCAGTTCTGAAAATATTTTGAAATCACAGACACAGAATTTCTAAAGCTTTATGAAACCAAAATATACAAAATACATATATGAATTGATAAGAAAAGTTTTTCATCATATCCTTAATTTTTTTAACTGCCTTTAATGTTACATAACTCAACATCTTACCAAACAAAAATCCACACAAAAATTCAAAGTATATACTTTAATTGACATACAGATCTTTTCTCCTACATACTAGTAATCATATTGCCTGTCATGCCTCTGCTTGTTTTTTTCTCCCTACTTTGAATAGGACTGTTCATTATCAGTAGACAGAAAAATTCAACTTTATGGAATTTTATAAAATTATTTTGATGGAGTCATTCTTTTTTATAAAATTTTATGCATCTTGTAAAAGGTATTCTTGAAATTGGGCTATGAAAAATGACTGTAAATTTCAATAAATGTACCTTTTTCCTCAAAATAACTGCACAATATTTTCTAGTAAAACACTCTTACAAAACTACCAAAGGATAGCCAAACATTGGCTAAAACCATCAATCTTACTTATAAAATACATGTACTTGAAACTATCACATTTAGATATAAAAATCTAATGCATATCAAGTAGGCATTTAAACACTGGTTTGCTTTGAAAGGGAAGTTACCCGATATTACACACAAAGGCTCGGAATTTCAAAGTTATCCCAGCAGCTAAGAATTCTCATTTCCTAGATACATTTAAGCATCAAGTTTTTCCTAAACTCAAAGATATCTTCAAGTTACCTAGCACAGACCTTTTAAAACAAAGAGATCTAAACCACTGGTTTTATAGTACATATGTTCCTTTCCTATCATAGATTGGACATTTGAGCTCGTATTATTCTTAACAATTACATTTGTCTACAGATTACAGCTATAATAACAATGCTAACCCAATCTTAACACTAATTTTGGTATATTTCATTGTTAACCCATTCTTAACACTAATTTTGGTATATTTCATCTAACCCTCTACTCTGGTCATTTGTCGTGACAATAACAGAGGCTGGAGTGTGAGTGACAAACTTTACCTGTCTGTGGTTGTTGTGCATTCATTCTCGGCATCTCACAGCATTCACACTTATTCAAAGCTGGATGGTTTAAGAATGTGCAGGCGGAACAATTCCACTGTTCACCATCGCCGTCTGAATCCCCTGACCCACTGGCTGCTGGCTGTGGGGTGGGGGAGGAGGCACATGGTGGATTCTTGGTGGGATAGGTGGTGGAGCTACAAAAATAATGAGAAAATTATAAATTACATGATTAATACTCAATAAGCTTACTAGTTGACCTAAATCGAAAATTTGCTGTATCAAACATAGATAATACCAAGTAAGCAAACAAAATTTACAAATCTAAAACATGATTACATTATTTTTGACCCTACTAAAATATGTTCACCTGTACTATTTCAAATTAGGTCAAGGTCACAAGACAATGTTAGTTTTAGCTTTCACTAAGAAGATGCTATGATAAGACATAATACAGTTATACGGTTTCACTTTAGTTTCTCTTTAGTACCATCACTAATGATATATAAAGTATGGATATAAATGATAAGAAGGATTTTCCGTCATTCTTTTCAGCAATTAATGTATGCAAATTAAAAACATTCATTATTCATATTTAGTTGGTTGCTAGTACATTCGTCCATAATGTAGCAGATGACATTGCAGATCACTGTCCATTACACTGGTACTGCGGAAAGAAGTATTCATATTTAGAAAATGTGCCCACTTAATCTATCAACACAACAGTAATCAGGTTCAAGATAAATTTTTTTCATGCTACTTGCCAAGAAATGAGGTGTCACATCCTCGACCTAAAGTAGGTGTATCTTGCCACTAGAAAAAGATGTTATTTTGAGATTTCTTCATAGTAATTGTACAGGTTCAGAGTATATAGAACTCGCTGACCTGTATATAAGGACCACCTGTACCATTTACTGGTTCCCTTAGGTGGCCTTTATGGACAGATTGGATTGTATTTAAGATTTTTCATGGTAACAATACTCACTATCTCTAGTAGGTGTTTGTACAGGTTGAGAGTATATAGAACCCCGTTGACCTGTATTCATATTTTTGTAAAAATTCTGTTGTTCTAATGGATCTAATACTCCTAAAGGTGCTGTAAAAATAGAAACAACAAAAAATAAATTCAGATAAACCCATGTCAAGCTGAAATTTCTCTCATTCTGATTAGAAAGAAATCAAAGACTTCACTGAAATCATTTAAAACTTGTATCAGCGTTTTTCATAGGGGCTTTTGCGACCATGTGCCAGGTTATAGATTACAGTGTATAGATAGCAATGTCCTAGTGCATGAAAGATTGTAAATTTGCTTGCCAAAAGCCAGTGTTTTGTCCCTAGGTATTCCAGTTTCCTTTCACAATCTCTGAACTCTGAAATGTGATAGAAGTGAAAGAATCTTGAAAGGAGCATAAAACACTATTACTACATTGTTTTTTTCTCATGAATTTGTACCCAAAAAATGTATATTGCAGCACTGAAATTTCACAATATATAACCATTTTAATGTCATTATCTGCCATTCACCGAAAATATAAGAATTTTATTCCTTTGCACACAATTTTCACAATTCATACATATAAACATTTTGTATATCACATATATTGTGAAGATTGAATTGCTAATGTACACTTTAAATCATGTGTGTATGAACTGCCTTTTTGGCCAATCTTTTAGTATTTGCATGCTACAGAACACTATTGCAGGAAACCTGACAAGAGAGTTTAATGTCTCAGTCTAGATTTTTTCACTTAAATTGAAAGCCAGAAAACCATGCAAACTGACAAACCTTCTAACACTAGGATCTCCAAGTGGGATTTAATCGTAGGCAGTGATCAGACATATCATGGTCCATAAATCACTAATTTAGGCCTCTCAGCCAGGAAAGTACCAAACTGAAAAGGCTTTTTTATTTTTTATCCATTTCAAATAAAGTTGAGAAATGAAGATTTACTCTTTAGTCAAATTCATTAAGTTATACAGAGGTAGTCACACTGGTAAGTTACAGAAGTGACCACATCCATATAAATGAGACAAGACACCATTACTCCACTCATAATATGACTGATAAAAAGCATTAATAAAGCTTTAATTTCCAAACTGCTTTAACTGATATGCTCAATCAATCTACTTGATAATTCCAACTGTGTTTTCTTGAATACCACAGATAACTCCTTATCTGATGCAGATTTTCCCTCTTTCTTTCCAATTTGAAAAATTGAATACTGGTAATCCAAAATTTTACAGGCAAACATGATGCCATTCATACTTCAAATTATCGAAATTCACATATAACTATAAAATAAATTTACTTTGTCCATTATTAAACATATCTATTTCTCTAGTAAACATCTGTATATCTGTTTGAAGTCGTAAATTTTTTCTCGAAGTTTGGAGACATCCTCAACCTGTTGAAACAAAGATAAAATAACTTTGATTAATATGATATGTATAGATTATTCTAAAATGAAGAAGACAGATCGTCTTAGACAAGTAAGTCAGTTTTATACAGAGAATGACCAAAAACATTAGATTTACGACAAAGAAAATTCAAATATCACAACAGATTTCCTCTCCAACAATATTTCTTAGTAATATATGTTTACAAAAATTACAGGTGTTTTAATCAAAGGGAGACAACCCCGAAAATAATTAAGGTATTACATTACCCAAAATCCAACTTGTCTGCATATTTTGTTCCCAACGTTGATTATCAAATGTCAAGAAACCCATTTAAAATGATTATAGTGGTTGAAATACATGTATAACTGTCATACTCATTGGGTGGACAATAACACAGCATAATACATATACATGTATATACCTCCAATTTTTTAAAATTTATTTTCTTTTTTGAAAGAGGTAAATAAAACTGATTTTTGACTGTAAAAACAAACAATTACAATTCAGATGATTAGTGAATACATACAGAAGGAAATCTAGGAACTTCTTTCTGTCTGTCGAGCATGTTCTTCTCCATCTGTATTACTTCTGCTCGTAACTTTGATAATTTGCGTAATTCTGATTCTAAATCAGTTTTTAATTTACACATCCTCTCTTTTTGAAAAGTTAATAATGCTGAAAATAAACAATGAAAAGAAATACGGTAATATTCAAATAGATACAAGAAAAAAGTATCATGGTTGAATTCAATTAAAGCTGGTTACATGTTTATATAAGGTTGGTTGTTTAGTTGACTGTTGTATTATGTAGCATCAGCAATTTTTCGGCTATTTGAGATAATTTTTTTTCTTATTAACCTGTAATGTTTGAGTTTTGTACAATATTTCTAAAATTGATTTGTACTAATGTGCGCTTATGGTGACTCTTAGAGAGCTTAGTATATTCATTGCAATGCTGCAGGTAAATATTGCAGACCACCCAGGTCGTTATACAGATACAGAGGCCAAAACAAAGACAACCCCAATATCACAATTCACATGTGGGTGCTGTGGCTGTCTTATCCATATAAGTAGAATATAGGTTGACTGGGAGGTTGTGATGGCTGAGTGGACTAAAGTGCATGCTTAGATCATGATACCTCTCAAAGTATAGGTTCAAATCCTAAACAGGACAGATCTTACCATCTTAATATGAGAAAGTTTGTTAGTTCGATTTAAGTTGTAGTATGTCAGTTGATTTCCCCAAGCATGCCAGTTTTTTCACCATCTCAGAACTGACAGCATCCATCCATACCGGTATATAGTTAAAAAATCTTGTCTGGGTGTGATTTACTGTGTAAAACACATTACTTGACTCTTTAAGGGAAAAATCAAGTATATCTAACTTAAAATTGGATTGTATTCCGAACGGCTGTCTAGTGCTGTAAAATTAAAACTGGTATAATATGTAATTTTATCATTCTCTTTCTTTTTTCATGTTTTTTGGAGTTTAGATACTGTTTGTTTGGTAGAAACTATAACAGTCAACAATCTCCAGATAGAACTAGGGTTCAAAGGGAGTTATATTAGAAGGGGCTCTCTGGCCCCTATTAGGGATGGGTATTGAGAAGAAAAACATATTGCAATACAATGCAATATTTCAGAAAATATAGCCATATATTGCCAAGTTACTAAATGCTTAAAAACAATGAATGAGAGACATCGGAACAAGACTTTGAAATAGTCAAACCGGCATCCAAGTGCGGGTAATAACCGTGAATGTGTGAAGTCAGATTACTTGTGGCCCCAGAATAATTAACATTTGCATTACAGACAGTGCTCATTGCTATATTTCATTTATAGTCCCTGCAATTGCTCTAAATTTAAAATGCTTCTACATTTTCGCCTTTGCCCGTTTGTTTTTTTAAAGTTTGACTTCACCGCCTGCCATTACCAATTATATGGTATAAACAAAGTGACTGTTTCTCAGACGCGCTTTATTCTGTGTCAACATATGTATATGGTTGACAAACACTTAGGAGATAAGGATGATATTGTAGCTTGTTGAATGGTGTAGTGGTCATGAAGCGTAATCTACTGTTATTTTTCATTTTCACAGTATACAGGTTTATAATCTTGCGGACCGGTATATTGTATTGGTCCTGTCATACAGCAATATACCGGTATACCGGTAATACTGCACATCCCTAGCCCTATAATATATAATCAACATTGAAAAATTTGATTCATGTATCAATTAGTTAAAACTTGAGTCCAGGCTACCAGTGTGAAAACCGGAAATCTATACACTGTCTATTGACAATTTAGACAATGATTTAGATACATGTACATGAATATTAATTCAACCACATAAAACATTTTCAGATATTATTAATTTATTATCTTAATTCCAATTCCAAATATAGGAATTAATGTTCTAAGCATCTTTGAGTTTGATGCAACTTGTTTAATGTCAGATTTTGGGAACATCCATCATGAACAATATACTAAATACAGTACAAGTGCACCAGAAAATTACAAAGTATATCCGTATCTAATGTTTTATGGTAAATCGGAATTGAAAGTATATCAAGACAAGTATATGAAAATACAGGTTCACAAAATTCTAGATAGTCTGAATCTCAAAATGTCAATGTTCTCTATAAAAGCATAACAGAGATTCAGAGAATTTACAGAATGTTACAGGTTTAGTGGAAAAGTTACAAATCTTAGACCCGTGGATTGGATTTATGATTTAACACCAAAATTATAAAGTCATTGCATTCAATTTGCAGGGTTTTACCGGACGCGCATTTCCATGACCTATGCACACATATTTGCCATTTGGACTCTCCAAGATTAATGTGCATCCAGTTGAACACATGAAAATTGTACATTAGTTATCATCGCTGTGAACATATGGTTGAACATGATTATTAACACATAATAACATTGTGTCGGCCAAACAAGCTGGTTCTTTTGGCTGAAAGGAAAATTATAAATCAAAGACAAGTATTCAAGGCTTTTTTTATCACTGCATATAACATAAACCCTTGAAATTTATGTCTGGACCCCATTTCTTTATACCCTGCATTCCTGAACCCCCACGTTTAAAAATGGCTGTAAATCCCTGAATGAGGATGAACCTGTGGTATATAACATTTTGGTAAATAGATAATCAATCATCAAACCAACTGATTACCAATAATTCAATATTTTTATTTTGCCAAAGTATTTAACTGGCATTTTATTACTAATATGATTGTGTGACTACCTTTTTATAATTTCTATCCATACCTTGAGTATAAGCAGCTTCCTCTTGTAAACTACCAGATCTCCTTCTCTGTACTTCTCTTTGAGAAGACTCGGAACTCAAACTACTGTGACTAGATGCTGGAGACACTAATGGCGGAAAAGTGGCATGGGACAAGTGCCGAGGCTCAATTTCTGGATTTCCAATTATTTTACTTTTATGTTCATTTTCAATACTAGGTGTCCTTGAAGGCACAGGCGGATGCCCCGGTACCCGACACGTGTTGGGCACTTGGGGGTAATGTATAAACACTTGTCCATTATCACCTTGACTAGGTCCACCACCGGCACTTTGTAATTTAGTCACATAAGAGTTTGATGGTGGATTTACGGCACCACCTATACTACTACTTGGAAAAATATTAGAACTACTGCTTGCACCTTGTGGTTCACTCGGAACATATTTATCTGGTCCATAACTTTCCAATTTAACGAATAACGGTTTATTAAAATTTTGACTTGGTTGCTGTGACGTTGCATTAGGATTTCCAGGTGAGGTCACCTGAGGATTCAAATATGAATTTGATTGTTGTGATAAAAATGGTTCACTTTGAGACATATGCATATTAATCGGAAAACCTTGATTTCCCGGGGAATAAATTGGAGTTCTATCACCAGGAGTGTCCAGTTTGGCAGCAGAAGTAGTGTTCCTTATATATATAGTTGCTTGTGAAGAATGGTTTGGCCTATTGAACTGATTCTGTTGTGTAGTTGGATAATTAGGTTGGGTAGGAGAATACTGGTTTTGGAAACTGATTGTGTTACTATGTCCCTGTGGACTGGTGTCTTGCTGTGTATGTCTCATACCACCACCTGAATATCTATCTAAACTAAACATTCCATGGTCGTTTCCATAAGACTGATTTATATAATTTCCATGGGGACCAATATTATATGAACCTGTATTGTAATTAACTGGTGAATTAGATCGCCAAGACGATGGTGCAGGGTAAGAATGTTGGTGTTGTAACTGCGGTGAGACCTGCTGCTGTGAGGGATACTGATCATGGCCGCTATAACCACCAGGCCGCGGACTGACCTGAATTTTATAAACATATTGTCCTTGTTGATTTACAGAAGGCGAGATCTGCCCCTGAGGGGTCCGACTTCCCTCAGGTGTTTGCACATGAAAGACTTGTATCTGTCTCAGTCCTTTTGTAGGATTATTCCCGGATAACGGAACGTTTCCCGCTGCTGGATAATTTGAAACATGTGGACTATTTCCTAGATTATAAGCATCACAGTGAATATTTGGAATATTTCCAGTATTTCTTCCGCTCACGAAAAACGGATTTAAATCTCTGGGTTCCACAGGAGCTGTTTGAGGCCTAGCCTCTGAATGACTTGTAAATGACATTCCCCCGGTATTTGTGTTCACTGGGGGCCACGAAGAAACACTTGAAGCACTACAGTTACTTGTACTACTGACTCCACTAGACCCTGAATCACTCCTCTGTCGAGTCTCTGCATGTCCAATATTAAAGGTTTGCATATGAGAAGTCACAGTGTCCATGTTTCCACCAAATAAAAATTTTGGACTTTCGCTGGATAAAACTTCAATACATTTGTCTCTATCATTATTATGCTGAAACAAAGTCAAAGAAATACATTATTACTTTCACATCACCATGGTAACTTACATTTCTAAGAAACTATATCTATTGTAGCATTAATAGGAAACCATTTCAGAGTTTACCTATTTTGGAAATTAAAAGTTGAACACAAGTACATGTGGTACCGGTAATTGAAATTGTGTAAACTCATCCACTTTTCTTTTTTTAATCTTAGACGTTAGCTCTTATACCTTAACACTCCACCTGCACATATAATCCATAACTCAGCAAAAATCTTTAATAGAAATATTTTAACAACTAGGTAGGATCATGAACTTATATGGTATAACATGCAGGGGCAATTCAGAACGGGTCCTTGTGACATTGACTGCAAAATAATAATTTTGTTCCATAAAAATAATGACTGTGGACCAACCCCAGCCCATCTTTTTTAGTCTTAGTTTAGTTCTGAATTAATTCAGTTCTACTTTTTCTTTATACTGATTGTTTTCATATAAAATACACCAAGTTACAGTATGTCATAACTTTGACCCAATTTCGAAATGCAAAGCCTGTTTTTCAAGACCTGGTCTGACTGCCTATCTGAATTAAACACTTAACATGTGTATGAACTAACTCAAAAATTGCAAAATGATTGAAACTGTTTATAAAGAGTTGAGTCAGAAATATGATATGCATCAAATTTGACATACCTGTCTCATATGACCAGTAACTACTTGTTCTGGCACTTCAGGGTAGCGGGTCTTTAATTCTTGTAATAGATGAATATCTATGCCACAATCTGTTGTGGCCATGTCCACAAATTAAGGATCTAAAATATAAATACAATACAGTTACTGTTAATGCAAATTCAATTTATTCACTTGGTTGTCTAGAAAATATTTGTTTTGGCGTTAGAGTGGAAGAGAGCAATGGTGTTTATGTCCCAGTAAAGATTCCATCACTTATATCAAACAGGGCTCAAATTAGATTTTGAAACAGGGAGAAGTGACTTCTCCCTCAGCCAAGATTAGGGAGAAGTTTTTCAAAACAGGGAGAAGTTTTTCCGCCGCGAGTAAAATTTACGTGGCGACGCATGTTCCCAATATGTTGGACTGTAATTGGGAGTATCCCTACAGAAGACTTGAATATTACATCAATTGTAATATTACTTATTGAATCCAAATAAATCATAATATAAATTTCTTCATAATTATCTTTTTTTTTTTTTTTTTGCTATGTGCAGAATTATTATATGTATAAGCTTGGTGTAGCAATACTGAAAATAATTTAAAAAAATTATTATACTTAATTTTTTTTTTTTCTTTTTTTTTATTTTGTTATTTAAAAGCTATTTAAATTATGCTCTTTTCATTGAAGCAAAATGCATTGATCATATCACATCACTAAATGTCTTGATTTCAATGTAAATGTGAATTACATGTACAATTTTCTTTAAACATTATTTTTATTTTTAAAAAATAATGTAAAGATTAACAACATATTAAGAAGTAAAACTAATAAATGAAAATAAATAAATAAATTAAAAAAATATATGCACCATTATTTTTGAGTTATCCCCCTTGTCAACCATGTGTTTATCAATAGCAACAAACATGGCTGCTGTGTCTGACTCCCAATTTTTAGAGATGATACTACTCATTTGCAATCATTTTATCAGAAAATGCTTTTATTTATGGATTCCTTTGTGAAAAGGCAACATTCTTTGAGGGTTTGTTATTTTATTAAATTTTCATACAAAAAACGATCTACTATTTTGTTCAATACCCCCCCCCCCCATTTATATACTGGGGTACAGACGTTTTTTATGGCAAATATCCGAGGTTTTTCACCAAGATGGCTTTTAATTACATCAGTCAACAGGTTGATGAATCCATGATATGCATGGATGATCTCAGTTTAAGCTAATTATCGGATTAAAACACCTGGATATATCGGGAGTGACCTGTGTTTACCGTTGAATGTGTGTAATACATAGGAGGCGCCTTAGGGGTTAAATACACTTGTCAAAACTTAGGGCGACTAGAACTTCGCTTTTGGGACAGTTTAGGGCGAAGTTTTTGGAAACAGGGCGAAGATATCGCCCAACTCCGCCCTTATTTTGAGCCCTGATCAAAGCGAGCAATTCTGGAATAGTGGAGGAAACTAAAGTCTACAGAGAAAACCACTGGTGTTTGACAAGCGAACTGATATACTAACTCAAAATAGGATCTGCCGGAGCCAGGTTTCAACCTGGCAGTAAGACTACTAAGAGGCTCTGTGATTCATAAAAACGTCCTTAAGACCACTCACCCAATTATTTTAAGACATTTTAGCTTGCAGTGACATACCAACCCTTTCAATCATGATAAAAATAAAAACTTATCAATCAGGGCCCCAGGTTTCAGAATTATTCCTCATTCCCCAATTACGGTAACATTTAATTACAGACTTAACACACTATAGAAAGTTTTGCCAAAATTTATTTCATTACATATTAGCAATGATTAAAATGTTACGATGTTTTTTTTCAACACAAGTATTGAAACAAGCATATTATTTATTTAAAAGTACTGGTGTTTTAGTTACAAAACCTCAGAGACTTTGAAAATGGCATTTTTTGAAGCATTACATACTCACAAGAAAAAGATTTAATGAAGACAAAATTACCTGATACCAAGACTTTAAAACTTTATTTTTTAACCCTTTTCATGTATTTTTCAAAGTTATCTAAGGTAAATTGAAATGTTTTTTTTTCAGAAGCTGATAATTAATTGATTGGTTTTACATCCCAGTCAAGAATATTTTACTGAAATTGAGATGTCACCAGTTATAGATGGAGTGGCAGAAAGTTTGATCTTTGCAGTGTGGTCAGGGCAATGTGGAGGGAAGCCAAGGTTCTTTAGTGTGTCATGCCTCCAACAAATAGAGTGAGCAAGCAACTGATGTAAGTCAGTGGTGATAAATTACATTTGTCTACCAAGATTGTGCTTTTGATAAAAAAAAATTGTAGAGAATATCTTTAAAACCATATTACATAATCGTGACAATATTTCTGTTCTACATTGTAAAGTGAAATTAGATAACCCTACCAGAGTAAGACATATATATATCATTTACCTAGAACATATGATATATTTATGTGGGCGGATACAGATAAATGATAAGTGCTAAATTAGGAAAATTCCAAATGCATGTGTGAATATTAACTTCTTTAAAATGACATAATACTTCAGGTCTTTACAAACTTACAATTTAATCTGCTACTTAATTAAAATAGATAAAAGCAAGTTGTTTTTCAACCATGTCTCTGCTCTATCAGTCAAGAAGGTATTTCTAATTACTCTTAATTTCATTTTTTTCCAAATCTTTTCCCTAACAATTCATATACGCATAAATTGAAATGAAAGTAGAACTTGGAAAGTCCCAGTTTGATTTTTATGAATGTCTGCAGTTCAAGATTAAGTAAAAGTATAAATAGAAGACATCTTTAGCAGTCTTTAAATATTCAAAATGACTTTCAGTTTCAGATGAGTGGGTAAAGAAAGACCCTTATTTCTTTTTTTACAAAACTTATTCTGCTACTGTGTTGTGCTACTATGTAGTATAAACCAATTCCCATTACTCATGTTTGCAACATTTTCAGGGGTTGAATCTTTTTTCAGATGGACAAAAGCCCAGTGTTTCTTGATACAGAAAATCAAAAGCCCACAATTTTATCTATCAAGTCCAGAGTTTGATTAACAGCAGAATCAAAGACACAAATCTATATGAAAATTTCTATCAGCAGTTACAAGTTATTTTCGACAGTATTTACAATGCATTTCCACATTATCCTCATCAAAGACAACCACTGGAAATTTGTTAATCAGCAATTGTTGAAACAATTGAACACACCTCTCTAGGTTCTCAAAAAATTTAAATTATTAGAAGCCAAATTGTCAAAGTTTGTAAAAATATAACATCCTTTTTAAAGTATTTTTCTCAAATTTGCTAAAATAGATTAATTTTTGAAAGAGCCCAATGCAGTCTGCTTGTTTGACATGAAATATAAATTAAACAGCTACACTAATGAACATTCCAAATGATTACAAGCGCAATAACTATCTAGATTTTTCTTTATCAACAGAATGCTTAAGCTGCCTACCTAACAACTAACATTTCTAACAAGTGCATTAATGACTAAGAATGAATGTAAACAACAACAAGGCAATTTGACTACGGATCATTTTCAAGATTTTTCAAGACACCAGACAACAGTTGAAAATAAATTTCATTGGTATTCTGAGTATTTAAGACTGATGGGCTTTTCAGTGAAATTTTTGCCAAATCTTGTTGCCAAAATTTTAGTCATAGGCATTGGGCTTAAAAAATTTCAAACCCATGATCTTTTGCTTGCTAGGTTTTTTTTTCAAATTATTTTTTTTTAAATTGCTACCAGGAGAGTGAAACATGGCCAAAAAACTGAGGTCCTTATTGGCAGTTTTTTTTACACAACTATCTATAACGATTTGGTCTGGAGCAGACATGTTAACAGCTCATACAGGTTACCATTATCTGGCAAATAATATTAATGGCTTACGTCTTAAAATTTTCATTTTGCTTAAGTTTTTTATTTATTCAGTACCAGTATTTAGTTTTTACCATGAAGGACATTCATTTTCTAACTAATTATCAAGTGTTTATATTATACTAGCTTTATGAAGCAAATTTTAATGATTTGAAAATAAATAAACACAAACAAAACTTTGAATAGGCAAAATAATAAGGGTCTGTAATAATCCCACATTGTTTTTCACTTTGTATTCTCAAATTTGGTTTCAATGATCAATTTTTTCCATTTTCGTTCCATTCAAGTTTCACTTATTTTGTATAACCTTAGATTTATATTACTGACATGTTTATAAAATTTAAAGTGATAAAGTTTTAAATTTGTCAATAAATCTTTCAAAATATTGATATAAATTCAAAATTATTAGACAGTAGTCATGAGTAGTAGTAAAACTGACCCTAAATATGAATGACTCATATGGACACACTGCCACAGCATTGTACTATCAGTTAGTCATTAAGGTATTGACAATGATACCAATCAAACTAAGCTTATTTAAAGATTTAAATTATGAATGAACTAGGTTACAACATGGTATGAGTCATAATTATCTATGTTTAACAAGTGACCACTATTATTATGTCAGAACGCTGTAACACATGTTTGTCCTAAATCAATACTACTGTTTACATAGGCATAAAACACAGGCGTTTCCATAGTAATCAATACACTGTATAAATAAAAGTTGTTGAAATCATACTTTAAAATGCAATAAACATGTCATTCAAAACAAAAACAAGTTTTATGTAGGTCAGTATTGTTGACATGTCATAAGGTGAGCTGGTCACTCTGTCTTTATTCAAAGGAAGGACTTCTTCATGAATGAGACATGGGGTAAAATATCTGAAGACAATACATGCATGTCAAAAACCTCACCTGACCAGGGCATCAAATTTCTTGACTCCCAAAAGATAATTTCACAAAAACATAAAAATTATGGAACAAGTCTGTCGCATAATTCGTTGTACACATGACTTACTTTATGGCTAGATTTCAACGATGACACTTTATGGTAAAGACTAATCCATGTGTGATATAATGTCACGGATGCTACCTGTCAATTTTCAGAAGCTACAAAAACAACTATCATCATGATCATCTGATACGCTGGGGAAACACCTGTGCAAACTCAGGCTCTTTCCGATTAAATAAAAGCGAGAATTATCCATACATTACCTACCAATCAACATCGGCAATTTTTCTTACATCTCTAAACGCAAAGCCGATGGCAAATATTGCAGCAACAATACATCAACAACGGAAAAATGGAAACGTTTGACTTCCCTTTTCTGAAAAATTCGCTATCATGGCGGATTTTATACGCGATGCGCATGCGGGTTACTGCAACAACTTCCGGGTCTTACCTTATATTGAATCAAATTTATTTAAAATAAGTTTAATATTTGTGTGATTGTGTTTCATAATTCTTGATATACAAGTATTTATACACCAGATATTTTTGGCTCTGTGTTAAAAAATTGCCTGTCCGAGTAATCCGCAGAAAACCATGTTGCGCACTTGCGCATGCTCAGTATTCATAAGCGCACTTTTCAAAACAAGAAATGTTGTCTAGCTTTTATTTACCAAGAAAAACTTAATTATTTCAGATTTTGGTATATTTATGAACCTTCTGTTTAAGTGCATGTACCAGCACATGTCACAATTATTTAACAACAGGTAATTACGTCCTTTAAACACCATATAAACATCAACCGTGGCGTTCCTTTTCTCAAAACAAGAGAGGGAGGGATGCCACAGGTTCCAACATTCAAACCCATCAAATGAATAACTTGAACCTATCAAATAGCCATGTCAGATTGAGTACATTCTCTCAGCTACTCATAAATCGTTAACCACACAGTTTGTACCAGGGTTTTCGAAATGGAGAGTTCTTTTTATTTCACACACATAATTTTCCAAAATCATATGACAAATATCCTCAAGTGCTCTAACTTCGTGGTAGCGTCAATTTCGTGGCATTTTGTTTATACTGGATATCAATCATAGGAAGCACATCACTGCACATGTTCAAAGTCAAAAAGGCGCCATAAGTGTTCAACTTTCCATTTTTGTTAGAAAAATTTTAAATTATGTTTGAAAATTACGAAAATATGTAAAATTATCGGAAATTTCAATTTTTAGACAAATTTTACTATTCCCAAATTATTCTTAAACTATCTCATTATTTTTTCGTCACTTGTAAAATATATCAAGATGTAAACTATGTCGTCTGCAAGTAGAGTCTCTGACTTATTTATCCGATCCTGGTTTGAAACATTTAGTAACAGGTAAAAATAATTTTTAATGAAATCAAAAACGTGCGACACTTATGCCATTTTCAGTAAAATATATGCATTTTTCACTATATAATATGATGTAAAAACGGGTCTAAAATGAGGTCAATTGCTCATGTCATACCGGAAGTGTATGATCGTTTTTTTCTTGTTATAAATTTTATTTTTTAACTAATTCTGTTGTTAATCTAAACAAGACTACTTAAAATATATTTTTTTAAAGAAAATCAGTTTTTTAGAATTAATCACGTAAAATCACGTGATCCGAGAGACCTCCCACGAACTTTCCACACATTCTTCAAAATAGCATCTAACTGGAGGGTATTGTTTACAAACGATGTTTACCGGTATTTAACGAAAATAACCAAGGTTATTTCCGGTTTTGAAACTGATTTGACAAGAAATTTGAAGTAAGACTCAAATGATTATTGTTTGTTGACGATTGCCAATTAATTTTTTGACACAAACTGTTAGTACCACGAACTTAGGACACACGAGGATACTTTCTGTTGGTGCTTGCAGTTTTAGTGGACATGGGGGCCGTTAAATTTATGAGAAGCAAAGTTTGTACAAAGATACCGATTGTTTTGTCACAGAATCCCCTTGGAGCTGAAATTAGTATATCAAATAAAACAAGTGAAATTGCCTAACCTGCAAAGATGAATTGTGGACACTGCCTATGACAAATCCACATCATTTCATACTAACTTCGGTTCTGACTTGACTTAATTTCATCCCTCTTAGTGGAGAATTGAGCCAATTATCTTTCCCCTCCAGTCATCCCAATTACTTGTTCGTGTTGCTTTCTCTCCCCATGTCTTCATTCCTAGGTCTTTCCTTTTTCTTTCTACTGTCTGAAGCCAGGTCTCTTTTTGCCGTCCCCTTTCACTCTCCTACAGCTGGTTGCCATGTCAAAGTGATCCTTGGATGTCCAGTGTTATTCATCCATAATACATGACCCAAAATAGTGTCAAATGGTTCAATAGTGTAACCTTGATCAATTCACCCAATTCATGATTAAACATTCTGTTTTTTCTTAATGTATATTAAAAGGGTAGAATGGTAGTGTTTAATACAAATAAGCCCAAAAAAAGATGATCAACACCCCTTAATGTTTGTTTGGGACATTTTGGAAAATGCTAACTTCGAAAATTCCCCCAAAATAACACCCTTTTTGTTTGAAAACATGAACTGATATGAATCTATATCCAATGGAAATAATTGTTACCCACAAACATTAGGGGTATCAAAGTGTACATCAGCGAAACCCATTACCGTAATACAATTTACAGGTACATAATTTCATATCAAATACCAAATGCAACAGCTGCATGAAGTAGGGTGCAACAACTTAAAAAAGTTACAAAATTTGAGAATTTATTTTCAATGAAAGATGATATCATTAGAACATGTACAGGGATGTTTGTGTTTGATTTTCTTATGAAACTGTTAGTATGTGTTACACCTGGGATATACAGAAAACTGTGTATGTACCAATATAATTTTTATATATGTATTTTTTTTTTTATCAGATTTTTTTTTTTTGAGCAATGATGAGAAAGTCCTCTTCAGGTGGACGGGCATCCCTGGTCCCATTACGAATACGAAATGAAGGAAATAATGGGAAACAAAGCATGGGCATGGGTTCTTTAGGGAATTCACGTCGGTCATCAATCAGTTCCAGATCATCTTTTGGTAGTCGTAACTCATTTGGAAGTCATGGAACTGTCATGGGCAAAGGAAGGCCTACATTTGAATCTGCTAAAAAACGGTAATGAAGTGGTTGATGTGTCATTCTATAATTTGATATACTTACTTACTTAGTCCTCTTCGTGTGTGTGTGCACATAAGGCCACCACCAGCTCTCTCCACAACTGTTTGTCCTTTTTTTCCGCTTCCTTCCATCCTATCCCCATCTCTTTCAGCTCTTTCTCTACTGTCCGTCTCCATGTTTCCTTCAGTCTTCCCGGCTTCCTCTTCCCATCTAGTGTCCATTTTAGTGAGACTCTGGTGGTACTGTTGTTGTCTTGTCTCATCACATGTCCAATCCACCGCCATCTACGTTGTTTTATTTCTGCTCTGATATCCTTCTGGGCACAGATTTCATGTAGCCTCTTGTTACTTATTTTTCTTGGCCAGTAGATCTTGCATATCTTTCTGAGGCAGGTGTTATGGAATGCGGACAGTTTTTGAAAATCAGTCTGGGTAACTTTCCAGCATTCTGAACCATATAATAGCACAGATTTCACATTGCTACTGTAGATTCTCAATTTGGTGGTTTTGGAAAGCATTCCTGATTTCCAGATGGAGTGTAGTTGTCTAAAGGCTGATCTTGCTTTACCTATCCTGGATTTGATGTCTTTGAATGCTCCATTATCATTACTGATGGTGCTGCCCAGATATGTGAAGTCCTCTGTTTCTTCGATTATTCCATTGTTTATCTGTATCAGTGTTCCAGTTGTGTTCTCATTGATAGACATGACTTTTTTTTTACTGGTGTTGATCTTCAATCCCATCTTAGCTGTAAGTGCGCATAGCTTGTCTGTCTTTATCTGTATGTGCCTTCTGTTGTTGGATATGAGACAAATATCATCTGCGAAGTCTAGGTCTTCGAGGAATGTACTGAGCGTCCATCTTATTCCTGTGTTTTGGTTGCCGAGTGTAGTCCGCATGCACCAGTCGATGACAACAAGGAAGAGTAGCGGTGAAATAACACAACCCTGTCTCACTCCCGTCTGTATTTAGAACCACTCGGACAGCTGACCTTGATGTAATACACTGCATTTGTAGTTGTCATAAAACATCTTGATATACTGGTTAAGTTTAAATTCAGTTAAAATTTATATGGTAATAAGAATGAAAATTCAGTCACCTTAAATTGACAGTATGTTTATTAATTAATGCTCATACCACATGCAGAGGTGTTAAAATTTTCATTTTACATGTAGCTGTAAGTTCTGTAACCCTTATTTGACTCAAACTGGAAAACCAGACCTGTCTTAAATTTCCATACTTTACCTAAAGATTTTATGACAGACTATATTCTCAAAAACAATGTTATTTAGAATCCTTGTCCCATATGGTCAATGCAAAAATAATCTACAAAAAATGCCTATTTACAGACCCTAATTATTCTCAAAGGTAATGGAAACACTTCTTTGTCTTTGTCCTAAAAAAATTACAATGTACATTGGATTTTAAAAATTTGGGACAAAAAAGTTTTAAATAAATGAATATTTTTTTCTTTGTAGACCCTAGTTATTCTCAAAGGAAGTGGAAACACTCTTTTGTCTTTTTGGCCTTAAATAAATTACAATGTATATTAAATAAAAAAAAAATTGAAACAAAAAGTTTGAGTAAAAATGAATATTTTGTTTTCTTTGTAGACATATGTCAGTTGGAGGGGGTATGAGATCATCTGTAGGTGGTAATATGAGGTCAACAACGACAAGGAAAGATCCTAGACCTGTATCAGATAAAGGCTATCAACAAAAGTGTATCAAATATGTCATTGAGGTAAGTTCATGTAATGGTCAACAACAACAACAACAACAACAAGGAAAGATCCTAGACCTGTATCAGATAAAGGCTATCAAAAAAAGTGTATCAAATATGTCATTGAGGTAAGTTAATGTAATAGTTAAGTCTGTCCCGAGCCATTAGGCCCATCAGGCCGGAGCTTATCCCGGTTTCGGTGTCGTTAAGCGACTGAGAGTACCAGACTCTCCCCTGAATGGGACGCCGGTCCATCGTAGGGTTAACCCCCAGCATTTTGCTGGTACTCATTTATTTTTCAGCTGAGTGAACTGGAACAACGTGAAATTAAGTGTCTTGCTCAAGGACACAACACATTGCCCGGTCCAGGGATCGAACCCACGACCTTCGAATCATGAGTCCAACGCCTTAACCACTAGGCCACGCACTTCCATTGAGGTAAGTTAATGTAATGGTCAACAACAACAACAAGGAAAGATCCTAGACCTGTATCAGATAAAGGCTATCAACAAAAGTGTATCAAATATGTCATTGAGGTAAGTTAATGTAATGGTCAACAACAACAACAACAAGGAAAGATCCTAGACCTGTATCAGATAAAGGCTATCAACAAAAGTGTATCAAATATGTCATTGAGGTAAGTTAATGTAATGGTCAACAACAACAACAGCAACAACAACAACAAGGAAAGATCCTAGACCTGTATCAGATAAAGGCTATCAAAAAAAGTGTATCAAATATGTCATTGAGGTAAGTTCATGTAATGGTCAACAACAACAAGGAAAGATCCTAGACCTGTATCAGATAAAGGCTATCAAAAAAAGTGTATCAAATATGTCATTGAGGTAAGTTCATGTAATGGTCAACAACAACAACAATAACAACAAGGAAAAATCCTAGACCTGTATCAGATAAAGGCTATCAAAAAAAGTGTATCAAATATGTCATTGAGGTAAGTTCATGTAATGGTCAACAACAACAACAACAACAACAAGGAAAGATCCTAGACCTGTATCAGATAAAGGCTATCAAAAAAGTGTATCAAATATGTCATTGAGGTAAGTTCATGTAATGGTCAACAACAACAACAACAACAACAACAACAACAACAAGGAAAGATCCTAGACCTGTATCAGATAAAGGCTATCAAAAAAGTGTATCAAATATGTCATTGAGGTAAGTTCATGTAATGGTCAACAACAACAACAACAACAACAACAACAACAACAACAACAAGGAAAGATCCTAGACCTGTATCAGATAAAGGCTATCAAAAAAAGTGTATCAAATATGTCATTGAGGTAAGTTCATGTAATGGTCAACAACAACAACAATAACAACAAGGAAAAATCCTAGACCTGTATCAGATAAAGGCTATCAAAAAAAGTGTATCAAATATGTCATTGAGGTAAGTTCATGTAATGGTCAACAACAACAACAACAACAACAACAACAACAACAAGGAAAGATCCTAGACCTGTATCAGATAAAGGCTATCAAAAAAAGTGTATCAAATATGTCATTGAGGTAAGTTCATGTAATGGTCAACAACAACAACAATAACAACAAGGAAAAATCCTAGACCTGTATCAGATAAAGGCTATCAAAAAAAGTGTATCAAATATGTCATTGAGGTAAGTTCATGTAATGGTCAACAACAACAACAACAACAACAAGGAAAGATCCTAGACCTGTATCAGATAAAGGCTATCAAAAAAGTGTATCAAATATGTCATTGAGGTAAGTTCATGTAATGGTCAACAACAACAACAACAACAACAACAACAACAACAAGGAAAGATCCTAGACCTGTATCAGATAAAGGCTATCAAAAAAAGTGTATCAAATATGTCATTGAGGTAAGTTATTGTAATGGAAACCACTTAATTGAATATCAAATTAATGGTGCATATTGGTTAAATGAATAAATTTTCCAATCAATTACCTGTTTAAACAGTGTTAAAACATCTGGTTATGCATATTCTGCAAATCCTCCTTCTTTCATAAAATCTCAGAAGATGTGTACGGTTAACCTGATATGTAATTGTTTCTGTGAAGAAAAATACCCCTGACATTATGAAGAGAAGGGGATAGGGTAAATGTGTATGTGCAATTAGGGAACATTTGCTGCTGATTACATTAACAAATATTGACAAGTAGACATTGTAATGACAAATTGCATGTGACACATCTTCCTTGGACATATGTTCCCTTGAAGACTTGCATCTAATAATTTTATGTTTCCATTCCTGGTAGCCAAAATCACCATTTCCTTATAATTGCCAAAAATGTCCTTTTTAGCACATTTATAAAAATAAACTTTTAAAGGCCTGTCCTTAGGGACAAGTTTTTGAAATTTAGCCATTAATAATTTTTAATTAGTGGAAACACTTACATACTGGCAGCAAAATTTTTCATTTCAGTAATATTTCAACAATATATGTTTTATATTCAAATTTGTCTTTTCAGCTATTGGTAAATTTGGGTTATCCAAACAATATCTCAACAAAAATAATGATGTCGCCCAGTATGAAAGATTTTATACGGATTTTTGAGGTAAGGGTTTGTCTTATAATATAGATTTTAATTTGGTAACCTGACAAATTGGTTTTTTTACAGTATAACCCTGAATTAATCACCACCATCTGTTCAGTCAGATTTTGGCATGATACAGGGGTTGGCAATAAATTAAGGGAGACATAAGGAAAATAGTGGTTTTAAAGGTGTCTTAATAGAACCTGGCCCCGGTTTCACAATCATTTCTTAGCTAAGATTTTCCTTAACTTAAATTTTTGTAATCACCTTTTGGAAATACAGATGAATATTTTTGTAAAAACTAAATGCAAATGTTTTAATCTAGAAGTGACCTTGCAAATGACACCTTAATTTCCTGAATATCTTAAAAATTAACACAATTATAAAGTTTCGAAATTTTGCCAGATTTAAGTTAAGGAAAATCTTAGCTAAGGAATAATTGTGAAACTGGAGCCTGTGACTTTCATTTCTAAACTCTGTGTACTTTGATTAGCACTGATTTGGTATTTTTAAAAAAATGGGTAAAAGTTTTTTCTTCAAAATTTTTAATGCATGCATCAGCATGTCTACTTGAATTTCAGAAAAAACATTTTAAAGGATTGTTTACAAGGTCATGGATGATTAAAATCTTTTAATTCTATTTTCAGTTTATATATGGGCATCTAGTGAAAAATTTTAAAATACAGAAGAAGCCAGAGGAAGAAATCCCCAGAATCTTGAAACAGTTAGATTATCCTTTCACCATCTCTAAGACTTATATGTACGCCATCGGTACACCACATACCTGGCCTAAATTCTTGTAGCACTGAGATGGCTTTGTGAATTGATACAGGTAATAGTGATTACATTATGTCAGACTAAATATTTCAATTCCTTCCCATTTATAGTGGCCAAGTGGTTTAAAGCATGCACTTACGGACATTAATTTTGTTACATTTAAAAAAAATACCTTCTGGGATTTAAATTGGGAAAATTTAAAATTCTAAATACAGAAAATTGCATAATGAGTAATGACATGCTTGCAATAGCTTAGGACCCTCATTGCAAAGATGTTATTTTGTGAAAAAATCTATTAACATACTTAAGGACAACTACATGTAGATTTAATTTGCTAGTAATTATCACTTGTTTTGGGAATTTTAGTGATGAAATTGGAAAATTATAGTCTTTTTTCCCCCATGGGAAACTACCTTTATTCGTTAGTAATTTTAGGCCATAAAAAATCACTGGCAGATCAAACCACCTCTCAATGCCTAGGTTTAAAGCCAACTCAGGACAGATCTTAGTGTGAGAAGGTTTTGTCATTTTACTTGCAGAAGGTCCGTTTGTCAGTTTGCTTTCAGAAGATCGGTGGTTTTCTCTGGACATTCTGGTTTCCTCCACCATTTTTAACTGACCACCTTGATAAAAGTAACAAATTTTGGACTGTAGCATAAAACTGATTTACTCTACTGGGACTCCACTCCTTCACTTTTAATAAACCTTGTTAATATGGTATACAGAATGGTACTGAGCACTGATATAGTGAGCCTATAGGCTAAACAAATATGTAATTTGACTTAAAATGTATGTGATGTCATAACTTATTGTTGTCAACATAATAAATCTCATTGTGAACTTCAATTTGGCACTGTCTATATTGCGTTGAAATTCTTTTGTTATAATTTAGAATAATCTGTGTTTTTTTTTTTTCAGTTTGGTATGTCTGTTAGTTCAAATATTGCTGATATTATATTTCCAACAGAGTTTGACACAATTAATGTTCCAGAAAGTTATGTAAGTATTGCTTCTGATTGATATAGTTTGTGGTGTCCCAATTTTCATTGCTTATGTAAATACCCTGATCCACAAATTTACATGTCAACGAAATCGTACAAATTATACATTTATTATAAACTTACTTTTAACTGAAACCACAAATTTAATACCTCACAAAATAGTATTTTTCCAAGAACCACGGAAATTGGACACAAATGATTTCCCTAAAATTTGTAGCAGGAGGTAGATTGACTAATCCAACAGGTCACAGATCAAGGGGGCACCTAGACCGAAAACAATTTTCAGGTCTTCTGAAGGCAATTTTATGAATTCTAACGGAACAATTTGGAGTTTTAGGTGGTCAATTCTGCCTGTTACCGCTTCTTATGGAAAACACAAGACACCATGAAAATACATTGTAAAAAATTACACAGTTTATAGTAAAGGTTTGTACTTTTCACTGTGTGTAGACTAATCTATTGATATTGTATGGTTTACTTGGATAAATTTAAGATTTAACCAACCATGAAACATTTTATCTCTCTTTCATGATGGATATAAGCATCATATTAAAGCCTATATTGACAAAATTGTAAATTTTACAGGGGTGGGGGCAGGGGGATTTAAAGATATATTTATATATTACTGACTAAAAGGCAATGAATTGTTTATAATACCAAATATTAACAATAATTGTACCCTTTGCCCATGGCTTAGAGTGCATTAAATATTTGACAGGGTTGTGTTACCTGCGCGTGGCCTAGTGGTTAAGGCGTTGGACTCATGATTCGAAGGTCGTGGGTTCGATCCCTGGACTGGGCGATGTGTTGTGTCCTTGAGCAAGACACTTAATTTCATGTTGTTCCAGTCCACTCAGCTG
This sequence comes from Anadara kagoshimensis, assembly GCA_021292105.1. Classification (NCBI taxonomy): domain Eukaryota; kingdom Metazoa; phylum Mollusca; class Bivalvia; order Arcoida; family Arcidae; genus Anadara; species Anadara kagoshimensis. The sequence continues at coordinate 25,352,456 of CM037865.1, forward strand.
AAAAATAAATGAGTACCAGCAAAATGCTGGGGGTTAACCCTGCGATGGACCGGCGTCCCATTCAGGGGAGAGTCTTGTACTCTCAGTCGCTTAACGCCACGGAAACCGGGATAAGCTCCGGCCTGATGGGCCTAATGGCTCAGGACAGACTTTAACTTTTTTTAACTTGTGTAACCTGCCAAAAACCTGTATATACAGTAACTTCTAACATGTGTTCAATCACTCACTGATATCATCAATGCTAATTTTACACCAGTTTACTCTGTGTATACAGATGTCACTATATCATATTATTTAACTAACCAAACTCAGATTCTTGGTACTAAAGTTGCACTGTATTTACTTTGACAGATATTATTTGATTACTATGAGAAGACATATGAAGCCTTCCTGGATGGTGCAGATACTTATGAAAGTTATGATGAAGCTCTGTCTCATACATTAAGTAAGTGCTTGAATCATTGATGAACTAGCTACAAGCTGCACTTCAAAGAAACAAAACAATGCTTCTTTAAGACAGTAGAACATTTTAAGTTATACAGGGCTTTGGCAGGTTACACGGCCCCATGTACCCCGGCAAAGATTTATGTACCCTGAGCCGCAGGCGAAGGGTACATTCATCTTTGACGGGGTACATGGGGCCGTGTAACCTGCCAAAGCCCTGTATAACGTTTTTGTCACCCTTCAAAGCGTTACCAGTTAGATTTTTTTAACTTCCATTTCGTATTATGTTTGACTTGCGTTCTTTGTCGCCATGTTTGTTTACCGTAACTAGACATCAGCAATGTACGAGTTACTTCCCTTTTACCGCTAAACGTCGCGTGCGTTCATGTACCCCGGCAGATTTCCGAACATCGTTCCATGTACCCCGGCAAGTTAACCAATCGCTATGCGAGAAATTTCTTTGAAGGGTGACAATTGTCCATAAACTGACATTACTGTATTACATTGGTTAAAATACTATTCTGGAATTTTGAATATTTCTTAGAGAAGAAAAAACTACTCACACATTGGGTTTGCTAATGTCTCATATGATTGATTCTCCCTATCAGAATGTTTTGAAAACATTTATGTCATAAGTTCTAGGAACAATGTTGTTCTTGTAGGAAAATGTCAACTTCTTCAATTCCATATCCAATGGAAATAATTGTTCCACACAACTGTTGTGGGTATCATGTGGTGCCTTGGTGAACACTACTGTATAGTTTAATTCTGCTGGGAATACATTTCGCAGTTCAGACACTTGAACTTATTCATGGGAATAAAATTTTGCGATGCAATGGACAGTGTTAATAATTTTCTGTACAGATTATCCTAGGCTATGATTAATGAATGATACATGAAAATATTCACTTCGTATTTAATTTCGTGCTTTAAAATCAAACTGCGAATATAGCGAAATTAAATCCCCAATGAATAAAAGCAACTATACAGTATTACCTAGGCATTATGTGCATGATAATCAGATCAAATTAAAAAAATGATTAAAGCTTGTTAATTATAATTACATATTAACAGAAAGGTGAGATGTAGTGTTTGATTAATTTTTCAGAATCCAAATATTATGGTGGAAGTGACAATTCCATAACCCATTTACAAGAGGAAAATGGAAGATTAGCCAGTGAAATAGAATTAGTGGGAGAGAATCCAGTAAGTTTCGTTTTTGAAAAATTGTATTTTGTGTCCCTGACAACTACAACTATTAATGTATCAAGTGTCTTGTGGATGGCATCAGAAAATATTTCTTTCATCTTTCTTTTTAACAACCATTTTCGAGTCATAAATTGAGTTTCAATTTCTTGAAACAATTTGGAAAGTGAAAATGTGTACAAATATACATGAAATGAGAAAATTTAGGTGAAAATGTGTACACATATACATGTACATGAAATGAGAAAAACTTGTATAATTATCCACCATATTGTATTAAAGGACTTATCTATAGAAATGCCAAATTTGAGCGACTGCATTTAGATAAAAGAAAAATTTACAACATGATTAAATGCATACATTTTATTGGTGAACTTTATTATTATAAGAATTTCTGCCAGTACAACGCCATTGCCATTTAGATGGACTGACACAATGTGAAGTTAAAACATTTCAAGAACAAACCACTAATATGGTAGCCTGGGCAGTTCTAATCAAAACTTTTAAATTGGTAGGGACTGTTCTTTTGCCAGACACTCTGTATTTAGAAATGAAAGTTGTGGGGGTTCTTTAGAAAAGACTTTAAAAACTGATGCCCTTTATCACAATAGACTTGGCATGTTAAAGAAACCTACCTGCACATTGCCCCTAGTTCATTGCAAAGGTAAAAATTTCTGCCATTTCACCTATAGCTGGTGACATCTCAATATAATTGAAATATATTTTTACTGGGATGTAAAAAGACATACCATGCAGCCTGCTTAGAGCCTTGAATCATGTATCCTCAGCAAATTAATACAGTTTTGTTTTCATTTTAGGATCAGTTGAAGCATCTTCAAGGAATTGAACATGGTTCTATGTTAGATGAGAAAAGATTTCAGGGATATCTTGAAGATTTGGCTGCACATAAAGATAGACTGGAACAAAGTCTTGGGGAACTTGAGGAAGAGTTAATGTCATTAGGTAAACTCAATATTTTTTAAATGCATATGTTGTAAAGTCTTGGTGCATTCTAGTAATAACAGTACTACTAGATAACTACTGCTTAATATGGATAGTTTCCCTTGCTAAATCATGAAGTCTCCCAATTTTTTAATGCAAATATGCAATGCAAAGAAAGAAGTGTCTGGAAAGAATTGTATCATATCAAGTTATTGTTCAGAGTCTGAAATTGATGAATTTTAAATGTTTTTCAACTGAAATAAAAGAAACACAAAATTGTGGTGTGATTGTCATTTCCCGTGTACTCCTAAGTATAAGAGTTGGTCCTGTGGTCGAGTGGTTTAAAGTGGGCTTATGTGTCACAGTGCTCACTGCTTAATTTTGAATCTCACTCCGGACAGATCTGAGTGCCAGAAAGTTTGTCAGTTCGCTTGTAAAGGTTGATGGGTTTTTTTCGGACACTCTGCAAAGTATCTTGACTGGAGCATAAAACTTCCTTACTCCACTCCATTTTTCAGTAAAATGCATTTAAGGTTGGTGTATCATATTATATACAACACTTGTATCCATACTTTGATTTATAGATCAAGAAAAATGTTTTTGATTTCTTTAACTTTGCTTTATAAGGAATTGTTGATCCTGATGGCCACATTTTCTTTTTTAGGGACAGAGTTTGATGCAGAAAATCAGAAAAATGAGAACATGCAAAGGATTTTTGATAATCAACCTTTCTCACAGTCAGATATAGAAAGAATTAAGTTTGAACGAGCGGAATTGAAGAGACAAATTGATGAACTTGAAAATAGGTGTGAAGGTGTTGAACAAGAAACCTGGTCTTCAGAAATTGCTATATCCAAAGAACACGAAGAGGTATTACAAAATTTGTAATAGGTTTTTGATGGGCTGATATATTCGTATTCCTTGAAACGAGCATAAGCCTCATTATACCCCCACTTAAAAAGTGGGGGGTATACAGTGATAGGGGTGTCCATCCATCCGTCCTTTACACCTTGGGGTACCTATCTCTTATCCGCAACTCCTCCTAAACCCTTCAATGGATTTTCATGAAACTTTCACACAATCTTTGTGATATATTGTAGATGTGCACCTCCTATTTAAAAATTTGATCCGATGGATTTTTGTGAGCTTGTGGCTCAGAGTTTTTCCAGTTTAATGTTAATTTTTATACCACAGAAAAATATTTTATGATATTTGGCCTGTTGGTATGTCTGTCCATAATACATTGGTTCCTGTACAATAACTTACCTAAGTTTGATTTGTTGATCTCATCAAACTTTACACACTGAAGAAGAACCATATTGATTTTGAGGTTATAAATCCAAAATCACTATAACTACCGGTATTAGTAGATTTAGTAGTTTGCTTTCGTTGAATTTTAATAAATTATTATACACTGATATGCGAGTCAGCTTCTCTTGTTTCGGTATAAATGTTTGAGATTTGTGTGTTGATAATCAAGAAGATATTTTGTCCCTGATGTAGAAGTTTTAGTATGAAACCAGAAATTTCTGATTTTTTTCTGATCTGTAAACATGTTGATTATTTATTTTTACAGTTTGAAGCAATTTGTACTGAATACAACAATCTTGCTACAGACTTGAAGTTGATTCCAAGCATGGCAGAAAATGCATTTGGCATAGATTATGAATTAAAGCCCTCACATAGCATGTATAATGGTTACATGTCAAACCAATTCACAGATGTGATCAAGGTAATGAAACATAGCTACAGTCCCTGAATTAGTAATATGTCTATAAGTGTCCTGGAAAGTGAAAAAGTGCTGAATATATCTTTAAGTTACAACACAAAAAGCATCAGTCCTCTTCTGGGCTTTGGTGGCTAAGAGGTCTATAGTGCCGACTAATGGACCATAGCACCTCACAGTGCCTAGGTTGTAAACCCACTCTTGGCAAATCTTGTTCTGAGAAAGTTTGTCAGTTTCCTTGCTGAAGGTTGTTGGTTTTCACCAGGCACTCTTGTTTTAACCACACTTCCAAGAACTAGTCACCTCACAGAATCTTGGCTCTGATTTAAAACACCATTACTCGACTTGAGTCTTTTGAAAATTTCAAGGGAAGTTCTTTATTTTCTATTGCATTAACCTGCATAAAGCAGCAATTCTCTGCACTACAGAATTTTTATGCCAAGTCTAACCAAATCAGAAATTGTTTGTAGACTTTGTATTATACAATCTAATTATGTAAAGAGACATTTGTTTCTAAATGTAGAATGTTTTAACAGAAAATAATAATACATGTAAATATTAAAATATTTTTTTGCTATTTTTACAGCCAGCACTAATGAAAGTGAAAAAACAGTGTACTGAATCAAAACTCCGCAAAGAAACAGAGAAAATGGAACTTCAGAATTCTTTGGAACAGGTAAAACAAAAACAAGAGCCATAAATGTGTTGAAAATTCATTACCAAAGTTCACACAGACCGTGAAGACACCTTGAACAACCCAAATCTGTGATCATGATTTTCATGATGGGTTAAATTGGGAATGTAATTTTTTACTTTGTTCTTAAAATTGATTCAGTATTCCTTTAAAGTATTTGAATTTTGTCAACCTAAACCTTTATGAATCCTGAAGTAAAAACTTTGACCACCCAATCCTGATAAATAAGTACTATATACATGTATTATCTGTGGAATTATTAGGATATGACTGAAAACTGACAGGAATATACATATATTTGAACATTGATATACATTTGCAGTTGATTGAAGCTCCATTGGCATAAGTTGAATCAGTGACCATGCCATTAGTCCATGTGTCTATTCCTAGTAGCCAAGATTGCCATTGGCTACAAATGTTTGAATTTTTTTTTCATAAAGTAACCTATTTTAGCAAAAAAAAATTATTTTAATAATAATAAATAAATAAAAAATTGCTCTTGAGTGAACCGTTTTTACAAATTTTTAGAAATTTGACTTCTTATAATTTTGAAAACTTGGAAAGAATAAATTGGGCATTTATACATAAATTGCATTTTTCATAAAAAATGATTAAGTTTGAAAATTAGATTAATTGATATCCTTTTCTCTGTAGTTGTCTTATTACCTAATAAGAAAGACAGAAAGTGAAGTCATGTGCTGTACTATTTATATGGGCACTTAGAATAAGGTCCAACAGTTTTAATCCTGTCAAAGGCAACACACTGGGAAATTAATATATGGTAATTTATTGTGAATTTTTACATATAGGTATCAGAACATGTGTCGGATCTTAAGGAGGAAATCAACATGAGTGAGAGTCAGTATAAAAGAATGGATGAAGAAGTGGAATTTAAAAAACAGGTAAAGAATTGTGTACAATATTTTGTAGGTCAGAGGTCAAGTTCATTACAACCATGAATGGAATTATTTTCTTGCTTCAAAATTCTACAAATTATAAATGTTAGAATCTTAAGTCAGTACTTACTATTATACATGTAGATTTTAGGTCATCGAGTGGTCTAAAGCACTCATTTACAGATAAGAACGTCTTTTGCAGCTTAAGTTAAATCTCACTTGTGCAGATCCTAGTAGTGTGAGAAAGTTTGTCAGCTCACTTGCTAAAAATGAGGGTTTTTCTCTGGGTGCTTCATTTTTTTCACGATCATAGGTCTGACCCCTTCAATATAAGTGAAAGAATCTCAGGCTAAAAATATTATTAGTTCACTCTAACCCACTTTTTAGGCCCCTTTATTATGAGTTTCTGAAGTGATTTTGTGGTTTCAGCCATATTTTACCTTGTTTGTTGTCAATTTTGAAATAAGTATCTACATTGTATATATGCATTGCAGCTCTATCAGAAGGAATTTCAACAGAAGCAGGAGAATTTGAAGACCTTACAGAATGAACTTCTGGAAATAAAAACATTGTCACAGTTAGGGGACCAGGACTCTGCTAAGGATCTACGGGAAGTCAATAGATGGTAAGTCTAATGCTTAAAATTTTCAGTTAAATACCACAGGTCTTCTAGTTCCATGAAGTTTTATTCACACACACACACACACACACACCAGTACCTTGCTCCACAGTGATTGATACAATCACATTTAACACATAAAATACATTGCATGTAGATGCAACACACACACTTTTAACTGAAAAAGTCCTAGAACATTAGAACTGAGGGGGGAAAAACATTCTTTTTGTTACTGTTTTTTTTCTCTCTCAATTTAACACAAAACCAAGAAAAAAAAATTAAATAAATAAATATACAATAATAATAGTAATAATATTAATCATAAAAAGATACTTTTTGCTTGTTTAAAATTACTTTTTTTATAATATTTATAGAGTAAGTATATTTTCTAATTCTATAGTCTAAGGGAGATAATTCACCTGACATACTAGTTCTTTGTTTACAGGGAATCTTGTCTACATCAAAAAAGTGTTTTGTTTGTTATTTAGTTGTACATGTTAAATCTGTCCCTGGCAGGTGAACCCATGGGCCCCAACCCTGTCACTTGGCTTCCTGTAGTTAAGATCTGGGACCAAAAAAAAGAAAAAAAAAGAAAAGAAAGTTTATTTATTTACCTCTCTAAAATGCAGGACAGTGATGGACAAATGGTTAACCTTCAACCCCAAGGAGGAAGGGTACAGAAAATTGTTTGTCTGTGGATGAGAAATCATAGAGATTTACATGTACATATCAAATTCTGGAAAAAACATTGATATACATGTAGGTGATACCATATGAATGAAAAAAAAAAATCTTGAGGGGTATCACATGGTACACTAGTGAACTATATTACATGTACACTTACCGGTAGTTCTAAATTACATGTTTTGTTGTTCTTCACACAAATGTTAGGGGATATTATGTGGTGTACAAGTGAACTTTATTACATGTACACAGAGTTAAAAATTTACATTTATTATTTTTCTTCACAGGGCAGAACAGAAGTTAATGGACATGAAACAAGGAGAGGAAAAATACAGAAACTTCTTAATTAATGTTATAGGGGAGACATGTGATCATAAGGAAGCCATTCAGGTACAGTTAAACCTCTTTATAATGCCCCTTGATCAAATTTACATCTCGCTTAAAAGGGGGAGGTCATATCGTTCTATTCTATTTCTTCTGCCAACATTTTGTCTGTCAAAAACTATTTAACAGATCTTTATGAAACTTCACAGGATTAATTTTTAGGTGGAGTAGATGTGACATTGGCTTTTCATATTTTGATCATATACATGGATGGGAAAACGTAGATTTCCTAGTTGGGGTTCCCTTGGGAGACACTTTTGAAATGAGATCCCATTTCAGTTATAACTGGTTGCAAATGTTTATAATTATTTATGTTTCATTTGTTTTTTCAGAAACAACTGCAAGTGCTTTGTCAAGAATCTGATGAAATGTTAAAGAAACAGAAACTGATGATGCAGATATCCTGAAAGAGAATGTCATCACTTTTATAATAAATGACACATTATTGGACAAAATTGCTCAGAAATTTCAAGCCAGAGTCAAAATGAAATTGATACAGTAAAACCTTGATTAATCACCACCATTTTTTAGGTCAGATTTTGGCATTATAATGGGATTTGGCATAAATCAAGGAAGGTGTATAAAAAAAACATAAAAGAAATAGGCTTTTGAATGTCAAAAATTTGTGACAATGAGCAAGGTGGCAAAGTTGTCAAGGGCCATTATAACAAGGTTTTACTGTATTGATTGTATGTCTTTAATAACCGTGCATGTCACTTGTTCTCAGTGAAAAATCAAGCTATTGCTGCATGTTGGTTGTAATGTTATCAAACTGTGGACAATGATATTGAATATGGTAACACTAATTCTCAATGTGTTGGTGCTAGAGTTAGTGCATACATAAATGAGATTTTAACCAGAAACAGTCATATTATGTAATTCCATACCCAATAGGGTTTGTAAGACTTGACATGTGAACAGCTAAAAATTGGGATTTCGGTGTAGAGTAACAATCCGTACAATTAGTAATTATTTGTTTTGGTGTAACTGACAGTAACGTTAATTTTGTGCTATGACGTAATTGGTGGTATTCATTTCCATATCAAGGTACAAACCAAAGACTGAAGGTGAGACTTGCATTAATTATGGAAATGATAGTTCGGCACAAACAAAACGTAGAGTTCACACAAACATAAATAAGTTACACACAAAGGAATACACCGTTTAACCTCATGAATGAACGATTGTGTACTTGTTAAAATGATATGTCAGAAGTGACTAATAACAAATGGAGTTCGCCAGTGTACCACATGATCAATACTCCTTAAGTTTTCAGAAAACATTTTTTTTTGAAATATCCTAGATTACCATCATTTTTATGGGAAAACATGAACTGCAACGATTCCATCTTAAATGGACATAATTATTTCGCAGAAATGTTTTGGGGTATCACAAGGTACTCTGTCGAACCCTATTGTGTACATGTTTATATTGGTGCCACAGCAGTGCCTTATTTTATAATTAAGTACCTAAGTACATGTGTACTAGGTGGTTCTCATACTTGTATTTAATATGCATTTAAAGATTTCATCTATTCTTTCTCTTTCTCTTTCTCTCTGTCTCTCACCTCTTTGTTAGTTTTAGTATACAGCATTGGCTGAAATTTTAACTTTAAAATTTTATATGTGTATATATATGTATATATGTGTATATCAATAGATGTTGTGTTTATATGTCAGTGTAATATGTTTTTAGTTTGAAAAAATGAATTTTAGTTCATGGCATTTCTGACTAAAATCTCTCCATATAAAATCACACACTTCACACAAACACATAAGCACTTGTACACACACACACCACACACACACACCACTTTTTATTGCAATAAGCACAAAAATACATTGTATGTAAGAAAAAGATCAGTTAGTAAAATTTACAGTTTGTGATTGTTCATGGAAACTGAAGCAAAAATAAGTTTTATTCCATCATCAGTTAACGCAATCATGTTTGGTAATTATATGGTGTTTTAGCTTTTTCCAGTGTGTCCTTACTATTTTGACCTTTCAATCAACTTCAAAACATTTGAAACATTTAAAAAGATACACATATATTGTTTCACACATGTGAATTTGATAACATAAGGATTGTTGAACATGTCAATGCATCCTCTTGATAAAATACAGGTGAAGTTCGATTTTGAGTATTTTTGGTCAACCATTTCTGAAGTTATTTAATATTGATTTTAATGAAAATTATGGTATATAAATGCAGTGAAGCTGCATGTATATCTCCATTTCTGGTAGCCAAAATTGTCATTAGCTACTAATTTCTGAGAAATTCTTTCAGAAAGTATGTGTAATCTATTTCAGCAAATTTTTTTGAAATTTTTTTTAAAAAAGAATTGTATTTTTTGCAAACTTTCGGAAACCTTTTGTTGTCGGGAATGTTATCAATTCACTTGGTTAATGCATGCAGTTTTTTTTATTGCATTAGAAAAAGTTATTAAATAATTCTTGGTGAAAAATGAAACTGATATGAATGCAAAATGTTTATATCACTGAAGTGTGAATAATTCCTCTCGCAAACAAGAATAATTAATCTTCAAAAATAACAGTAATTTGTATACATAAAGGAAATAAAAGCAAATATGCCTATCATAGTTTAGGCAGTCCAGTATTGAATGGTCATGTTTGCTGTTTTTAGTCAAAAGGTCAGAATATAAGGTCACAGTTGTTACCAGAGCTACATAATATTTTTACTAGAAAATAAATAAGTCTAAAACAATCAATCAGTCTGCATTGTTTATTTGTTTTACTAAAGAGACTACACAGATGAGGAATTTCACATGCACCACAGCAGTGTTCATTCCAGAAGTGGCCATGTGGCCATTTATCCCTTATTTTACCAAATGGTCTCATTGTTTAGGTCTTAGTGGGTCATATTTAACATTACATGGATGTTATGGTGTTTTAGAGGGAAGTTGTTGAAAAAGGTAACCTTTTGAAAAATTCTAGATTAAACACTGCTACATGTAAGACTGACCCCTTTACTGGGAAAACTGACCCCTTTACTTGGAAGGCACACATTCACCTGTGTAGAGTCTTGATATGCAACTCCTTTTAACGTTTTACAACTTTAAAGGATAATTGATGGGAAATGTTAGCAAGTTTGAAGTTTTGCATGTGACCAGCTTTAATTTAACACAAGGAAATGATGGGTTGTGACTTGGTTTAATCAAAACCCTTTAACACTAAACAAACAAAACTCAATCTTTGAAACCAGCCACTGTGGTAGCTCAGTTGGTAGTGTGCTCGCTCCGTAAGTGAAAGGTCATGGGTTAGAACCCGACTGTGTCTGAGCCAATACTTAAAAGTGAGTAGTGACTGTTCTATTGCCATGCATTTGGCATAACAAAATGAAAGTCATGGTTCTTTCGGATGGGAACTTAAAATAAAGAAGGTGCCATGTAACTGTAGGTGTGGCACTATAAATAATGCTGCTGTATAATGCCATCAGCACAACTTACAGGCAAAATTTCTGCACCTTCTATAGCTGGTGACGTCTCGACATAAGTGAAATAGTCTTGACTGATGTTCAACACCATTATTGGTACTCAACTCAATCTTTGACACTAATTCTGTTCCTCATTGTTTACATCAAAATTGTCATTGTCTGTTCAGATCCTTTTCATGAAAATTGTGGTAAATTTATTTTTCAAAGTAAATATTTTTTGTTACTATAAGGCTCGAATGCATACTCCTATCTTGCCTAGTATGAGAATGACTCCTGACCAAAGAAATTGCACCAAGAAAAGTCCTAAAAGACTTGCCAAACAAAATGCATATGTATAGTATAATCTGCATCTAACTAAACATCATGTGAGCAAATTTTTTGTTTTTGGCTTATTCTTATGTTAAGCGAGTTGGTGTTGAAGGGTGTTTGCAAGGGAGAGATTTATATACTCAGTCACGTCACATCAGTTAAATGTTGATGGAACAAACACCAGCCTGATAAGCCTATACTATATGCTGGAGATAGACATTAATTTAATCATTCACTTATACTGAGGCAGCAATTTCTGGAATTATGGAGTAATGGAATGTCTGCAGAAAACCACCAACCTTCAAAAAGCAAAATGACAACTTTTTTAACACTAGCATTTGCCATAAGCATGCACTTGTTCACGAGGCTGCACATTTAACAAATGAAAAAAAACAACATTTGAATAAAAATAATTTTTTATTAAAACACTAATAAATACATCAAAGTATCACAGGTATAGGCAAACAACATTGACCTGTCCACTTGACCTTACAGCAGAAATATTCATATACAATGATCCACCCAATACATGGGATAGTGTTAGGATTCGCAGCTAATATATAAACATTGTATGTTTCTCCCATACATATAGACAAAATAAACACCGGTGTTCCTTATACATAAATAAATCATAATAAATATTTAAAGTAAAGGTCAAGCAGACAGGTCAATGTTGTTCCATGTTATTTTGCATACCGTTATACTTTTTATAAACAGCCATTTCTCTGATTACAAAATGCACTTTTATATATAAAATTGTACAAGTTGTGAGCATTGATATTGTATAATGTATATTATATACTACATCAACAAAATATGATAAGAGATCTTACACCATCTACAGTAGTTACATGTTGTTTAGAATTTTAACGAGGAGACATATTGTCATCTTATTATAATTTAACATGTAATAATTGTAATTTAGTACTACTCATAAATTAAACTCAATTGAACACAATTAAAATTCAAGAGAGTAAGAGATGTTGGCATATTTAAAAACAATTTTGTCAAATAATTCAAATAATGTTGACATTTAATGAAAATCTATTGTATTTTAACACTGAATTAAAATCCAAGAAAGAGCGAAGATTGACATTTTTGATTTTTTTTATTTTCAAATAAAGTAAGAAAATTCCTAGCTATGTTCAATATATCTTGCTACAATTGTACACCAGTAATTTTTATTGCTATCAGTATTTAGACTAAATGATAATACTTTATACAGTAAAACGCGAATGTAACGAACAACCTTACAAAGAATACATGAATAGTACAAAGCCAAATATTGGGCCTGACCGCTCTTCTATATAAGTGTATACATGTATATAACAATATAATGAAGTCACTTTATAACGAAGTTAAAAATAGAGTCCCCAGGGCTTCTGTATAAACATGTTTTACTCTACCAATAAAACATTTCAATCATTGGAAATATTTTATGTGTTACCTGGTTACTACAAAATTTAGAATTTTTATAAAGAACTCAAAATTTTGTATATGGCACATACCAGTAAATAAAACGTACTTCATCAAGCCTTGTACATGTGTATATGTAAAGATATATTAATTTTGTTTTATTTTGGCACTCACACCTTTCCATTCAAATGCCCATCTAGGGTTACAACTTTGAGAGGGGTTAGATTTTCCATGCAATTGACAATTTTAGGTAAGGTTACAACTTCTAAGGGGTTAGATATGAATCATTAATAAAGAATGTGCTGATTTCCAAGTTTCAACTTTTAACAAGGCTAAAAGACTCAACAAGATTGGTTGAAATTTTAACTCAACTGTTTGACCAATGTGAAAATAGAATTTGCCAGTATACTGTGTGGTCAAGGTCTCTTAGTAGTTGTGTGGAACATTTTAGAAAACATTCATGTTGCAAAATCCTGAAATTACGCTGTACGAGAAAACCTTGACTTGTGTGTTTCAATATCCAATGGAAATGATTGTTTTACACAAATATTATGGAGCATCTCGTGGTACATTGACAAATCCCATTTAGATTTTCCATCCAACAAATGTTTTCCCCATTTCCCAGTGTCTTTATAATTAAATACAAATACAAGTACCTGCACTTGTACCAATAAAAACAAATACAAAATGTACACAGGAAAAGATCCATGTGGAAAACATGTTAAGAAGTTCATTCTAGGTTTCCATTCCTGGTACTAGTAGTCAAAATCGCCAATGGCTACTTATATTGGAGAAATTCTTACATAAAGTAACTTATTTTATCAAATTTGTGAAAAAATACTTTTAAAAGGAATTTCATTTTTCACAAATTTTAGAAATTAGGCTACTAATGATTTTAATTTTGTGGAAACCTAGAAACCTTTGCCATTATGGTAAATGTACATAAAACAAACTTCTGAATCCTACTGAAAATGCATGTTTAGGACACCATAGAGAAATATATGCTTTACATATGAATGGCCATCATGTATTTTCCATATGGTGTGTAACAGATACTTTATTCATACAACAGAGAACTGAATTAACTAGAAAGATATTGTGTTATGTTCTGACCAGTGTGAAAAGGAACAAGGTTTCCATTCCTGGAAGCAAAATCACCATTGGCCACTAATTTCCAAGAAACGTTTCAAAACGTAACCTATTTTAGCAAATTTGCAAAAGGACTATATTTTCACAAATTTCAGAAATTTGGTATAATACTGCATCTATTAGTTCTGAAATTGTGGAAATTTAGAGTAGTGTCCAAAAAATGTTTTCTCTACATGAATATTTTCCTGTGTACATTGTACAAATTTAACAGTCTCCATTTAAAACATTGCTGTAGGAAAAAGATTAAAAATGATAAAATTGTTGTTAAGATGATCACATGACAATTCCCATGAATCCCTGGTTCTGAGTATGTCTATCACAGAAAATCACATCTATTATACATCATTTACTCTTATGCCTTTTTCGGACATTCTTGTGGTGGAAGTGATTGTCTGTAGCTGCAAAACAAATATTTTTAAGTTAATGTAAAATAAATATGTACAGTACATGTATGATTAACAACTTATGAACATGTATGCAAAGTAGAATTAACCAACCTTTTAAATGAGAGCAAAATACACATCCCAGTCACAAGTTTTTGACTTGTATTTGGGTTTTTTTCTTATTTATAATATTTACTCAAATAGAATGTTATTTCTTAAATAATGCTGGCCATCTTAGATTTCGGGACCAGAACACCATGAGCAAACTTTAATTTATTCCACCTCAAAAGATCCAATAACAACATTGGTTCCAACTTGACTAAGTGGCTTTAGAGTGGAGTGGAGTAATGACATTTTATGTACAAGTCAAATTTCAATCACTTATATAGAGGCAGGCAGTTCACAGATAGTGTAGAAAACTGGAATACCCAGAGAAAACCACCAGTGTTTAGCAAAGTGAACTGACAAGCTTTTTTATGTCTGGGGTGGGATTTGAACCTTGACAGTGAGAGGCATTCTGATCCATAAGTATGTGGCTTGGACCACTTTGCCACCGAGGACCTGGACATATTGATAGGCTCAAATGGTTAAACATGTTTAGCACCTACTTGTAAATTCTGGCTAGTTGATATAATCCAGTCATTGCTACAAATAAGTTAACTGTAAATAAATTCCAGTTCTTGGGTATAATAACCATTGAATATCTGGACCAAATTAACCCTGAAATAAAGGAAAATAAATATCTTTATTTTTACAAATCAAACAAAAGCCTTGTGGGCCTTATTGCTCACCTGATGTGCCCAATATTTTGCATACATGTATTTGTAATAGATAATAGGGACCCTTCTATAATTTCCCAATTCAAGGTTTAACTGCCAAAATCTGCACTACTTAATACTTTGTATACTGGTACAACTTCCCCTTAAAATATCTACATACAAATGTAGCTGCGATTTGTATGACAGCGCTTTAGACCACTAGATAATTGAGGCTCCATAATTGAAATAGAACATTTTTGATCAATTTATTACTTCTTCATTTGGGACCCCAATGCCCAATATTTGTGGAAATGTAACAATACTTGTCCTAAGAATGATACTGTTATCTTAAATATCTAAGATCCAGGCCCCGGTTTCACAATCATTCCTTAGCTAAGATTTTCCTTAACATAAATTCAGCAAATTTATATTTTCCCTGAGAAGTTTAAAGGTCTTACTATTTAAGGTTACTGTGACCTCAAATAAAGCAATGGTGCACTAAAATAAAACTGCACATTTCCTTATTAAATTCCTTATTAAATGAAGTTACCAAAAGAAGTTGGCAGGAACTCGTTTCTATTTCTGAAACTCAGAATTGCCATTGGCTACTAATATCTAGGAAATTCATTCAAACAGGAATCTATCTTAACAAATTTGTGAAAAAGTACTATAAAAAGCATTATATTTTCACAAATTTTGAAAATTTGACTACTAATAATTTCAAATTTGTGGAAACCAAGTAAGAATATCAAGTGGTTTCAGTACTGCCATGATTATACATAATCACCTGTAGCTGCTAAAGCTGTAGATTGATATAAACTTAATTTTTCTGCCGGCCGACTCAGATCACCAATTCCTGCTATTACTAGTGCCTGAAAAAGAAAAATATAAGGATGACATCAAATCTCATTTACACAAGTGACAGGAGAAGCTGGCTAAACAGGAGGCGCTTACCCTTCCAGAGCACCTGGCCTCAATCTCTGGTTGAAGTTCACATGCTACCGGTATCCTAATTTGTCAGTTTCAAAGTTTTTTACTTTGCTTCAGAATTTTGCTTTGCACAGGGATTAGTATGTTTGTTTTTGGTGGTTAATTTAAAGTTTGTCTTATGTGGCCGAGTCTATAGGCTAATCAGGCTGGGTTTATTCTGGTTTCAGTGACATGAAACAACTTTAGAGTAAAATAATACCTTTAGACAGTGCATCAGTCCATCACAAACATGGCTATCAGTTATATTAAATTAACCACCATACTGCCCTAACACACAAAAGCCCCCAGTTCACTAAATCAGTCAACCTTCTTTGCAAATTAGGTAGTTTTTAAAAAGGTTATTGTGACCTTGAATGAAGGAAGGTCAAGGTCAACCAGTGTTGCAAATTTATTACAGGTAGGGTTCTATGCACCAATATTATGTGAAGTTTCAAGTTTCTATGCTTCTTTGTCCATGGTAAGAATGTTATATGTTTTACTGGTTAAGGTTATTGTGGCCTTGAATGAGGGTCAAGGTCAACCACTGTTAGCAAAATTGGTAGAGTTTTCAAACTGATGCTATATATAAAGTTCAAGCTGGAGTGATTCCTATTTACTCCCCTAAACATTGTATGAGTCAATTGTGATTTTACTTGTAAAATACCGGTAAGAGAATTTACAAAAGATTACAGGTCATACTAAAAAGTTACAGATCTGGGACCTGCAGGCTGACCTAAATGTCAAACCCTGGAATGATGAAAATAAACTTATACTCACCCATTTAAATGCTGGTGCCCAGAAAAATATTGTCTTTGGTCCTACAAAAAATAAAAGCATTTCATTAATACTGATATATGATATTGTTCCATTCCTAGTAGCTAAAATCAACACTGGCTGCTAATTTTTGAAAACAATCTTTAAAAAAGTAACATATTTTAGCAAATTTGTGAAAAATTACTTTCAAAAGGACTATATTTTTTCACAAATTTTGGAAATATGGCTATCTGTACTAAAAACTATATATATAGGTAATTTGAAACTTATTATCATTAGCATGTCTTCTGTCAGATTACCACAGAACATCCAAGTAAAACAGAAATTGTTACTATATTTGGATTTAAATTCTTGAAAAATCCAGAAAACAAAAGATCCTTTGCCCATTTTTATGTAAAATTATACAATAAAACCTTGTTATTATTACCTTATATATGGTATTCCTTGTTTTTAAATGGAGTGGAGTAATGGAGTTTTATACCCCAGTCAAGATTCTTTCACTGATACCAATGTGGTCAGTTCTGGGAATGTTGGAGGAAACTGGTGAGGTCGGAGAAAACCACCAACCTTCAGCAAGTGAACTGACAAATTTCTCACACTAGACTTCAATGGGGTTCGCCGCCGTACCATGAGATCAATACCTCTTAAGGTTTGTGCGGAACATTTTGGAAAACGTCAACAGTACAATTTCCCGGAATAACGTCGTTTTTGCGGGAAAGCGTCATATTGTGCAATTCCATGTCCATTGGAAACAAGCGTTTTGCAGACACGTTAGAAGGTATCACGTGGTACAGCGACGAAACCCATTGGAAATAATAGTTTTGCGCAAACCTTGTGGAACATCACATGGTACAATTGAACCCAATTGTTGCACACAGACGTAAGCTGGATTTTGATGAGTACAGTCATGAAACAGGATATGACATGATATGCTGTCGAACCCCATTTTTTAACAGTGATATGTACAGTAGGTTGAGTGGGGTTTTACATCCCAGTCAAGAATATTTCACTTATAAATTGGGACAACATCAGCTACAGGTAAAGTGGCAAATTTTTAAAAGTTTGCAGTGAGAAGGGCAATGTGCAAGAGGGGCTTAAATGTGCAACACTTTCCTAAATAGGGGTCTCTTCTGATCCTGTGACTTTTATTTCTAAATTCTGGATGCTTGGTGAAAGCACAGTCACTATCTATAACATCCATTCAAGTCTTATTCAGACCAGGTCAGGTTTTGAACCCGACCTCAGACACAAGAAGCAAACACTACCATCATAGCTAGCTAACCAGGCCACCAGTGTACAAGACAACATAATATAAATATGCACCTCTACAACTCATCCCATTATATTCTATGTAAAATGTTGGATTTCAAGATTTGTCATTGAGACCCCCCCCCCCCCCCCCCGCATAATTTTACCATGCAAATGGAACTATTTCCTCCAAGTATTTATTAAATCTTGTCATATCGAAATTGACTATCAATCAAGTAAAATTCATGTATGAAGTAATTGATATCTGCTACGGACACGGGCATATCGACTGTCTCCTGCCAGAGTGAAAATTTGGACCAAGGGCATCACTGGGCATACTGTTACTCTTCTAAAAATTCAATTAAACCAGGTCAATTGGAAATTATTGCATTCATAATAACCTGCAGGGTGGTTCCAAACTGGTGCTGCGCTTGCTGGAACCAATTTATCTGCCACTCTGATGACATTTCGGTAAAGAGCTGACATTGTTACTGTAACCTCAGGCAGACATATTAGTAACAAAGGGGAACAACTCTTGTATGAATTAAGTCATTTTTACTCACCTGGTTTTTGTGAAGATGTCTTCTGGCGGCACAATTCTGTTACTCAAATCAAATTTCTTTTGAAAAGGAAAATATTAAATTTATTACTGGTATTGCATAAAATTGCTGATGCTGTGAATAACATTTTGCATTTTATAGAGTTATAATTATTACCAAATCCCTTTTAATTTTGCAGCACTTGACATCCATTTTGATAGTCTTAAAAATAGATCTAGCTAGAATGCATTTTAGAAACTCCATTTATAACTTGTATGGTCTAGGTATAAAGTAAGTGAAAATATTTTTCACACTATTAAACATTGTTGTCTTTTCCAAACTAAATTTGCTTAACCTATATTAAGACAACAATTTAAGACTAGCTTAGTGATGAAATTACAGTAACAGCTATAACTTGATTGTAAGAAAAATAGCAACTTAGTGCACTGTTAACTGGGTAAGTTCATTCCAGTAAAATTTCCACTTAATGCGATTTTAAGAATAAAATTCATCTTCACCTGTAGCTGGTGACATTTCAAATATAAGTGAAATTACCAAATAATTTTGACCATACTATATCTTCTGAAGCTTATGGTTTCAAAATTCTACCATTGTTGATGTTCACATATGGTTCTTTAATTGATTTTCATGGTTTCAAAGTCATTGTTGAAGTTCACATTTTAATTAACTAATGATTTCCTTTTCATTGTTTTTCTTTGATTTTGTTGTTTTATATAATTTGTTCATTGTACCTTACATAGTACTTGTTTATTTTAGGTTTTGGCTATTGCCAAGTGCACATTTTCAGCTACAAATTGATTCAATTTTGCTACCATTGGTAGTGTTTTAACTGGATTAAAGAGACTCTCTGAATGCAAGTTTTGCCCCTTTAACAATTTTTATATTGCAAAATGAACAAATTGTTATTGGTAAAAGGATAGGTTCTTAAAAGTTTGTGTTGTTTGTTAGAATTTTTCAAATTAATGTGCTAAACACCTGCCAGATGCACAAAGTTTTCAATCTTGACTGGGTCATCATGTCTATAAATCTTGCAGGTGGTTTCGCTATACCGGTTCAACTGTATTTACACTAGTGTATGCTGTTGCTGATATTTGAGTGCTAGGAAAGGCCTAACACTGTAAAATATGTGACACCTCAAACCAACCTGGACCTAAGGAACTGATGCATTGTGTACTACTTTGCATTAGGGGGAGATAATTATGTTGTACCAGGGGATGATTTGAATTCGGACAGGTTGGTAAAAAATGCTTTCATTTTGTATCAAAATAACATATTTTGACTAGTGTTAGAGAAACAGTATATTTGATGATATTTAGTGAAACCATTATAATACTAGTACTTGTGGATAACTTCCACTTCATTGATCACCACAGACAGTATTTTGAAGTCCCAAAACTTTGTTTCTATTTATAATCATCTCTCGATTTATCAACAAACCACTTTATAACATCAAAATCTTGACTGAACAAATGGTGGCAATAAAATGTGGTTTTACTGTATCTTTGTCCCAAGTCCATTTGATCTTAATAAGGCCAGTTATGCAATTTTGTAGATCCAATGACATGAGGCTACTTAAAGTGCAATATTCCCCTTTTGATGGGATGCCATTACCTGGCAGGTTTACTCCCCAACATTTTTGCTAGAACTTGTTCATTTTTCTGTTTGGTGGACTGGAGCACTGTGCAATTAAATGTCTTGCTCAAGGACATATTCTGTACAACACAGCCTGGCTAGGATTTGAACCCAGAACCTTATGATCAGTTATGAGTCACAAACTTTGATGGGATGCCATTCCCTGGCAGGTCAACTCCCAAACATTTTTGCTGGAACCCATTCATTTTTCTGTTGGGTGGACTAGAGCAACATGAAATCAAATGTCTTGCTCAAGCACCCGGCCTCACTTTCTTGGTGGAAGTTCACGTGTCTAACCTGACTTGTCAGTTCTAAAGTTTTTAAATTGCCTCTGGGTTGTGATTCGGACATGGATTAGTATGTTTTTGATCAAGAACATACCCAACACAAGACAGAGCCTGCCTAGGATTCAAACACACAATCCTTAACCTTTTGCAGTTTAGGTAAATTTGTTAAATTTACAGGTCATCAGTATACTTTTGGAACTGCATATACCTTTGTAGCTGCTACTTAGCAAAGAGAGTTGAGTTTAATAATGGAGTTTTATGTCCCAGTCAAGAATATTTCACTTATATCAAGACTTCGTCAGCTAAGGCAAAAGTGCAGAAATTTTGCCTGTGCGTTGCGCTGATGGCATTATACAGCAGGGTTCTTTATTGTGCAAAGCCTAACGTGACACTGGACCTCATTTTATTTTAAGTTCCCATCTGAAAGAACCGTAACTTTCATTTCGTAATGCAGAGTGCTTAGCGAAAGAACAGTCAATACCCACTTTTAAGTCTTGGGTCAGACCTGGTTGAATTCGAACCCACGATCTCTCACTTACAGATCAATCATTCTACCAACTGAGCTACCGCAGTGGTCTTACAAAGCAAAGAGACTAAGGTATCAAAGGTATCAAATTGTAGGACATGACTTGATGATTTTTTAAAAGGAAAAAAAGTGCAAATTTTGAATTGAAGAATTTGTAAAGGGTTAAGTCAGTTGAGCCACAACTTTACTGTTGTTGAATATCAAGTATGGTATAAACTGGACCATAACTGATTCATACTGCTTCAATTTTTCAAATCAACTTGACAAAGCCTGTCAGTCATTACACACTTGCTGTTCAAACAGGGTAACCACCTCACTGTGCATCTCAAAAATATATATAACAACACATTAAACTTCTACAAAGATCAGATCATTTATTTCATTGCGTAAATATTTTAAAATTATTTATGCTAAATCAAAATGTGACCATAGAATAAAATTATTAGGATAAAACTCAACATTAACAAACATTTCAATTTCAAAAAATTTCTGAAATATTGTTAAAAATATGTTTACTTATTAGCATTTTTCACTTGTCATTTTAAGTATTATATATTCAATAATGAAATTTTAAATTTTAAAACTGTTTATGATAAAATTCACTTTTGAATAAAAAAGGGTGACATGAAATTGCCTTGAAAACAAGCATTAATTTGATGTTTTTGACCCAAAATAAAATCATTATGCAGTGTTCAAAATGGCAGCCAGTCCCACAGTCCAAGACTCATAACTTTTGGGAAGGACTGGTTACTTTTTCAATAGTCTCCCACATATCACAATAGAAAATGTTGAAATTATCAAGACTTGGATTGGTTAAATTTTTTTTTTACTTATTTTGAACACTGCCTTTTGAATTCCAAAAAAAAAAGAGAGCTGAAATCATGACATATTTTTTCCGATAACGTAATTTTTCTCAAAGATGAAAGCAAAAAAGTGGATTGAAATTGTCATTAAACAGGGATACAAAAATAAATTTTTCTATAAATAGTTTATTTAGTTAGGGATTTCGTAACTTATAATTAAATACAATATATGTGCATTAAGTAATGGGTGATCATTTTCACATAACAGTATTAATTAATTTCTATAAAAATGTAAAACAATTTCAATGAAAGGAAATCACTAACATGATCTAATTAAACAAATAAAACAAATTATCAATAAAAATAAAAAAAATAATTAATACAACATGGTAATTTGTTAAAAAAAAACCCAAATAAATAATTAAACAATTACCAATGAAATTAAAATAAAGAGTACAAGAACTACAATGTACTATAAAATAACAACTGTCGTGAGTTAATTAAATAACAATGCATTAAAATAATTCATGTAAAAGAAGAAATATATATAAAATAAATAAACACATCACATATATTTACAAATAACACTTTACTAATCTATTTTTTACCATGTATACATGTACCAGTAACTTAGAAGTTTTGTTTAGTCAGCATACGATGAAATGTATTTAAATGAAATGAAATAGAATGATACTATTCCATGTTTTCCTGCTAAAAACTGGCAATATGTAACATAAACACATTATTTATCCATTGGAAATGATAGTTCCACAGAAATGTTATATTCAATTTTTTATTTGGTCAACACCACCCAAGGTAACACATGGTATGCTGACAAACCCCATTGGATTTTGATTTTGACCTGTAGCTTGTGGCAAAGAATGTTGGTCATAAGTTTCCGGTCATATTTAAGAAAAACACATCCAACAATAATTTTAAAATAAGAAGAGAGAAATTAAGGTGATAGTACTATTTTGTACACCTAAATTTTAAACTGCTTATTTAGTTAGTACAGAAAACTCACTGACATCATGAATAATACATCAAATTTGACAAAGGAAACTATGGAAAAGCCAAAGACCCATAAGATTCATCACAGATTTTGCAGTAAAGGGAGATAATTATGTTACTTTTGAGATAAAAAACAAGAGATTCTTAAGTGTAAGTGCAAGTATAAACCCTGAAGAGATTCAAATTACGGTAACTACAAAAATAAAACATTCTTTTTATTCACAAGTGTCAAATAAAACCATAGCCTAGTTGAAAAGTAGTTAGAACAGCACATGACAATCATAATGAAATATGTCAAAAAATATCAAATTGAAAATAGATGGGAATGTACACATGGCTCCACAAAAGCCGACCGATCCAATCAGCGATGGCAGTTCAGAGTTTTATATACATTATGTACATTTTTCATTTCATGTGATAACAATAATGTGATGTATAGATATTGTGGATAGAAATTATATATATTTTTTCATTTAAAGACTTAACGTAAAATTTCCATGGCCTTTATACATGTGAGTGGGTGATATATACAGTAAAACCCGTTGTAGTGATAACCTCTATATAAAGACCACATGTCAATCAAAACCAGTGTTTTGTATTTCAAACAAAATCACACTCTTTATAAAGGAGTGGAGTAATTGATTTTTACACCCCAGTCAAAATTCTTTTACTTTTAGAGGTGGTCAGTTCAATGATGGTAGAGGAAACCTGAGTATCCCAGAGAAAACAATTGATCTATGGCAAGTCAACTGATAAACTTTCTCACACCAAGATTGGGATTAAGACCTATGCAGTGAGAGGTGCTGTGATTCATGAGTGTATACTTAGACCACTTGTTCACCGAGACCCGCCCTCTATATAAAGACCATCTATATATAAAATATTTTAAGCACCCTAGGTGGTCAGGTGGTCTCATATAGATGCTGTCAGGTACAACTGTACACATATAGTATGCAGTTTTCACAACCATGAATTAAAGCCTAAACATTTGTATATAATGCTGCTTGTAATCTGTGAACAATATTTATTTCTGTACAAGAATGATGCCTTCGTTATAAAGAAATCTATGAGTTTTATAGCTGTGAAATAGCTGATGATGCAAAACTACAAATATATTTGGTGCATTGTATATGTTTTTGCAGTCCAAAGAATGAGCAAATTGATCTGGAGTTAATAAATTATATAATTAAATATACAATTATCACTAAGCATTCACATCATTTTTGATGATCAAATATTCGTTTTTATCAAACAATAGTACATATATATCTACATCAAATTTTTTGGATAAAAACAATTTTTTGGGAAATTGATAATAAAATATTAATTAAACTATGTGTTAATACCCGTAAGAGAAATATAAGTTACAGTATTTGTAGTAAAATAGTCCCAAGTCGGATGTGACAACCTTCCTACAGAAGAAACATATACACAAGAAGTCACTTCACAGGGGTTCACCAGTTAACCACATGATCAATACCCCTTAACATTTGTGCAGAACAATTTAGAAAATGTTTATGTTGCAAAATTCCCATAATTAGTCATTTTTATGAGAAAATGTCACCTAATGCGATTTCATATCTAATGGACATAGAAGTTCTACACAAATTTAATGGGGAATCACATGGTATAAGGGTAAACCTCATAGAATTGACATATCGCCGACCACACCCACAATATTCCGACACTGGCCACAATCACGGTACCAAAGCAGCGCCACGGCAACTAATGATGTACTAGTGTCAGTGGCGCTATTCAGGCCAATTTTTTATTCTTTTTGCGTGTAAATCAAGCATCCGGCCATTTGACGGAACATTGTGGGCGTGGCCGGCGATACGTCAATTGGTATGAAACAAAGTCTAGAACACATGAAAATATCAGTCACTAACACACATGCATGTCAATTACATGTATATTCAAAACACAAAAACACATATTAGCAATCTCTTATGAAGAGACTTAGCATTTACAAAAATGAAGGTACATTTATATGTCCTACAAATCTCAAGAGAAAAATTTACTTTATGTTGCATTCAATCATAAATGAATTATTAAACATAAAAATATGTGACTGTTTCAAGAAGAAATTAGTAGGTACACTAAGATACAACACATCAAAGATCTTCATGGGGATGTCAATAAAATTTCATAATTTGGAATTCTAACTGATATGTCCTTGAAATTATCACATATACAGTAAAACCTGTCTAGAATGAACTCTGAATAAACTGAAACTATTTTTATAACATATTCTTTGGTATATTAATCTTAGGGAAACCTGTCTAAAATAAAGGAAAACCTTTTGTGGAGACAGTATTCAGTTTCTACGGGTTTTGCTGTATTACCTGAATTTAGCTAAATAACAAGAGATCACTATACTACATACAAATTATAAATAATTTGGCACTCTGAAATATCACATTCAGTTACAACACTTTACACATATAGCCCTAAACATGAAAGCATGCTTAACACCTTAATAATTCAAGTTATCATACAAGTGAAATGAATATAATTTTCTCTACTTTAAAAACATTCAGTGCTTGAAATTTTAATGTACTCAAGGGGCTAGGTGATTGATTGGTCTAAAGCAACCAATAAGACTGAAAACAGCACCTCAAATCACTTTGGTTCAAATTTCACTTGGGCAGATCCAAGTGTGTGGGAAAATGTATCAATTTGCTTTGCTTGAAGCTGGTGGTTTTCAAGAGACACCCCAGTTTCCTCCGCCATCCAAGAATTGACTGCTTTGATATAGAAAACTGATGCATAAAATATCATTTATCTACTTCACTAAACTCCTAAGGTTCTGGGATTTTTCTGACATTTAAACATTTTCAAAAATGACAGGACTTAAGGTTCAACTTGAGATCACACAATAACATGTATAAGTCCTAATCAGACTTTCATCTTATACTAAACAATAAAACCAACACTTCTTAAACAAAAACAAACAAACAAATATCATTGCTTTAAAACAATGTTATCCATAACAAACAAACAAACTGAGGAATACAATTAACTACTGTTTAAAAGTAGAAATATCCACAGTTTATAAATATTGTTTTGATTTTCATGGTCATCAAGCAAACCTTGTATTTAAATTCATATCATCAGATATTATCATGGGACCCAAAAAATATATACAAGTCCATGTATTTTTACTTGTACGATAAAAAGTGTAAAGTGACTTATGGGGTTCGATTTTTTGGTCATGATACGTTTACACTACAATACCTGATATGCGGGTAGTTGAGTAACATGCAATGAGTACCAGTATGTGCACACTTAAATGGGATCATTATATTAACAAACAATGGAGTTCCCGTGCATACTACAAGATCAATATCCAAAAAGGTTTTTGCGGAACATTACAATTTCCTCTAAAAATGTTATTTTTATACAAAAATGATGACTTGTGTGATACTATATCCATTGGAAATATCAATTCTGCAAAAATGTTAAAGGGTAACTTTACAATTTCCCGTAATAATGTCATTTTTACAGTAAAAAAATAAAGGATTTGTGACAATCCATAGCCAATGATAATAGTTTTGCCTATGCAAATAACCAATTTTAAAAAACATTAAATTAATAGGAAATGGATTAGTACATAGTAAAATTATGCAATTAACCAAAATTTGCAATTAAGCGATTTGCAATTAAGTTAAATCTATTGTATTACTCTGCACGCATTATGGGGTAACATGTGATATGCATCGTGTACCCAGTTTTACCTATATGATATGCATTCTATAATCCCCTTATACACAATTAGGAAAAATCATAAATCAGGGATTTCATGAACATCTGGACGGACATTAACTTAATGTAAATGTGTTTTAAAAATTGCACTTCAATGCTCATTAAAACATACTTATTATTTTTCCTATAAAAGTATACAAATAATTGAGATTATAAATATGATTAAAATAATTACCTATTGTATATGAAATGAAATGTTTCATATTTGTAACACAGAATTCATAACAATTTTTCAAAATTCATACAACCACATAAAAATACAACATGAAAATAGCAATATCTATTCTTTGGGAAAAATGTTAATTTCTTGTTGCGTCATACATAAAAAAACTTGATGAAAATTAAGGTTTCTACATTGAAATGCTATTTTTCACAAATTCGGACGGAACTGAATAAAAATTATTCTGAAAATTTTCAAAAACCCCATTTTCTTATTTTTCCAATTTTTTTTAAAAGCGGTCAGAATTGAATTAATATTTTTCCTGAAAATTTTCACAACTGCATTTTCTGTCTTTCCTTAAATTTTTTTCATAAATATCACCTGTAATTTTCATTCTCTGAACCCTGTTTTATACCAAGACATAAATGTGTTCCTCACAACCTGATGTTTGATACAAAAATTGCCATGGTAACTTCAAATAATCAACTGTTCTGTTATTTGACACAGTTTTTAACTGAGCAAATTGTTCCTTTATCAGGATATCACAATTTCACAATGGTCAAATGACGAAACTTACAGACCCTATACCAAGAGTGAATTTTAGAGGCACTGTAGCAAAAACACTCATTTTTTCCAATTGCCCTATGCCAGTACATTTCATATGAGAATCTAACAAACAACAAACTAGCTAACATAGATCCCAGGTCATGTAATGATATCATCATCGGATTCAAGGTTGGGTCGTCTCCGTAGAGTTGTCACATCGCTGTCAGAATCAACGTCAGGTAAATCCTCAGCAAACTTCAAACCTGAAATAAGAACATACACATGTATTAATTCTAAAGTAACTATATATAGGGCTGTTATGGCTGAGAATGGGGTAATAGAGTTTTAGTTTTATGCCCAGGCCAAGATTTTTCACTTTAATTGAGGTTGTCAGTTCATGGATTTTTGAGAATTTCAACTTCAAAGGGCCATAATTCCAAGGAAAATTGGCAAACCAAATTTGATAAATTACATGCACCTCTTTGGCAAAACAACTTGGATTAATAATACATACATCACTTGTCACTGTTGATGGTTTATATCAAGCCTTGTAAAATTAAGACACACACTTTTTAACACTAGGATCAGTGAGGGTTGAGTAAGTGGTAATAACTCAGTTGATAATGTATACCAGGTTTTATCTTAAACAAATATCATAGTTACCTCCGCCAAATAAGCCATTTTCCTTCTGTGGACTCTGGGTCCATGAGTAATCTCTCTTTGCATTAGACTCATAGTAGTTATTTCTTGTTTCCAACTCATCATCTGAAGGTGCTGTTTTGTTTTTCTTCATATAGGTCTTCTTTTTTATCTTTTTCATTGCCATTTCATCATTATCCACTGTGAACAAAAAACATGACCATTTTGTACCATATATAAATACAGAATGTGGAGTAGAAGTTGCATGTTCCAGTCAAGATTGCTTTAACTTATACTGCGGCAGCTTATTCTAAGATCGTGGAGGAAACCAAGGCTCCCAGAAATAATCACAGATATTTGGAAAGTGAAATGACCATCTGTCTCCCACTTAGATAATATCAAATTAGAATTTGAACCTGTGTAGTAAAAGGTGCCTTGGTCCATAAACCAGCACTGTATACCACTTAGCAACCAAGTTGCCTTTAAAGACATTTTCGGGATTTTTGATTGCGCACCGAATCTGCGCATCCAGGGGAGACTACTCTGTTTACGTTATTGAATGTGTAAGTGGTGCGACATTTGAAATGAAGGGATATACTAGCAGTATACGAAGATCGACCGTAGCAACTGTAAACATCCGGCTTTCTTTTAATCAGTATTCGGCGATAAAAATCGTAAAATTAGTGATCAAAATGCCTCTTAGAAGAAAAGGGCGGTTTATTAAAGTATCGAAGAAGAAAAGGCGAGAAGATACTTTCTGCCCGCATGATTCAAATGAACAAATATGGTCCAACTTTTGACGAACGCGAACGTACTTCTCAACTACATGCTTTGGAAAATGATTAAATGATGTCTATTACAGTAAACATAAACAAATGGAAACCATACAATGGTGAAATTGAATTGTCCAGATTTCATCACAACGTTACAATGGTGAAATTGAATTGTCCAGATTTCATCACAACGTTGCAGCAACTAGGTTCTATCTATCTTATGTAATCCAAAACGAAAAACAGTACGGCCTATAATCCGAGTATTACAAGCACAGATGCACAAAATGTAAACTTACCATGGTATAGAGTTTTCTCTCATTGTCTATACCATAAAGTAATGGAAATGCATGTAAGTTCCAAAAGATATTAGAATGTTGACATGGTTGAACAAAACTGTTATAATTTTTTCTTTTCATTGGAGTTTTGAATTCCTATAGATTTGCAGCTATTTTTACGATAATTAGGAATCTATTTTTAATATCCAGATTATAAAACATCGATTAATATTGTAAAAAATACGTAAAAATATACTTTGTTTTGTGTATTGTCAAGAATCTACGCTAATATTTGAATTAACAGAAAATAGAAAATCTTTTGGGGATTTTTTTTCAATTTTTTCAATGGAAAATTTAAAAAAATCATGGGGGTAGGGGTAATTTTTTATTTTTAAATCCGAAAATACCCTGGTGACCTATCAATTTTTCTTTGTTTTTGTGAAGTATATAGTCTGGTTTAACTTTTGGCAGATTTTGATAAGATTTTGAATGGTAGATTTTTTTTTGTACATGAAAATGTATGGAATTTTTGTGAAAAAGGCGGTAAAATGAGCACTTTCTCCAATGTATTTTTTACCAATTATTTTAATAAATGTGTATTGAACTGCCAACTTTGACATTTTTTAACATGTTAAATATGGGTATGATGTATTTTTGCTGTTTATAACATTTTAATGAATTTCTTGAGTTTGTTTGAGGTTGATTTTTCAAATTATACCGATTTTTGGTAAAAATGCAAAATCCTTGAAATAATGCATATATTGAACAAGAGTTGTTAAAAAATTACATGCGGTGACCTACCATTATTTTTGCATATTTTTGTTTGCATGTTCATATAGAACAAACAGTGAAAAAATTAGCTTGTTTTGAATGGTGGTTCTATTTCATAGCATATGCCTTTAATGATACATTTTTTATTATTAGCATTCCACATCACACGAATATGCATTATCAAAACCAATAAAAATATTAAAAACAACTATACAAAGAAAACATCCCTTACATATGTGTTAGAGAAAGAATGACCAATAGCTCATGTCAAGTTGGTAAATTGGTTCTAAGCCCATGAGATGATATACTACATGCGTGTGTGTGTTTGAGAGAGAGAGAGAGAGAGAGAGAGAGAGAGAGAGAGAGAGAGAGACTACTAGTTCATACCTCCATCAAGTGTTGGTAGTTTGGTTCTAAATCTGTGAGATGATATCAAATGTGTGTGTGTATATGAGAGAGAGAGAGAGAGAGAGAGAGAGAGAGAGAGAGAGAGAGAGAGAGAGAGAGAGAGAGAGACTACTAGTTCATACCTCCATCAAGTGTTGGTAGTTTGGTTCTAAATCTGTGAGATGATATACTATAAATATCATTTGATTTGGTATTCAGGGTATTATCATCGCTATCCAAACTCATGTCTTTTCCTAAATGTCTTGGGGAGGTGAATTCTGATCCGTCTAAGGGATCAATGTTATCAGTTGATTTGTTTGTGAGGAATTTTTTCTTCTTTCCTTTCTTCTTGCGACTTCTTGGAGTAATATCCATGTCCTTTTCATCTTCATTTCCATCTAAACTATTTAATTTATGCTGAGCTCTGGGAGATAACCTTTCGTTTTCAAACTGTTGATAAACATCCAAGCGTTCATTTTTGTCACGAGTATTTCGATAGTTTCTATCAATACCATTACGTGACCAGGGACTATCATGTCTTGTATCAAAATCAATTTTCGAAACAGATCGAAGCGTCTGATCATTTACGTCTATATTTTCGTCTTCACTTTCATTTAGAGTCCTAAGTGTGTCTTTTTTCTTAGTTTTCTTTTTCACTTTTATATTGGGTCCTTCTTCATTTACTGAAAATTTTGTACCAATGGGACGTTGCAAGGGAGGTAATCTAGGGGTTAAACGGCGAGCATTTGGTGATATAATAAAATCTTCTTCATCCTCGTCAGATTTTTGACTTTCATCCGTATCTTTTTTAGATGTCCTCAAATGTGCGTTAAATAAATCGTATCGATTCATCGACCGATTTGATCTGGGAGCTCTAATATCAGCGTCATCAGAGTCCTGATTGTTTCTTAATTTTTTGTTTTGTCGTAACCTTTCAAATTCTTTTCTCTTTAGTTTTTCTTCTTTCTCTCTTAATTCCTGTAACAAAAGAGAAAAAGAGAAATATTAAACATTAATTACTTAACTTAAGAATTCATATAAATAAAAACAATTCAGAGAAAAAACTACACGTGTTAGACAATCAAATCTGTCACTTTAAGTTTAACAAATATATTTTTAGTTGTAATCTTGTGAATATTACTGGGCACATCCCCCATCCCTCTCTGGATCCAATCACTACCATATATGAACATTATAACTCATATTTACTATAAACTGTAACCAGTAGCAAACCAATGGGGTTTATCACTGGGCTACACATGTGATACCCTCTAATGTTTGTACAGAAGATTTATTTCCATTGGATATGGAATAGCATGAGATTATATTTTCCCATAAAATGATGTTATTCTGGGAATTTGTGAAGTAATCATTAAGCAAACATTTTCCAAAATGTTTTTCACAAGCATTAAGAGATATGGATCATGTGGTAAAGCAGTGAACCCCATTTAAAATTCAATTTAGAAAGAATAAAGTAAAACCTGCAGTAAGAACCACATCTACGTAGGTAACTTGTCCATTTTAAAAGAACAGTGGTTAAGTTTTTTGTTTCATATTTCAACTTAAAAGAACCTTTATATAAAGACCATCTCTCTATTAAGTCCATATTTCTTAGGTCCCATGTCAAGTCTTTATATACAGGTTTTACTGTGATAGGAATGTATAATGTAAATAGACAAATGCCAAAACTCGAAAAAATAACAAAATAAAAATAACAATATAATAAAAATAAATTTTGTAATAATATTAAATATAGAACAAGTATAACAATAATAATGCAGAATTTCAAAATGAATACAAAAGTAAACTAACAAAGGTATAAAAGGTAAATATTTTATGGTGGGAAACATATATACCTCTTTGCAACACGAAACAACATTAATATATCTGTGTTAGCTAATGATTGTACATAGAGCCAGAACCTCCACCCCTCCCACATACAATAATCCCAAACTTATGGTACCACACTTTCTGTAATCAATGTATTGCTGTGTAAAGAGGGATAGACCTGACCTTTTTAGGAGCTTAAATACATTACATGTACATCCAAGTACTGTAATTCAATTGGAAATTGGCTTATTTGTACCCAGGCCATATTATGTTATATTGAGTTGCTACCAACTGTAAGGGGGGTGGGGTGGGGTGGTGGTGGTGGTGGTTAAAAAATTTCCTATGCAATGCAACACACTTATGAAACATATTTTCATAAGAGTACATTTTTTTGTTTATTTTCTTTTCCATTTTTTTTTGTACACCACTACTGTTACATGGGCATGGGTATCAATTTAAAAAGCCTTGTCCTTTGAAGCGGTGACTTTTCTTCATTCAACTTTGATCTTGAAGTTACTGCTGGGAATTGAATCCCAACTTCCAAGTCATGGAGAATTCCACAAAATGAGCTACTGTATGTGGTGCAAGAAACTATGTTGTAGTAGTGTAGAGGTAAAATTAAATTGAACAAAATAAAACATAAAGAAAGAGCTAAAGTTTCAAAGGTCTCGTTCTGAGAGGCTGTGCTTTTACTACCAATTTCCATCTATTCTGGAAAATTAGACTCAAGTCCCTATTTATGGACTATGGAGAACTCAATAAACTGAGCTACTGTACCTGATGAGAAACTAAAAGTGTGGAGGTGCAATAAAATTTAACAAAATAAAACATAATGGAGAAAGAACTTTAGATTTAACACCCCTATACAATCAAAAGCTCAACAAATATATACTGGTGTTTCACATTGCACTGTGGTGATATATTTCTCAATCAACAAATATTTGGGTTTTTCCCACTGTGTCAGCTACTGTTTTGAACTAGTGTCACCAAGTTAATGCACAATTTACACACCAAAAGAAAGGCAAAAGTCCAAAGATTTAGAAATTCCATGAGAAACAGATGACATCAAACAACACCTGAATAGGCATTTACACCTGCAAGTTGTTGACTGCCACATAAAATCATTAGTTAGCATGCTTTCCAAGGAAACTCAACTTTTCTCCATGGTATGTCATGAATATTGTTCATATTGTTGTAATTACGTTTCCATGGCAATCAATATCTCAACAGATATAAACATCCTGTTATTGTATACCGGTAATGTCAAACATTTCCAATGCTATGAGCTTTTCACATTTACAGTCAAACCCCTCTATTGGACCAATTCTCTATAATACAAGGAGCCTGAGGCATGCCTTATAAAAAGTCATGGGGGAATTTTTACAGCCTGTCTATGATCAAGAAATTGAGAAGAATTCATCTTTTCTGTGAGCA
This sequence comes from Anadara kagoshimensis, assembly GCA_021292105.1. Taxonomy (NCBI): domain Eukaryota; kingdom Metazoa; phylum Mollusca; class Bivalvia; order Arcoida; family Arcidae; genus Anadara; species Anadara kagoshimensis. The sequence goes on from CM037865.1 coordinate 25,385,909, forward strand.
GGATAGCAACCTGTCTTCATTAACAGGAATCTTTCATTTATAGCAATAGTGACAATTCTGAGATAGTGGAGGAAACCAGAGTACCCAAAGAAAACCACCAACCTTCAGCAAGCAAACTGACAAACTTTCTCATACTTAAATATGGCCAAGTGGGATTCAAACCTAGGCAGTGAGACAGAGAGCACTGTGATCTATAAGTGTGTGCTTAAAAGTTAAATCCACTCAGCCACCGCGACTCCACAAACTCAGTCAAGTTATATATTAAGAGCTTGCCTATAATTAGCTTCATGACTAATTGTAAGGTACCTTAAAACAAAAAGTTTCTGATCTGCCCCTGCAATTTATATGAGGCTCACACACTGCTATGGTCAATGGTCAAGCTCACAAGGTCAAATTTAGAAATGACAACTTGGTAATGTTGAGCGATTTTTCTCTCAAGATAGTGCAGTAGTTTATATGGTCTTATAGACAGGTTTGACTGTATTCATAGATACACAGTGTTACAAAGGGTCAAACATTTTAGTTAGGCTTTCAGAAAGAGCTGTTATAGAGTGCATTAAATCAGTGAAATTTCAGACAACAGAATCAAACTAACACAGGTTTTTTATTCTTTTGATTTTCTCACACAAAAACAAGAATTTACCAGTTAAATTTGAATTTTGAAAAATAGATCAAACCCATTCTTCTTACTGCAATAAAACAGAATGAGTCATACTTTAGACTAATTAAGTAACCTTGAAGAAATTGGAGAATTATAACATTTTCAAGTATAAAGTATCTTAAGGAGATCTTGATCTTGATTTTCTCACTAAAATTGAAAGTGAAAAAACATGGAATTCCCATTTTTAAAATTTGAATAAAACAATTTTGATTTCCCTCGACATAAAATGCTACTTAAAACACTACAGTATATGCTTAAAGGGAAGTTTTGGTATTATTTCAATATATTTTTCAAAATAAACAACCGTATGAGATGTTTTTAGTTTATTTTACTTAATCTGTTTCAGTTGATTCTACAGTCTATGACTTTGTGTTTGTGACAGTAAATTTTAAAGATATTTACAGAAAACCCAATGGAATGGAATACAGTTTTGTGTTGTTCACTTAATTTGAATTCAGTCATAACAAAAATCAATATGTACACCCTAATTTAAACCCATAACCTTTGACTTCAAAAGGTATTTAAAGAACTTTTTTATACCAAGTAAATGTGTGATGGTTGAACTGTTTATGTTGACTAAACATGTCAGTTTTCATATAATGACTTTCTCACAGCCGTTTGAGGGTTGAATTGTTTATGTTAGGTAAACTAAATGTCAGTTTTGAAAATGTAACCCTCGATTTCTAACTGAATTACATGTAAAAGAATTACTTTTTCATAGCCATTTGATGGTTGAAATACAGGAACTTATGTTAGCTAAACCTAATTTCAGTTTTGAACCCATAACCCTTGAAATCGAAAGACATTAAAAGGACAACATTGTGATAACTGTCTGATGGTTGAACTGATTAATTACAGTAAGCCTAATATCAGTTTTGAAACCGTAACCCTTGATTACAAAGACCATGTTAGCTACTACAAGCAAAGTCAAAAATTAAAAAAAAAAATTAATTATAGTATGTACATATAGAAAAATGTTAAGGATATGTATATAATAAAAAAGCACACCTTCTTTGTCAAAGTGTTTACATCCAAACGTTTAAACGGATCTCCAACAAGTTCTTCCTCTTCACTTTCCTCAGCAACTTCAATACCCAGCCTCCTTTTCTCTTCAACTTCCTCTTTTTCTTTTCTTTCTCTGTTAAAAATATGATACAGCTTGTCACTAAGATTGATTAGTTGTAAACACTGCCATTCACAAATACATACATGTGTATCAGGGTAGAAACTGTTTTGAGTTAGGGGCCCAGCTCACTTCAGAAAAGAAGTTATAATAGTAATAAATAGGTAAAATGTGTAAAAATTTAGGGGCCCAGACTGATTTTAAGGTGCCATTGGGCCCCTGCTAATCTTCATCCCTGCATGATGTATATTAACTTATATTGTTATAATCAAGTCAAATGTCATTCATAGAACTAAAATACTGAAGTTTTTGCAATATTTTCAAGTGAAGTCTTTCTCTGTTAAAAATAATGATACAGTTTGTCACTAAGGTTGGTTGGTTAGTCACATATTGTTTTACATCACATCACATCAGCAATTTGTTTTAGTTATTAATGATGAAGAATAGAGTAATAAGGTTTTACATTCCAGTCAAGAATCTTTCACTTAAATCAAGATGGCCAGGTCAGTTCCGGGATGATTGAGGAAAACCAGAGTATCTAGAGAAGACCAACGGCCTTGAGCAAGCAAACTGACAAATTTTCTCACGAAAGATGTATCCTGAATAGTATTTGAACCTAAGTGGTGACAGGAATTGTGATTCATAAGCCCACACTTTAGACAACTCAGCCACCGAGAAACTGGAGCACCGCAAAAATACTTCAAAATGGGGAGTGATCACAAAAGCTCAGGTGAGTTAAAAATATTTCACAGCTTCCTACCTTTCTTCTCGTATTTTTCTAACCCTCTCTTTTCTGGCTTCTGCTTCTATCTGCTGTTTCTTTTTCTCTTCCTCTTGATCTCTGTCTACTCGTTCACTGATTTCGTCCCAGTTATGTGATATGAAGTTACACAACCATTTCAGCCCATCCTTTATACCAGGATCAATTTTCTTTCCTGTGCCTTTAACCGCTGAACATTTTTCCTGTTATTTAAAAGAATTTAATTTTAAAAAATTTAATATTCAAACTTTGTTTTTTCTCTAATGATGTGACCACTTTGGCAAGTGAAATAATCTTGACTAGGGTGAAAAACTTTTCTCTTTTCCAGTCTGTTTTTATGTTTAAAGCATCGATCCTAATTTTGATTTGTTTTATTCAGGATTACCGGTAATATGAACAGATGCTGTGCACATCTGTAACTGAAAAGGGAATTACCAGTATGCAAAGTGTGCACAGCAGACATTGGAAGGTATCGCATGGCAAAGCAGCCTACCCCAATGACATGACTTGTAACTTGAAGTATGATTGCATAAAATGGACAAAACTACACAATCATCCAAGTGAAATTTTCACTACTTTTTTCACTGTGAATATAGTGAAAATTAGCCACACATGAAAAATTCCCGATATATGGTTTTGTGTCGCGGTACTTACAATTCTACATGGACACTTGTTTGTGTTGACTGTATTTTCTAGATTTAACTGTTCACACAGATCAACTTCATCCATGGCTGTAGACAGGTCCTGCTTATTGGCTAGCCTGAAAAATATGATGCATTTTTTATCATAATTTTGTAACCATTTCAATTTTTCTGACAAGAGTTCTGCTAGGTATAGCAGGACATTCCTGTTTACATTCTTGACATAAAGATGGATGGACACCTTACCATAATACATCCAATTTCTAGAAATGGGCATAAAAAATGAATAAGCAAGTAAAGTAATTATAAAGTAAATGAGTGCAGTAATAAGAAGAATATGGGCCACTTCTACTGACTTGGTCTATGGGTTAATCATTACCTCAATTGGTACAGTGTCCAACTTAACAATGGAGGACAAGCAACATCAACCATGAACAGCACTTAAATCAAAGGCTGTGATTTTCTAAAATGGCATCACTGACGATTAGAGCTGTAACAATATACCGATATACCGGTAAAACCGGTTCAGAGGCCCCAACGTCGGTTATTGCGGTACGATTTTCAAATACCGGTTTTTTGCCGATACGGAAATTATACCCCTTTCTTTGCCTATTTGGATATTAGTTTAACCACAAAGTCATAATCACTCGAACGTTTTATCTCGTTGTTAAAAATTATGTTGAATGGTCACGCTAGCGAAGCGCTTTAAAACAGTATGGTTAACACGTTTGTCCTGGAGTCGGACGACACGTTCAAAGTTGTCCCCAGGAAAAATGTTAAAAGCACAGTATGGACAACTTTCGGGCTCAAGCCTAAATCTAGTCAGTTTATGCTACATTGATATTTCAAGGTGGAAAATTAAATCTAGTCAGTGCTATATTGAGATTTTAAGTAGAAAATTAACTGAACTTAAATCTAGTATTAAGTACATTTATGCTACATTGATATTTCAAGTGGGAAATATAAACATTTTGACATCTAGTCATGAGTCTCGTAACTCTTTATTCAGGTTTTTCTGTTTATTCACGAGTTCACAGGTTTGATGTTAAAACCAGTTTCATTGGTATATTACTAATAATAAACAAGATAAAACTATATGTTAAATTTTATTGTATACAAGTATTCATAATAAACACAAAGATGAACTCCAGGTGCTCCAAAAGATCGAGAATTTTCTGCTTCACATGTTCAACATCCAAGGCAATATGTATTCAATACGCATTGCAATACAGGTTTGACATTTCCCAATATATTGCAATACGGTTTTGCCCGTATCGTTACACCCCTACCAGTGACGATTGACATCAAGTCTTGTGTGGCTGAGAGGTTATGGGTCATTGTGAAAGCTATAGTTGAGAGGCAGGAGAGAAGATGGAGTTTTTAGGGAAGATAAAGTTAAACCTAGTGTGAAAACCTGGAGGCCAGATTTTGCTAGCTATGAAAGTTAAAATGATCAAACATTTACATGTCTTTTTTATTATCACCTCCACCTGATTTATTTTGACACATGCACTTCTATTCATACATTATATCTAGATGAGGTTCATTCTGGTTGAAGAAGATACCCAAATACTGGCTTTTATGGACATTCGTGCATTATTGGACAATAAAACACAGGTAAATGTAGATTATTTCTTATATAAAACTTACACCAAGATAGGTTTTCCCGACACTTGGGAGTGTTCTAACACCTTCTTCATGTTATCTCTGGTTTCCTCCATACGGTCTGGGGTGCTAGAATCCACCACATATATAATACCATGACTGTCATGATAGTAATTCTTCCAGATATCTCGGATCTTTTTACCTCCTCCGACATCATACAACTTGATATCAAAATTTTCAAAAGTAAATGACTCATTACAAAATCCAATTGTTGGAGCCGTCTCAAGGTCCTCTGAAATGAAAAAAATACACAAATTAACAAAATAAATTTGCGAAATGACCTCAAAATGTTGGATTGAGATTAATGCCCCTTGATAGAGAAATTTGCCAACAACATTTAAAGTCCCAAAATCATTTCTTTTACTTTTTCCATTATAACCCTTAGAGTCTCTTAATTAATCATTAAACTCCTTTTAATACCACAATTTTACAAAATAAATAGTTTTATTTACATTATTTCTTTCTTTAATTCACCCGATATATAATGTGCCTTGGCAAGTACAAGTATATTGTACTTGAAAATATTATTTTACCATCATGACTAAGTACTTTTCTCTACGGTGTTCCGACATTTAGAAATAAATGAAATAAAATGGTTACATATTTCATGAAACATATAAAATTGTTTTAATAAGCCATCACTAAAGTAGGATTCTGTATAATCTATATATATTTTACCTCCAAGTAGGGCTTTAGTTATGGTTGTCTTGCCTACATCATCTAAACCAAAGATAGCCAGAGTCAGCTCTCTGTAAAAAAGAAAAAGTAAAATATAACACTAATATTTAAAGAACAATTATAATTTATGCAAACTATCAATACAACAGTATACATGTGTAGTTGAAACATTTGAAAATCGTGAACAATAAGCAATAATGACACTATTAAAGTCACATCTATGCCTGGTCTCTCTCGCTATCTCTCTCTCCACAATTTCCCATAAATCAGTCAAAAGTTTTGAAAGTTACAAGTCATTTAGGCCAGTGCAGAGCCTGTTTTTACAGTCCCTGATCAGATTTCACATGCAAACTACATTGTAGCAATTTCTATTCAAATGAGAGTCTGTGTTAGAATTTTGTTACAAGCCAGTCAGATTGGCTGGTATCCATATTCACTGGCCCCAAGTCAAAATATACTGGCCTCAGGCCATCGAACGAGTGCTATTTTTGAAAACATACCATAAACAATTACTGAAAATGTAACCTCTATGTTGAATAAAAACAAAACATAACCTAGAATTAAAGCTTGTCCTTCGTTTGAATTTTTTTAATTATATTTGCCACATAAATTCTTTTCATGTCAAAAATATTAAATATTCCATTTAAATGCCCTTTTTATTTATTCATTGGCTTTTAAATTATTTTAATTATTCATTTCTATTTTAATCATTCATTTCTATCTAAATTAATTCTTTCTATTTTCATATTTGTTGTCTTTGAAACTTAAAACTGCATGAAATGATCAATAAAATAAACATAAGTTTCTGTCTGTTGTCAATTTTTGTCTAATAAACGAACATGATCACAAACACAAATATACATGCAATCAATAATATATTTTCTAAATATATTAATGCCTGCTACTTAAAATTAAGTAGAAATGTTTCAGTGTTTTTTTATGGAATTATATGGTAAACATCATTTTGATTTCAGTTGTCCCAACCCCGACATTAAGCAGAGATTAAGATTAGCAGGGGCCCAGTAGCCCATGTATCCTAATACTAGTATTTAGTCTGGACCCCAAAATGTTGACACATTTTAGCTATTTATTTAATTAAAACTTCTTTTTTGAAGTGAGCTAGGTCCCTAACTCAAACAGATAAGATTTATCTCTTTTAAGACTAGTGTTTTAAGGTCCATCTGATTCATATTTCAATGGAAAAGAACCTCTATGTACAGATCTGACCATTTAGGTCAGCATTATAATGTTTCTATGCTTTATATTTCAACCAAAAAGTAACATTTATAAAGACCACCTGCCACAATGTCTATTAAGCCTAACATTTGCTTCAAATTTCTGACAAATAGAATCTGTACATAGAAAACACCTGTCTACAAAAATCCATATACATGCATATATATCTTAGATCTAGTGTCTTAATCATACAGAGGCAGTGGTGGCCTAATGGATAAGATGTTAGTCTACAAATCCAGGGTCTCTCACTGCTTTTAGTTTGAGCCCCGCTCAGACCACGTGGGAAAGTGAATTTTTCTTGTTGTTGGCCTTTACTGGTTCACCTGGTATCAGTATAATGTGACCAGGGAAGTGGTACGCTTGTTTGCGGAGCACTGACTCTGAGAGCTGACACGTTAAAGTTGCCCTGAGCGTGAGCTAGTACAAGGCAGACCATACAACACACTGAAAAATTGCTGATGCGACATTAAGCAACATTCAACCAACCAACCATCTTACACATACATCTTTTACTGTAGTGGTTTTATCTGGTTTTACAAGCTAGTGTGACCGACATTTTATTGTCAGTAGCAGTCAGACAATATGTTATACAGGTAATCTGACATGTCAATCAGATAAATCAAGAAGAACAATGGATCTCATTGTCATGAGTTACATGTAGCCCATAGCACTAATTACTTAACATTCTGTCAATTTAGTAGATTGATTTTTACTACTTATATGAGTGATGGACAAATTAATGTGGAGTGATAGTGTAGTGATAGTGGAGCAGTGTAAAGTAATAGTACTTTACACCACAGCCAATCTTCACCAATAAATATTGAGACTGTAAATTCTGGGATGGTGGAGGAAACCAGAGTGCCCAGAGAAAACTGACCTTCACAAAGTGAACTGACAAACGTTCTCACAACTGAATCTGTCACAAGTTTGATTTTAATCAAGGCAGTGAGAGGTGCTATGATCCGTAAACACACACTTTAGACCAACATGTACAAACTACAAAGAGATGTGATGGATGAAAATGAAGTGGAGATGCTCATTGTGGGAGTGAAATAATTAGAGCTTTAAGCCCAGTAAAGATTTTTTCACTTATATGGAGGTGGTCAGTTCATGGATGATGGAGAAAACTGGAGTGCATTGAGAAACCCACCGACCTTTGACAGCAACCTGATAAACTTTCTCATGCTAGGATCCACCCTGAATGGGACTCAAACTGAAACAGTAAGAGATGCTGTGATCTGTAAGCGTTAGCTGTGTTATTTTACACCACTTAGCCACATAGGCCTCTACTAGTGGTTAAATGGAATGAACAATTAACAGATAAACACAATGTGTTTCATTACTGTGAGCTTGACCGCTTGGCCCCTGTCACCTACATGTGACAAAGTGCTTTTATTTGCCATGAAGATATGTCCTAGTTTGGTTCCAGTGACAGTGTTTCATGGACTGAGTCAGTGATTTGCGAGGTTTACCTAATACATTGATTGCCAGAGTACTTAACTCTCTTAAAAGTTGTTCTAAGCACGCATTAGTACAAAACAGGCCAATAACATTGGTACTCTACACATTTGCACTCAACACAAGACCTTGTGTATAGATTAATCTTTGAGATAGAATAGTCGCTGATGAAATGAAAACAACCAAACTAATAAAATATATTGAACTGATTCCACTGACAACGAAATATAACAAAGGTGTGTTACGATTGTTTAAATTTCACTGTACAGATCTATACAATTTAAAGCTATGGCATTGTTTACCAGAGATCTATAAATATAATCATCATAAATATAAGAGTGCATGTGTAGGCAAACAGCTCTGACCTGTTTCCTTGACCTATCGTTAGGAATGTTCATATACACTGATCTACCCAATACATGTGAATGGTTGGTTTAGGAAAACACACTGACCTGTGAGCCTGACCTTTTATAAGAAATATTCATGTTGGCTGATCTACCCAGTACATTAGGGTAACTGGTTTAGGCAAACAACATTGACCGGTCTGCATTAGGAATATTCATATATACGCTGATCTACCCAATACATGGATAGCATTATGATTCACAGCTAATACAGAAATGACACATGTTTTTCATAATGTAGATAAAATAAACACCTGTCTAGGCTGTGTCCCCTGTAATTTATAAATTCAAACCCCAGTTTCTAAAATCATTTCTTAACTAAGATTTTCCTAACTCAAATTTAGTAAATTATTGTAATCTTTTTTGGAACAATGAAAAAATGTTTCTGACAAAAACTGAATACAAATGTTATAAGCTTAAAGTGATTTTCCAAATGATCTCTTAAATCCATTAATATCTACTTGAAATTCACAAAATTACGAACTTTGATCTCAAATTTGTCATATTTAAATTAAAGAATGATAACAAGGTTCGAAATTAGGCACGCATACTCGCTAATAGCTTGTAGATCTGCCGAATAGCGAGTGGAAATAAAAGCCACTCGCATAGTTGAGCGAGTGAATAAAAGAAGCTAAATCATTTACAATCTACTTTTCAATTAACTGTCACATTGTATGTTCCAAATGAAATTTAAAACGAAAAAAAAAAACCAAAAAAAAAAAAAAAAAAAAAAAAAAAACGAAAAGCGGCCGAAATAATTCATATTGTCTGGGCATCTCTATCATAAACAAATTCGGATTACTCGGGCATATACGTCAATGTATAATATTAGGTTTCCACACGTGGCTACGATTGGCTGCTTAATTTAGTCTTCGACTCTGATTCGTTGTTTAAAATAGACCAGTGGAAATCCCATTACCGTCATGCTTTACTGTAGAAAACTTTAAAACTGTTTCATAAATTTTAGCTAGTCATTTTTCATTTTAGCTAGTGAATAAAAATTGTACAAGCTAATTTTTGCTAGTGGTAAATATCGCTAAAATCGAACCCTGGATAACAAATTGCGAAACCGAGTCCTGGTACATTTACCAGTATGTATAGGGAACATATTATTTTGTCTACATAATGGGAAAATATGCATTGTTTATATTTAATAACTGCAAATTTTAACTACCGCTATGTATAGGAAACACAAGTGTTTATTTTGTCTACATAATGGGAAAACATGCACTGTTTATATTTAATTAACTGCATATATACGAATACTCCTAATGAAAGGTCAAGCAGACAGGTCAAAGTGGTTTGTCTATACAAGTATATCATAGGTATTACGGTAGATCAATATGTAATAATACATGTATATTATCACAATGCACCATCAATTAATGGCAACTTGTAACTAATAGCAAATTATTCATGTAATATCACCAGTTTATCTTTTCATTTATTAAATGGAGTGAAATTAATTCCCAGATGTCTGAATACTGCAAAAATGTGATAATGTAAAAGCATAATACATAGAATCTGATAAATAGAAAGATATTAATACCCAGGGGTCTGAATACTGTGCACAGAAATGTATTTAAAAATTAAATGCACAGAATCTGAAAATGTAACATCCTCTATTCAATATTCATCACATGTGAAAGAAAATTTATGCACATTAACTGAAACTGTAAAGTCTTCTATTTAGTATTCATTACAGGTGCAAGATTTATGTGTCAGACTCAAAACACAAAATTTATAAGTGTATACCCAGTAGTTTTTTCACAATTTTATCTAATATTATATCATGCCTTGTATCAGCAGTGACAACCAGATCTGTATTTAAGACTGATGTCTCTTTAGTCTTTGTTTTCCAAAATTTGTACTTATATATATATATATATATATATATATATATATATTTTCCTTTTAATACTTTTAGCTTGTTGTTTATAGTATATTTTATTATTTCATTTACAAAGTTGAACTTGCCCATAGTTTTATATATTTTTATTTTTAATCTTTATGGGACTTTTTTTTTTTACCTTACTTCAAACAGTGTTAATGTGTTGTATATGATGTTCTTAGTATGTGCTTGGAATTTACTCTTAAAGTTTTTAAAAATAATCTGGGGAGTTATTTAAAAGTTAAAAGGGTTTTTTTTAGATATCATTCGGGCACTTTTTTAGTGTACAACTACCAGTCATTAGTAAATGGTTTCAGTCAGAACAAACATGTGTTTCAAGATTTGGGAAGTGTACCACATGATCAATACTTCTTACATATTGATTTTTATTATCCATATAGCTAGTGGAAATAATTGCTTTGCAGAAATGTTAGGGGGTGCTACTTTATGTTATTTATTATACTTTACTATTGTATTTGATGCACATGTCACTATAATAAATTACTTACTTACTTACTTACTTACTAGTACTCTAGTGAAATCAACTGATCAGCAATTTTAAAATTTTCTGCAGCAAGATGGGGTGTTTGAATGGAGTTTGCTGATGTACCACATGCTACCTTCTAACAATGTAACATTTGTGCGGAACACTTATTTCCATGGATATGCATTGCATAAGATGACATTTTTCCCATGAAAACAACGTCATTTCGGGAATCTGTGACGTTGACGTTTTCCAAAACATTCCACACAAACGTGAAGAGGTATTGATCACATGGTGCAGCGGCGAACCCTATTATTTTAGAATTATTATATATATATTTTTAAGGTGTTACGTGTTAACCCTTTTACTCCCAAGGCGACATATTTGTCGTTTGGGGGTTCAGTACCAAAGCGACATATTTGTCGTTTAGGGGTTAACTACCAAAGCGACAAATATGTCGTTTAATTGGTTTACATTCAATTTCAAGATATAAAGTGTTTATAATTGTCATTCATATTTACGCTGGTCAGTTAAGTTTATTTTACGTTGGTGACGTATGTAAGCTCACATGACGTCATTTACGCCAATGACGTAATATGCGTCACGGAAGCCTATGACGTAAGCTACATGCGATTTTGTCTTGGTGCTAGGCCACTGTTTTCTATCTGACAAGAAAGAATTATGTCGTAAGACGGTCAACTTGTGTATGGTCTGTGTAACACTTAACAATTTAAAATTCTCAGAAGTTTTAGAACTTCAGATATTTGAAATTTTAACTTAAAACCTTAAAAACCAAATATCCAAAATCTTTTTGAGATTTTAGAATTTAGGTTTTTGACTGTAAAAAATCTAAAAAGGCATATATTCAAAATAGTGTTAGTTTTTGAGCTTTTGGATTTTTAGATTTTATACTCAAAGTTTTATACCCCAGTGATCGTGACCAAGGGTACAACTTCAGACCACCGCTCGAAAAATGTCACTCGCACTACCGTACCCATGGAAGTCCTACCTTTTGGGGCTCGACCTTAATTGGAAAGATTTATTTATTTATTTATTTATTTATTTATTTATTTATTTATTTATTTATTTATTTTAAAATAAAGAAATAAAGTTCTTGGGATATTTAGACGTGGAATTGACCTATCGGAAAACCCGAGTTTACTCTCCAGGTTCGGGAGAGGCCGCGGTGGCCTAATGGATAAGACGTCAGTCTCACCGCTGCGAGTCCCGCTCAAACCACATGCGGGAAAGTGAATGTTCCTTGCCGTTGGCCTTTACTGGTTCACTTGGCATCAGTAAAATGGTTCGGGGGAGTGGTACGATTGTCTGCGGTGTACTGACTCTGTGAACTAGCACTTCAAAGTCGCCCTGAGCGCGCTAGTACAAGGCAGACCATACAACACACTCGCACTTCACATGCATACACAAAATTGTTCATAGATTAATCCATAGAGATTAATAAAATAGTTGTAGTCGCAAAAAACTGAAAATTGCCGATGTGGCGTTAAGCAACATTCGACCAACCAACCAACCAATTTTTAAATAGGAGGTGCACATCTACATTATATCACAAAGATTGTGTGAAAGTTTAATGAAAATCTATTGAAGGGTTTAGGAGGAGTTGCGGATAAAAGAGATAGGTACCCTAGGGTGTAACGGAAGGACGGACGGAAACACGGACGGACACCCCTATCACTATATACCTCCACTTTTTAAGGGGGTATAAAAAGAGCTACAGTGTATACGTACACAATATAAGTATGAGTGCATGTATCACATTGTTTTATGTATCGATGAATGTAAATCTTGACGCTATCTATTGATACACTATGAGTGTGGTACGGAAGTTCAATCAAACCGTACATTTCTGAAGCGACGAAGTTGGGTCTAACCTGAGTAGAATTATCTAAAATTATTATTGTAGTCCTGCGATTGTAATATGTAAATAGATCTCACCAAGTAATGCATTAAAGGTTTATCTAATGTGTTTTTGAAAACATAAGCCTAAGGCATTTCAGTATTCGTTTGTTGAACATGGTAAACCAGAGCGAATGGTCATGAATTCACCATTTATCCTTCGTTTTCTCTAAATTCCTCTAGTATTTAATAACATTATGCAAAAAGTTAGCGAGCTTTGAATGTTTAAAATGACATGTGACTTATTACAGTATTTATAACATTTGAGAAAACTTCAAAATTAAATTTTATAAGGTCGTAAGCTTTTCTGTTGTCTGTACAGGTAGCTCATATTTTATCAAATGTAGCCTTTCGTTGGCGGCATATTTGAGGTACAAGAGAATCAGTTCAAGATCACTAGGATAGATGACAATGGCTATAAGCATTGCGTGTCAAGATGTGATTGGCACCAAAAGATATTTTACTACAGATACCACAGATTTAAAAGCATTGACCGATTGGGTGAATGAAAGGAGGGTCTAAAATTTTACAGCTAATACAAGAGGTAATTTTTTGGTTTATAAAAAATGGATAAATTGTTTTGGATAATAAGAACTGCAGTCTGTACTTGTTGGTGGGGACATTTCCCAATTACTCTGCTTATTATTCAAACAAATACCATTATTATACCCCCCGCTTAAAAAGTGGGGGGGGGTATATAGTGATAGGGGTGTCCGTCCGTGTGTCGATCCGTCCTTCCGTTACACCTTAAGGTACCTATCTTTTCTCCACAACTCCTCCTAAACCCTTCAATGGATTTTCATGAATGTAGCTGTGCACCTCCTATTTAAAAATTTGATCCGATGGATTTTTTTATGTGGAGGGGGTAGGGGGAGCGGGGTATTTTTTGTGAGCTTGTGGCTCACAGTTTTTCTAGTTTTATGTTAATTCTCTGGTAAAGTATTCTAAAACACTATATATGATAGTGTTGTGCTATATTCTATTACTTTATGGTATAATGTTATATTCTATACATTGTATCAATCGCCATATTATGTATAATTATGTATATAAACCTCAGGTGGTTTTGAGAGTGATAAAGAATTAGAACTAGAACTAGAACAAAAGGACAACCACTACCTACGTATTTTCAAGTCTTGGTCTAATTCGGGAAGGGTTCGAACCCCATCCTCACACAGGTCAGCATACCGGGAACGAGCAATCTACTAAATGAATTTGTGAAATGTTATGATTGTCGACAAACTCGGCAAAAATAAATGTTGTTTTACTTTCACAGTATAAACAATATAAACGTTTCTATTCCCCTTTTTTAGACAAACATTGAATTATTTTGTTTTAATTTTGAGCTATCTGGACAAAGAAATTACCGATATTTTATATGTTGCCTTGAAAATTGTTTGTTTCAATAGAAATTACAACATATCAGAGAATTTATACGTTTTCCGCGACCCGTCGGGGTGTTTTGTTGATTTCTCTCGTGTTCAAGTACCCTCTCAGTTGTATGCAGGTATATAAGATAGCGATTTTTTGAAATGGTATACAATTTCCATCGTTTTCATAAAGTTTGTTCAAGATATTACAGTATATGCTTAATCTTTGATTAAAAGTACTCGCTTACTGTATTAAACATGTCCAGCTTCATTCATTTCTCGCTCCATGATCAGAAAAAAAGAGTTGCTACTGTACAATTTCACTGAACATTCATTCACACACTGTCTTCATACTGTGTGCGCATAATAATTCTGTATTTTTTTTCGAATATTAGAGTTAATTGTAATAAAATCTACACGTTAATGTTGCGATACTTTTACTTTCTTCGATAAAGATATTCTGTCTGGCTAAAAATTTTGCTTCGTATGTGAGAGGTCGTGGGTTCGAACCACATCCGGAGTCTTCTGCCAAGCACTTGGCGATAAAAAATTAAGTCACCTGGTATTTCTGAAGAGACATTTAAAAACCTATTCCCTGTATAAAGTCACGCGTGGTATCTACCCAAAGAACCCTCCCTGCACATTGATCCCAGCGTACTGCAAAGGTAAAAAAATTCTGTCAATTTATCTATAGCTGGTGACGCCACGATGTAAGTAAAATATTATTTAATTGGATGTGGAATCTTATCCATTCAAACAATTGATGTTCAGGGTGTTTTACAGAATACATGATTATGCATTCAAAATATTTTTTTTTAAAATTGCCCAAACGTAAAATTCACTCTAAAAATAATAGAATCCTAAAAAGTTTATTAGAAATACCCATTCCCGATAAGTGTATAAAATTTCATTACAAAATATTACAGAAATAATGAAAAAATCTAGTGTGAGCGCAGAAGCAGCTTACACTTTTTGAATGGTGGTCCCAGCGTTGGACATTTGAGCGAAAGCATAGGACAAAAAGAGCGAAAATAAACGGACGTTTGAGCGTCAAAGTAATGGACATTTGAGCGACAAAGTAATGGACATTTGAGCGACAAAATTTTAACCCATTTGAGTGAAATTCCTCATATGGTAGACATTTGAGCGACATTTTTTCTTGTCCAAGAATATATGGATGTAGGATTTTGAGCAGGGATCAAGTTTTTGAAAAGCACCAATTAATTTTTTTTAATCCATTAACAGTCTAGCACTACAATTAATAAAACTGTTAAAACTTGGTAAAACAGGATAAAGCAGTAAAATAACATAAATTTTAGCCAGATATTTAAATTCCAGGATACATGTAAATCTGTTGCGATCCGATCGACTTCACTTTTTGCATATTTCTCTGAAAATTTTCGCATTTTCTCTTCATACTGAAGCAGAAAGTAGATTTAAACTATCGCTCAAACGTCCATAATGTTTAAAATCTGTCGCTCAAATGTCCACTAAAGTCGTCGCTCAAAAGTCCACTATGAGTTTTTTTAATTTTCGCTTAAATGTCCTGCGCCCGATGCCCAAGGGTTTCTCTTAGTCACGATCAATCAAAATTTCGATTCAATAATCTAAAAATAAAAAAAAAAAACACTTAAAAACTTGAAACGATTTTGTTTATTTTATTTATTTTTTTAGATTTTTGGTCAACTTGTTTCACGATTGTTTTTTTTTAAGAGAATGCAATGGCCTTAAATGTTTTTATCATGGAAATGGTATTCAATTAAAGATTGTCACAATGAAAATTTCATAAAAATCGGTTCAGTAATAAATTTGGTGTAATATTCCAAAATTTATCAATGAATTTTGGTATTATCTGAGTTCAATGTGCACAGATGAATACGACGTCATAATACTGTGGGATCTGACGTCATGTTTCTGTCGTTGCCTTTGGGTTTGCACAGCGTCAATAATTTGAACGTCTGGGAGTAAAAGGGTTAAACAAAATATAAAATACAAGAACTTGTAATTCATATTCATGAACAAACTGAAAGTCCAAACCTCTTTTGCTACCCAATACACAAACTATTTACAGCTACCCAACACACAAACTATTTACAATCTTGGGTGGATTTTACTAAGTTAATTTTGGCAGGGTATTCAAACAACCATAAAAGAGAGATTACAGTGTCCAATAACACTTTATAAACTAGAAACATGGGTATTACAGTATTATTATAATTGGAAAGTAAAGAGATTTCAACTTTCTGTAAATTACAAGCTTATCAGGAAGTTTATTATCAATCATATAATGAAATACACACTCCATCAACATTGTGTAATAAACATCAGCTACACTACAGTATATTTACATAAACTTACTTTTTTGGCTCCCTCTTTCTTCTGGCACAGGAAACACAGTTCCCCATTAGGCTGAACATGTAACTACCATATAAAAGTCGAAGTGAAAGTTGTTATTTTTAAGTTCAGATATTTGACACCGGTTTCTATGGACTCGTTCAAACATGCAAACACCTAAATTTAACGAATTCGTCTGCTACGAGGCGACCATAAGGGATCTTTGTTCTTCTATATTCCCATGTAATGAGGTCGATATTTTGTAAACTAGTTGCTATTAAAACTCCAAAACACGTTGAAATCAATCAAAATATAAGTAAAACCTGATTTAAAACGACCATATAAATTTATAACTTAATGATTGGACGCAGTCGAACAACTAAATGTAACCAGTCGTTTTTCGTTCCTTTTCATCCGCCATGATGGCAACAAATGGTTGTTTACGTGAGTTTACGTAGGTCACCAAGTAAAATTGAATTTGAAATAATATTATTTATAACACCATTGTGATTCATTTTGTTTTAAAAAATACTCATACATACCATCCAAATTCATTTTTATTCGAAATACACAAATTTAATGAATACGAAACGACTTATTACAATTTTCTATAAATATTGACTTTACACCCACCATGGCATCAGTACGGTGGCCGAGTGGTTAAGGCGTTGGACTTAAGTTCCAATGGACGTATGTCCGCGTGGGTTCGAACCCCACCCGTACTAATTATTTTTCTCTTTTTTCAAACCTGCTTACATATTATTTTTCTTACTTCCCTTTTTAATTCAAAGCTGTAGTATCTTTTAATAAAAATAATTCTCAATTATTTTCCATTACAACAAGTTAAAAAAATAAATCAATCTAAGATGCAACAAAAAGATCCTGTTTTATTTGACATTGATATCTATCATAGGATATTCAATACACATATTAAAAATTATTTAAAAAGTATACAAATCTATTTGAAAGCAAAAGAGAATGACTACATTCTAGCTTTAAACATTTAATATGTGAAAAATAAATGAAAAAAATTGTAGGTAATGCATAAATGTGAATTTTATTCTGGAAAATTATTGTCAATGGTATTATTGCAACAACTACACTGCATATACTGGTAATAAAATATTTTTACAACTGGTATGCCAAAAGTTGAAAGACCAAAGAGTTTCCCTCATCTTTTTTTAATTTATTTTATTTATTTATTTATTTATTTATTTATTTATTATTTATTTATTTATTTATTTATTTATCATTTTTTTAATTTTATTATTCTATCTTAATCTTATTCTTATTCTGGCTTAATGCAACAAAATAAATTAATTTTATTGCATTTTAAATTTTTTTTCTTAATTTTTCTCTTTATTATAAAAATAATATTTAAAAATTAACTTGGAGATTACTGATATATTGTTTCAATAATTTCCCAAGTTTCACAAGCTTAGCCATGTTCTTCGAGGAGAACCACTACTTGTCTTTTTTGCCAGTTGCCGATCAAAAGTTGGGATCATTTCATTATCTGTAGTCAATGTGTATACAATACGACTTCTTACATCTTCATGTAAATGTGTATTTGTTGTGGTACATTCTTGGTGGTTTTGGCTATACTCAAGTGCTGTAAAACATGAAATTTTCTGCATGCATGTTATTTTCTTGTAATTTGCAAGTTAGTAAAAAAAATCACATAATAATGTCAGAGAAAGTAAAGTTAATGAAACAAAAACGCATGGTACCGTAGTTCTTTGTTACTAGAGTATAACATATGTATGCATATGGGTGGGGGACAATAGTATCTGCAGGTATCCCAGTATTTAAACAAAAATTAGATGAAACAATTTTACCCGCATTTTATTCATATTCACAATGCAATATTTGACTTTGATAGACATTTCGTAAAAATATGTTATAAAAATAAAGTGGTTTACTTTACATTATTCTTATAGTCTGTTTCACAAGTTTGATATATGTGTTGCTTGCAATATGATCGAGACATTGTCAAAGTGTTTGTAGAAAATACAGGGAGTTAAATGTTGTCCTTTGGCAAGGAAACTTTATGTGCACATATATACATCTTCTGTAGGCTACTGGTATATCTTATTTTCAAATTCACACGCTATCATATAAAACTAAAGGTCAACTTGCCTTTGAAGTGAGCTTCTTTCTTTGTGATCACTTTGGTAGCTCAGTTGGTAGATTGCTCGCTTCCTTTATGGGAGGTTGTGGATTAAAACCCTGACTCAGGTCAGACCAAGACTTGAAAATTGGCAGTGACTGTTCTTTCACCAAGCACTTAGCATTTAGAAATGAAAGTCACAAGTTCCTTTGTAAGAGACCTTAAAAACTGATGCCCCATGTCACAGCACATTAAAAAGTCTAATGGTTCAGACTCCCCTTTGGATAGGATGATAGTCCCATTGCAAGGTTATAATTCACCAGCATTTTCGTTGATAACAATTATTTTAGCAGTTGGTAGCACACTGGTGTAATATGGAGGTAAATGTCTTGCCCAAGGACATACTACAAAGCCTGACTGGGGCTCAAACCCACATTCTTTGAAATAAGATTCTGTGACCTTAACCACTTGGCATCATGAATAAATGATTCAGTTGTAACTAAAATTTATTTGTCTTTTTTAAAAATTGAATATTCAATGATACAACTATTATTTCATTTATATCAAGATATCACCGGTTACAGTTTATAGGTTAATTAGAAAGTCATATTCTTGCATTGTGTTCAACACATCCCAAGCAACATCAAAGGAAAGACAAAAATGGAAGGATGGCGGTGCAGCTCTATGTGCTTTCTGGTGAGGAGAGCATTAAGGTTATGGTAAAGTTGCATTGTGTTCATGACAAATAATGAGTTTCAAGGATTATTTGTGTTTAGGCCAACCATGACACAAGTCATTAGTTTTTAAGATCCAGGTGTAAGTAGGAAATGAAAAATATACCTTTGCAGTGTGCTCATGACAAACAATGAGCTTTGAGGGTTATTTGTGTGTCATGCCACCATTATAGAGGACACATGCCAATCATAACACAAGGTACTGGTTTTTTAAGATCCGGGATTAAATAGGAAATGATAATCTCCTTATAAAATTTCTGGCCATAGATAAAGTTGCATAAAGTTATACTTCTGCAGTCAGTGGTCATGACAAACAATTGGCTTCAAGGGTTATTTGTGCGCCATGCCATACAGGACATATGTCAAACATGATGCTTTAGGTATTGGTTTTTAAGATCCAGGAGCGAGTAGGAAATGAAAATCTCCCAATAAAATATAAGAAAATTATACCTTTGCAGTGTACTCATAGCAATGAGCTTCAAGGGTTATTTGTATGTCATGCCAACCATTATACAGGACATGTGTCATAAACTATATACTGCATTGGTTTTCCAGACCTATTTGTAGAAAGGATATAAAAAAATCACCTTGGGTGTATCTCTGGCTATGGGTTAATTTTAAAATGAAGGAAATTTTACTTTGCAATATTGTTCATGGCAAAAATGAGTTTGAGGGTGACCTTTGTGTGCTATGCAAGCCATGATACAGAGCATCAGTTCTTTTAAAAGATCTCATCTGAAGTATTCTGGCCCCAGTTTCACAATCATTTCTTAGCTAAGATTTTCCTTAACTTAAATTTAGCTAATTTTGTTAATCTTTTTTTGGAACTATTGGTGAATATTTTTGTCAAAACTAAATGCAAATGGTTTAATCTAGAAAAAGATCTTTAAAATGACACCTCAAATTAATGAATATTAAAAAATGAAATGAAAATTAACAAAGTTATAGAGATTTGAAATTTTGCAAGATTTAAGTTAAGGAAAATCTTAGCTAGGGAATTATTGTGAAACCGAGGACAAGCATGAACAGCAGACAAAAATCAACTCAGAAAATGTCTGGCAATAGGCAAAGTTGTAGAATTTTACTTTGGTGTTAGACACCATTACAATAGCTCAGTTGGAACAGTTCTCACTTGGTATGTGGTAGGTCAGGGTTCAAACCCCAGTTGGGATCTTACCAAGACTTGAAAATAAGTAGCCACTTTAGACTGTTATTTTGCCAAGCACTTGACATTAAGAAAGAAAGTTACTGGGTCCTACATACGAGACCTTAAAATCTGATGTCCTGCACCATGGCAGGAATGGCACATTAAAGAACCCTCCCTGTACATTGCCCAGAGCACATTGCAAAAGTAAAAATTTCTGCCGCTTCACTTATAACTGGTGATGTCTTGATATAAGTGAAATATTCACAAGAGGAAGGAAAAACCCCATTAAAACAATCCATCAATACCGCATTAGACAGTAAGGTTTTTTTTTCCTGCCACAACTACTCTGAACTGTCACACCTAATTCTAAGGTGTCATCCAAAGTCACAGCATAATGATAATAAAGATTAAATTATTACTATAAATTTAAATTTATTTCAATAAAAATTGACAGACATGATCAATAAATTTCATTTGTAAATAAAAGGGCTCCAGTCGTAGTGAATAAAATTTAGACATAATATTATTCATTTACTGGTACTGTCTTCATGGTCATAGAAAACTTAAGATGTATGGAATTTACAAACATTGATATTTTTCCTGTGATTGCCAGTAATTTTGAAATAAAATAAAAAGGGTTGACAACAATTTTAATTTTTAACAAACAGAACATATCTAAAAGTATCAGTAACTTAAATACAGTAAAACCTGCATACATGAACTGAGGGATAGGGAAGTCAGGTCTTTATACCAGATTTACCTTAATTTAGGCCAGTCCAAAAGTATTATTACTGTAAGTTTTCGGTCAGATCTGTTTGTTCTTGTGCGAGTGTGAATTCTCTCCTGGTATAAATGTTCTTGCATAAGGATAAATTCTTTCCTAGTATAAATGTTCTTGTGTAAGCATAATTCTTCCCTGGTATAGAATATCCAGCAAATTAAAATATAGAAATAAATTGCTAGTAAATATTTTCCAAAGAAATCTTCACGCTAGCATGTTTATTCTGTTGTAATAAAATTACTAGTGCATTCAATTCATCCAAGGAAAGTAAACACTAGGGAATTTATTCCTGTTGGAAAGAATTCCTTGGTGGAAAGAATTCACTCTTAGACTTGTAAAGAACATTAGGACTAGGACCAGCTTAAATTTCAGCCATTTTTCTGATACTTTCTTTATGAGCATTTGGCCTGTATATACAGCTCCAACTTCATTTAAAGTCAGAAACAATGGAACTCTAAACCAATGGTCTCTATAGACAAGTAGTCTTCATGTAGAGGTGGTTGTTAAAACAGGTTTTTATTAAATTACTGGTAATATATATACGAGGCCCTTCTCTCGAAACCATGAAACAATATAGTTGATACATGTATTACAATTTTCACAGCCTGATAACAGTTTTTTTTACACTAGATACCTTTAATAAATGTTATTAACAAAACATAAAAATCACAGATCCAGAAAAAAATCACAAAAAAATAAGATCTCATCATTTATTCCGTCATATATCCAATCATAACTAATCTAAACTATTCGGAACATCGATCGGTCTCTACCTTCCATCGTTCCTTGCGAAATCTCCAGAGGGAAAAAAGCCGAGCGATGTTCCGATTGTAATCTACAAATTATTAGTAGTTATCAGACAATATATAAAACAATGAAATTATGAGACAATGACGAACTAAAATATTAAAACAAAAAATTAATTTGATTTCTGTTTTTCTATATCCATTTTAGTACATGTATTTATGTAAACGAGAGCTAAAGAAGGACAGTGTAGCTCACCTGGACCCAGTTGTTCAAAGCTTGACTAGTGATCAATGATTAAAATATTAAAAATACTGTGTATCAATAAAAGTCAACATATCATTATTAAATCAATAAACTTATAACATTGAGATTTAGTTTGATGAAATTCTATTGACTTTCCACATTTTCAACATTAATTTCACAACAAATTTGAAATATTTAAAATTCCAGTCTTGACTAATCAGTTTAATAAACTATTCAAGTTTTTGAACAACTGGCCCTTGAACTGTAAAATCTAGTCCATCAAAGAAGAACAGAGAAACTCGCCTGTGTCAAAGTTAATTAGCCCACCAAACAAGAACTGTCAGAACAGTAAAGCTCACCTGTTCTGATCTCGATTATTGCATTGCAATTAGTTCAAATTTTTTACAGAAATAAAATCAGACAGATCATGGTGTTTATTCAAGCCAAATGTTTCACAATACAAAAGGAAATGGAGTATGTTGATATTCATCAATGAATATTAGAAGTATAGTGCATTTCACTTGTTCTCTAATGGTTTAGTCCATCAAAAAGAAGCTGTCAAGAGCTGTGAAAAGGGAATCTAACAATGACGAACTAAAGGTCTATAGATGAATGATATGTGGTACTAGATATAATTAAAGAATACATCATAAACTCTGATTTATACTATAAATGAAGACAAAAACCTGAATTAAAGGGTGTCTAACTACTCTTTGGTTCAAATAGTTCTTAAATGTCACTAGATATAGGGCGTGGTACAGGGAGAAGAAGTTGGGGGTAAGGGGTTAGGGCATAGTTTTGTGGTGATATTAAAGTTGATTAAGATTTGTGACTAGGAAAGCTGTACGAGATTATTTTGCATCACATCATTCCAGCAGTGCTGTTAAACATGTCTATATGTGAATGCATTTTGGATATAACTTGAGTAAAATCACCTTTGTAGAGTTCGAAAAATTAGGACAACCCATGGCTCTGACAAAGGATACTTAAGAAAAAAAAAACCCAATTGATATACTGCTAAAAGTGTATAAATTAAGTATTTTTAATATCACTGGTACCCCCTCCCTTCTGAACTGTGGTAGTATCATCAATTTACCATTACCCTCCACAGTACATTTTATCCCTGCTGTTGACAACAACAACCCAAGTTATTTCCTAGTACATTCTAAAATTCAAAACATTATCAATAAACTAATTGTATATTGATTAGCTATAATTTTTCTATTAATTTTCTTTCTATCATCATTAGAATAATTTCAAAACAGCATTATATCCACTTTCGTCTTCTTTATAATTAACCTTGAATACAATAATCACATTATCAAATTCTAGTATTTCTTTGTAAACAATCTACAAACAACTTAAGTTTTAAATTAAATACAAACACAAAACTACAATCTGTAACTGAAAATCTAGCAATATGATAATTCAAACTCGATCTATATATTATCACATATTTCAAACTTGACCTATATTTTATCATATACAGTACAGACCAGTCAAAAGTTTAACAATGAGCTAATTAAAAGGATTCAAAGCTCAGCTCCTAAGATATGGATAGCTAGCATCTACTACCAAATGATAGATAGCAGCTGCCGAAGATGTCGGAGTTTATCTAACAAAAGGCTGAGGCAAGCTTCTAATTTAAATTAGTCTATGGTTAAATTTATGACCGGTCTGTAACGTATTTCAAACTTGATCTATATATTGTCACTTAAATATAAATCTAATATGTCCTGATCAAATAAACATACCGGTATATCGTTATGGCACAAAACTAAAATGCTATATCCAAAAATGTTCATATCATTAAAATTCTGGGAGCTTTGACTTTTCTGTAATTAATTCAGATTGAAAAATATTCTCTGGCATGGAAACTGAAAATATCTGTAAATTGGAAACTGAATAGTGTGTCCTCTTTTTAAAGGAAAGCTGCAGTCTCAACTGGATATTTGAAACATTTATCAATTGAAAAATAAGAAAATCGGTCAATAGGGAATTCACATGAAAATGCTCAAATTGTGCATAGCAGGAAAAAATTCAGTTTGTAACATGTATGGTAGGTGTGTTTATGAGCATTAACCATAAATATTAAGTTGCAAATATTTCTTAATAATGACAAGACTGAAGCACCAAATTTAGCCAAAGCTGTCATACATTTATTACTAAAATATTTACATTTTCCAGTGACCTGCTGGACTAGCACTGTAAAATTCATAGACATGGCTTGTATAAATCAATTTAATTCAGTGATGTTTAGATTAATTATGTTTTGAAAATTGTGATTCAAACCTATCCATACTAATAAGCTATCTAGAAAACGCTTCTGTTGTTATTGAATAACTTTCATGTATGAAAGTTGCATACCGGTAATGTACCTGGCTGAACTTGCTAGAAAAACTTGAAATAAATGAGATGAAATGAACACCAAAAAGCTAAAAATTTTGGCAATTCATTAATGAACATTTCTGATTTTGGGCAATACACTGTTTCTGAATGACCTGCTCTTTTATTATGGAGATAGCTTTAATCACTGATGTGACATGATAGTGGGTACAATGTGCTTGTCCTTTCGTTACATTTTCCATCCTCAATAACAAAAGAAATCCAACAAAGGGGAATAACCACTACATAACTCAGGAATTGTATATTACCCAGTATGTAAAACATGTATTCTTTCATTTTTAGAAAGACTGATTAAGCTGAATATTTTAAGTGCACAATCTTGTGTTAATGTGATGACAATTTTTATCATTGTCAAACAGAAGATTGTCATTTTGACATCCAGTGATTATTGAAGTGATCTGGTGTTGTCATCTTGACTTCTAATGTGCCAAGCTTCAAATGAAAACAGAAGAAAAATGGGGTTGCACAAATGAATAAATCTTGATTGAGAATTAGAAATCAAATGATGACACCAGAAAATGGACAGCTTAATAGATTCTATTTAAGAATATGTCTGCTTGCATTATAAACTGAACTATCACAAAAAAGGGTCGGTCGAAAATACAGAAAACCCTTGCCATATACAAGTATATAGCAGCATATGTAAACCAAAGGATTATACCATTGTAAACTTGGATGGATGGATGGATGGATTACTAAGTAAATCATAATGATTCAGGCAGAAAACCCCTGTCATATACTTGAATATAGCAGGGTATATAAACCAAAGGGTTATTCCATTGTAAATTAGGGGTAGATGGACGGAGTAAAACATAATCAAATACATGTATATAGCATGGTACATGAATAAAGGATTATACCATTGTAAATTAGGGGTAGATGTACAGGTAAATGTTATTAGACATACATGCCATAAATCTGGTATGTTCAGTACAGAAATACCGGTCCCGTAAATTCAAAATGCGTAACATAAAAGACATGCATGCCATTTTGTCAATGAGTAACAGCACAAATAAAAAACAACCAAAAACAAACTTATACATGTGTATAATAATTTCACAATGAGTAGCTATGCATGGAAAAATTCTATCACTTCATCATGTGGTTCTCATACTGTGCACCAAGGATAGCTTAAAGCATTCTTGCCAAACCTCTATGGTAACAATTTTCTGGTCAGAAAACTTTCCCTAATAAGAGATATTACATTTGATGTTTGTACTATAAATTGGGTAATTTTAACAATCTATTATTTTGTACATTTTTTCCAAAAGTAACAAGATGTGATAATACTATGTACGAGAATTATCAATTTTAACATAATTCACTTGCATTTCCACCGACTCATTCAATGATGCAAAAATTAAAGTATGGATAACTCAAAATGCTGCTTCTCATGAAGTTTAAGCAATGCAGATATTTCCTGATTTAAATTATTTAAAGACGTCCATCAGAATATTGTTGCTGCTCCTAATAAATATTTCATTAGTGAGTAAGTAATTTTCATCTTGATTTGCAATTTCATTGATACTGAAATTTCTAGAAAAAAAATAGTTTTCCAAAAAGCAAATTTTGAGTTCAAAAACCCCTACGATATGAATTCATAGATTTGTCAGGAACAAATTTGCAAACTAAACGAGAAAAATCAACAAAATATAACATTACACTGTAGTATGATATCACATGGTGCACAGTTGAACCCCATTGGTAACAGCATATAAAAAAGACAACAGATTGATCCCCTGAAATATGATTTTAACAAAATGTCTAAAATATAAAAATAAACTATCACAATTTATTAATTTTCTTAATTAATTATTTTTTTGTTCTCTACAACAAGTTTTGGACAGACATGATTACATTAACTAGCTACCATAATTAATATAATTCCTTATATGGCAATATAGATAACGAGGAGAAATGAACGAGATGATACGTTAATATCTGTATCCATAGTAATCAACATAACGAAATGCATTTGATTGACGGACGGCACTAGCTAGTACTCTGGTCTTCCGACTCCTGCGTGCTGCAAGGCGGTGTATTCTTGCTCTTTGTTTCTCATCTGCCTTTGTTTTCTTGGCTTCTTCATATTTTTTTCTTAGCCATCTAATTAAAAATAAAAAAAATATTTATTTTAATAAATGCTTAAGACAGAGAAAATTAATCCTTGAGAGTCAAATACCCCCAACAAAGATTTGACCTTGTGACCTAAACCCTTGTCCAACACAATTAAATGTCATATGCCACAGATTGCTTGGTGCCAAGTTAAAGAATTTTTTTCAATTACCAGCCAACATAAAAATAAAAGTATTGAATAATCAGAAGTGTTTTCTCCCTATCAGACAAGTGTTTACATTTATTTACATGTAAGTAGTAGATGTTTGGTCTTGATTGTGCTCTCATGCTCTACTGGGAGTTGGACAATTGGGAAAACCCTTTCTATTTTCCTACAGGCTGTAGTTTAAATCCTTACAAAAGTGGTGTGATTTTTTCGGGACAAAAACCTGACTTTTTGACATAAATAAAAAACTTAATCTTGCAAGTTTCTTTGTTTTATGCCATCTAGTTTCAGTGATGTAACAGGAAGTGAATATTCTCACTTAGAAACAAATGTTTACATAAAAATGTTCTCCATCCAGCCTCGCATCATGAAGTCAGTTTGCGGTGAAATGAACATGGTTTACACAGAGTAGTCTCCCTTTTGAAATCTAGTACAAATAGCAATATTCTAAGACTTTCTGATTGAAGTTGCAGTGAGAAAAAGCGCATTTTGCTGCTATATTTTTGTGTGGTCTAGCAAGACTTGTCTGGGATCATTGTCAACATTCTTGTTCACAAAAAATAATCTCACACTCATTGTGGTGTTAGATTAATTAAATTTCACTAAAATTAACTGACTTGTAAATTTTCCAATTTATACCTGAAAACCTGAATAAAACAAAACTTACATTTTTGATGTTTTTGTTTATTGCATATACATGTAGTAAAAAAAGAAAACAAACAAGAGCATTCCCTTGAAAGACATGGCCATGGTATGCCACACATCATCTTGTGTCAAGTTTGATTAAAATTCATTCATAGACATGGGAGATATGAAGCAGACACAATATTGGGATGGATGGACAGATGGACAGACACCAATACAAGGTGATTCCTATATACCTCTCTAAACTTAGTTTGCAGGTTGGAAAAAGAAGAGGAGGGGTAATACAACATACTTTCTAAAGGCCTTGTCACAATCTTGACGACTCCTAATGTAGAATCCTTCCTGGGCTTCTTGCTCAGCTCGTTTATGTAGTAACTTTTCGTGTCTTATCTGTGAGGATTTAGATTTTAACCAAGTGTTATATGCCTCTTCATTCTCTTTTGCCTAGAAATGAAAACATGAAAAAGATTTAAAATTTAAATCAAAATTAAAGAACACTCTTAAAGACATGTACTGGTAAATGCAATAAAATATGTTATGGACCACTCTGAAAATGAGCTTGACTTTAATTATTAACTGTACACCCAGAGTAAATATTAAACCTTTATAAACTGAATTAAGACATTAATGGGGTTGGCTGCTGTAAAATGTGATCAACACCACTTAATGTTTGTGCGGGGCATTTTGAAAAATGTTTACATCAGGTATTCCAGGTCATATCCAATGGAAATACATGTACAGTCAAACCTGCCTAAAAGGCCACTTCTATAGAAGGTCCATCTTCTTTTAAGGGCTAATAAAGGCTAATTCTAAATGCTTTTTATTCATGATACTAGAATCTGTAAATAAAGGTCATTTATGCTAAAGGCCATTTTTACTGGTCCCTTAGTTAACCTTTATAGACAGGTTTGACTGTAACTATTCTGCTCAAATATAAGGAGGTATGACTTGGTACCACCGTGAACCCCATTTTATATAGTCAGATAGTATAGTACACAACCCTGTTTTAACTGAAATGAGTGTTAAAAAAGCATTAACATGTAAGTCAAATTTTTTATCAGTCCTTGGTACGTACCTTGTCTGATAATTTCAACATTTTCTATTGTTGTAAGTAGAAGACTATTGAAAAAGTAAACAGTCCTGTTTCCAACAATGTCAAAACTCTGTTGAAACTGAACTATTTTAAAGGGGTATATTCCAAAAATGATTTTAAGTGAATTAATACAAACTGAAAAATGTGTCATAAGCAAAATTTTAGTACTGAGTTTTCAAAGTTTTTATTTTATTACTGGGTAGTACATCAAAACACACAGTACAGACCTGTCAAAAGTTTAACACTAAGCTAAAAAATCAGTCCCAAATTGACAGTTCAACTTGGTCCCTCGTCATCTGTATCTTGGCAGCTTATCCTCAGCTGCTATCTACATTGTATATCTTGTCAGCTTTTCAGACACTAGCTTTCCATATCTTGGCCACTCAGTTGCTTAGTATCGACTCTTTTTTGTTAGCACAGTGTTTAACTTTGGACAGGCCAGTACTGTATATATCTATATGTAACATGCAAATGTGATTGTTCAAAATGTAAAATCAGGATCACTTTAAGAATTACAAAGTTCATAAATTCCTTTTTCCATCTGTTCATTCTATTGAAAATTAATATTATTACACCTTATGTAAAAATCTAGTAATTTCATTGGATAAGAGCTATGTAACAATTTGTACTGTCACATAGCAACACGCGTGACTATGTGACAGTACATTTGTTCGAGTCGCCTCCCTTCACTGGATCACATCAGCGCTTTGAACAAAACATGTTTTCAGTTGTATCTACGGCAAGCGTCTCATTGTTATTGATATTGTTTACATTCGTCTGTAACAACAACGGTCGGATGATGTTTGTCGAGGTTGACAATGACTTTCTTGGCAATTTGTTAGAGTCTAAAGACTCTGCATCAACTAAGCGGATCATTAAGCGGACCGTGGATATGTTTCTTAAATTTCTTGGCTCAAATGACTGTGGATTTGAGGCATTCCCGGTCGATAAATTGGATGAAAATCGGTATGGGCATTACAAAAGACGAAGGATGCACATCATGTATTGGTAAAATAAAACAAACATTCGGTGTAATAAAATAAATATTACATTTCTGACAGGGTGCCAGTACATATTGTCACCTCTCGAAAAGCATTGTCAGCCTCAGCTATCGCCTCGGCAAACAATGCTTCCTCGAGGTGACAATATGTACTGGCACCCTGTCAGAAATGTAATATTTATATACTGGTATATTATTTCAGAGTAAACATGCAAGATGAAATAAACTAAGGATCTGTAATAAGCCTTCTCTTGATTTTAACCCCATTAATGAAATGTTTCCTGCAATGTTGGCATCAGTGAACAACAATACCAGTACCATCATGAACAATTTGTTATGCAATATAACATGTATCAATTTATTGTGCTAATTCTTTTGGTACTCTGAAATTGCAAATATATTCTTTGAATTGACAAAAAAACCTACAAAAAACCCCAGAAAATCCTGAATGGGGTACAACAGCTGAGTACCAAGTGACATCAACTTTGTGCAGGAAAATGTTTACATTGACGCACAGTTTTGACTTATGAGATTCTATTTCTAATAAAATAGACTAGGCACATTTTCAGAAAAGACGTCGTTTTAAAGAGGAAGAGGCATTTTTTAGTAAAAGCAAACCATATATCCTTCTTACCTAATTTGGGTGTGCTGAGTTCGAAAATGGCGGATACCAAGCTGAAAAATTGCTCTAAGTAGGTCAAAATTTAAATACAAAATGGCCGCCAAAATAAAAATAAAAATTTGCGTAAAAGTTGATATAGAAGTTGTTTTAGTAGCAAGAAACTGCTATTAATCAAATATTGTAATATTCCAAGGCTTACTTGGGTGTTAATGAGCAGAAAATTTAAACAAAAGCCCATGGGCCTTATTGCTCACCTGAAAACATTTAAAAGATACTGAAATTTTAGAGGCAACAACATCTTCGTTAATTATCATATGCAAAATTTGCTATGGAGTTAGATCTTGGCATGTTGATTATTTTTGCAACTTGGTGCTTTTATTTATAATACTTTTTCAAACAAATATGGTAAAAAACAAATTCGCAAAAAATTATACACCAGGGGTAACATCTCCTCTATGGATCATCATATTTTTACAAACATTGCTACTTAGCTTGTCATGTTCGTGTTTTTTTTAATTCATTGCGCTTATAGAACACTAATAGTTTTCAAGTAAATAGTCACAAAACCAGCAAAATTTGCAAAAAGAAATATTATTTTTCAGGAGCAATAACTCTGAAAAAGATGGTTTGATATTTATGAAATCAAAAGATCTGGCATGCTAGTCAGCCTTCGTCTCAGGTGGCCTAGCGACAAAGATCATTATGAAAAAAGCTATATATATATTTGTCACCCTTCCGACAGAAATTTCTCGCAAGCTGATTGGTTAACTTGTCGGGGTACATAGAACTATGTTTTCGGAAATGAACGCACGCGACGTTTAGCGGTAAAAGGGAAGTAACTCGTACATCGTTGACGTCTAGTTACGCTTAACAAACATGGCGACAACATACGATCTAGTCATACAAATTACGAAGTGGAAGTTAAAAAGATCCAATTGGTAACACTTTGAAGGGTGACAAAAACACTATACAGGGCTTTCGGCATGTTACACGGCCCCATGTACCCCGTCAAAGATGAATGTACCCTGAGCCGCATAATCTTTGATGGGGCCCCTACATGGGGCCGTGTAGCCTGCCAAAGCCCTGTTCATAACTTATAATATCCTGGACAAAGTTCACATATTTAACTTTAGCCAGTTTTCAAAGTTTTTGCTTTTGTTTTTGGATTGTATTTGAACATGGGACTGTATGTTTCTGTTTAATTGAATGAATTGAATTAAGTATGACACATAACATGCTGAAACACTGATTTATGTAGACCAGAATGTGAATGAAATAGCTTACAAAACCGAAATCTGTGTTTGCACCAAATGCTTACGATTTTTTTTACCAGAGGAAGAACCAAGCAAGCATTCAAAACCTATTTAGAGGTGCTAAGTCATCACCGAGCAACTCTTAGCTGACTTTTTGCTAAAAATGTGAACTTGCATTACAAAATGTTGTTGTAAAGTTTGATATTTAACTTATAGCAAAAGCAACACTACACTTGGTTTTATTAAACTGGTAAGAAGTATGCGGGTTGAATGTTATGTCGTGAGCAGGGTCCCACAAACGCCGATAAGGTCATTCGGCGGTAAAAATCACCGCTAAAAAAAAACTCATTCATAAACCCACCCACCCCCCCCCCCCCCTTTCATTGGTTTATAGAGCTTTTTGGTGGAGCTTACATTTCGTCTGGAATGTTAACAGCAAAAATCTACTTTCAGATGCTTCCTTTCTTCATTTTATTCATGAAAAACTTTATTCATCCAAACAGTCACCACAAAGTCGGGAAAGACTACAGTCATGTGCTTTGTTTACTCGTGAGCCTTCTGTTAAAAAGGAGATAAGCGTTGATGTCCCTTTTCAACCCCTCTATTTCCTGATTGTGTATCCGAAGACCAGTGTCGTTTTGTAAGTTAATATCAACAAGTCCAAAGTAAATAAGCCTTTTGACTTGGCAAATGTAAAAAATTGTGAAAGAGCAGGATTCAATATTTGCACAAGAACGGTTAAGCACCTAAGGCTATCCATACTGATATGAAAGCAGCACAAGGAAAGATGCCCCTTAATAGGCAATAGTAAAAAGTGGTTGGCGAATTATAAACGACAGAACATAAATGATGACCCCAGTCCTGGTAGGCATGCCATTGT
Source organism: Anadara kagoshimensis (assembly GCA_021292105.1). NCBI lineage: Eukaryota > Metazoa > Mollusca > Bivalvia > Arcoida > Arcidae > Anadara > Anadara kagoshimensis. The sequence goes on from CM037865.1 coordinate 25,418,473, forward strand.
TGCAACCCAAAAATGGTCAATAGAGCTTTGTTTTCATTCATGGTAGCCAAAACAAACATTGGCTGCTTATTTCTGAGAAATCCTTTTCTTTCAAAAAGAAAATTGTTTTTGCAATGAGTTGACATTTCACAAAAGAAGAATACACTTCATTCTGACATCCTGCAATGAGAAAGCTTTGAGCCCGTTGGGCTTCTGGCAATTAATCAGAAGCAAACAAGATGCACTTGACGCGTGTTAATTAAAATTTTTAGTGGTAGATACTGCTAGCTCCCATACGAGCTTTGTTACTATGGAGGTAAAGCATCCCAGAGCCCAAACAATAGTCTAAACAAAGAAACCACCCTGGTTCACCTCCACCAATTAAGGCAGAGAAAGACTGTTCCATCATCTGGAAAGGTTATGACAACGGTTAACTTAGATATTGATGGTATTCTGGTAGATTATTTCCAAAAGGGACAAAAAATAAATGTCATATTATTTGTATTACTTGTGAGGCTGTTACGGAAAAATATTCCACTGAAGTGCTGTGGAAAACTCAGTAAAGGTGTTTGGTCCACTAGCACAATGCTACCATTACCTTGACTGCAATTAACGATTGTGGCTTTAGATTTTAAATTGATTGAGTGGCCAGTTTATTACTTAAGCTTGCACATCAGTCTTTCGTCTATTTCCAACACTGAAAACGGTCATTTACTTTACCCAGTTTTCTAGTCAGATGATGATGATATATATTTATTGGAGGACGTTCTGACTTTTAAAGAAAATGAATTCTTTAAAAGTTACATTGAGTTCCTTAAACACCGCTGGCAAAACTGTATAGAGACTGATACTATGTTGAAAAATATAGTTACCGGCAAAGTTCAAACCATTTCAATTTTGGTATTTTGACATTTACAACAAAGGGTTCTACATACTATTTTGCTAGAACATGTGGTAAACTCTATATAAAAGACTGTTCTTGAATAGGCTCTTTCTGCATTTCAAACACAAGTTTCGATTTTGACAATTAATTTATTAATTTCACGCCATGATCTGAATAAAGCAGTGTTTTAGTATAGTTTTGGTCATGAACTTAATTTAATCATGTAGATTTCATCAGTGCAATATGCAAAAGGCACAGATAATGAACAAACAACTAATTATAACCTCCACTTTATTTTTAGAAGTTCTTATAGATTGGGTTTAAACATTTAAACTTCAGTTTAGCCTCTTCCATTTTAATTTAGCAACCTCAAGTTATGCTGAAATGTTAAAAAGAACAAAGTACCATCTTTTGCTATACATGTAACTTCAATAACACTGTGAAATTATATGCATAAATTGTAACAGTCGCCATTTTGTTTTTGGAATTATGGGTGAAGCTTTACCTTCTGAATGACTTTTGCAAGTTTTGAATTTAGTACTCTCAAAATTATATTTCAAAAGCATGTCATCAATTTGCCACCCAAAGTAACATTTTTTGCATTGGTACATTCTGGATTTAAGTCGCCATTTTGTTTTTGGAATTATGGGTTAAAAAAACTTAAAATTTAGCTTGGTATCCGCCATTTGTGCATTCGTCACCTTCGAATTATGTTGAGTAAAGCATGTTACCAACTTTTACCAAAATTTGTCAACCCAAGTAACATATTTCATGTATTTTGTGTTGACCCAGTACACCATCAATTTTAGTCGCCATTTTGTTTTTGGAATTATGGGTTAAGAAACTAAAAATTTAGCTTGGAATCCGTCATTTTTGAAATTCAGAAAACTCGAATAATGTGAAATTAAGCATGTTACCAACTTTTACTAAAATTTGCCACCCCAATGAACATTTTTGCATTGGTATACTGTAAATTTAAGTCGCCATTTTGATTTTGGAATTATGGGTTCAAAAACTCAAAATTGAGCATTGTATTGGCCATTTTTGAATTCGACATCTTCAAATTATGTTAAATAAATCATGTTACCAACTTTTACCAAAATTTGTCAACCCAAGTATCATTTTTGCATTGATTTACCATTAATTTTAGCCGCCATTTTGTTTTTTGAATTATGGGTTTAAAAACTCAAAATTCAGCTTGGTATCCGCCATTTTCGAATTCAGCACCCTCGAATTAGGTTAGAAAAAGATGTTACCAACTTTTACTAAAAAATGCCGCTTCAAGTCACATTTTCTGAAAATGTGCCTAGTCTAAAAGTAAAAGTTTCACACAAATCCTTTTATGAGGTAACAGTCTTGGTATGATGGTCAATCCCAAAGGGATAGATATGCCACTGTACCATATGTGATACCCCATAACGTTTGAGTGGATCAATTAGTTCCATTGGAACAGTTTACTTTTCCTGTAAAAACGTTATTTTGTGAATTAACTACACGATTGTTTTCCAAAATGCCCCACAAAAACATTAAGGCAGTTGATCACTTGGTATAGCGGTGAACACCATTAGGCAAACCCAGAAAAATGAGAGATAGCAAACAAGAATTCTAAGATGAGACTTAACAGGTCCTACTCTATTTATACCTATAAAGAAGGTTATATTATATGCTACCAAGTTAAAAACATGATTGTATTTACACTATTGTACAGATGTAAAAGGTCTTAGAAATGATGTTAACAATAAATAAATATGTAGATTAAGATTATTTTGATGATGATGATGATGATGAGGAGGAGGAGGAGGAGGAGGAGGAGGAGGGGGGTGTTGTTGTTGATGATAATGATTAATTAATAGAATCTTACACCGGCAACAGTGTAAGATAGAGATATCTCAAACGAGGAGGAATATTTTCCTGTCCAAAACGAGTTTTAGCGAGTTCTGGACATTGAAAATATTCACCCGAGTTTGAGATATCTCTGTCTTACACTGTTACTGGTGTAGGATTTTTTTTTCTTACACATTTTTAGCATAAAACATGATTTGTAAACAATAAATTGCATCAAACATTCAGTTTTCAGGCCATCATACGTGCCTTTATCCTGAGAATGACGTAAACGATTTTGTTGACGTCTTCATGTAAAATGATTATGACATCATCAATTTAGCATATGTAAGTGATTGTGACATTGAGAAATTGTTGGTTGAGACAAGTGATCTCATCACTAGGGTGAGACAGAAAAATCTCACATGGGTGAAAACGTGGGATTTCCATGTCTCATGTGTGAGAAAATGATGATGACAATGATGATGATGATAGTGGTGATAATGACAATGATGATGATAAATAAACAGATTAACAATGATGATGATGATAGTTTATTTTGTGAGAAACAAAGATCAACAGATGACTTATCCTAAGGGTTCCTGATACAAAAATCTATTTGGTATGGAATGATTTTTTCTATATTTGTTATAAGAAATATGTTTTTTTTTAAATCATAAATTACCTGCAAACCAAGAATTTACTTAATTAAAATGTACAGTAATTTTATCGAAAATTCTGATTTCGTATGAATGGTTACAAAGATACCACCAATTAAGATGCCACACACTCGTAAAATTTTCAGCATAGTTAAAAAAAATTAAAAAAGCACTTTTTGGGGTCAAAAAGCTTTAAATAAACCATGTTTTTAGGGTTTTTTTGTTTTTTGTTTCTTCTTCTTCAAATTTTGTAAAAACTGATTATGATAATTGTGTTCTCTCTCTCTCTCTTTTTTTTTTTTTTTTTAACATGAATCTTTTTGGATCTTTGTTTTAGACAAAAATTTTGTATACTTTTTAAAATTGTATTTGGTTTTTTACTGCCAAAACATGTGACAATTTTTTTTAAAAATTAACTATACCTCGGTGTCCTGGGTACTACATGTACTAAGCGAGTCGTTAGATTCTTTTCCCGTGCAATTACTGTCATCTATATTTCTCTAAAGTAATACAAAATGATTTCACAACTTATCAACAATTTCACATTATATTTTTAATGGCTATATTTTTAATTTTTTTGTAAAAAACTGTATCTCAAAAAAAAAAAGGTTTTTTTTTTTATTTTTTTGGATCTTTGTTTTAGACAAAATTTAAGTATAATTTAAAAAAAATTATTTTTTGGTTTTTAACTGCCAAAACATGAAAACTTTTTTTAAAAAATCAACTATACCTCGGTGTCCTGGGTACTAAGCGAGTCGTTAGATTCTTTTCCCGTGCGTTTACTGTCATCTTTATTTCTCTAAAGTAATACAAAATGATTTTACAGCAGATCAAATTAACATAGCATGTATAAACATAAATATGAGAGTTAGACTAATATGAAATACAGTAAAATAAAACAGGTGAAGATCAATCACTCTAACTACATGCAGTGATTTTGTTTGTCTAAAATTAATACCCAATAAAGTTTATTTTCCCTGGGGAAAAATGACTAAATTTTCCCAATTTGATCACAAAAATTCCCAAAACAACAGTGACATACTAGATATTGTCAGAATAAACACAATAAAACATATTTGCAGCGAGGATCCTAAGGTGTGTTGCAAGCATGCCATAATGCAGTTTACTGTATTTCAGAAATTCAAATTATCCCAAATTTAAAAGCAGAAGGTAGTTTGTAAAAAATATAACAAAATCACTGACATGTATAATCATATCATGCAGAACTGCTATTAAAATGGTCTAGATGAAAGAATTTTTTCTGAAAGAAGTCCCTTAATATATTGGCTAATTTTTTCAGAAAAAAATAGCTCAGAATTAATGCCGAATGTATTGATTCTCCAATTCATGAGCAGCTTCACTAGACAAATGAATTTTTCCCTAGGTAACAGACCAGAAATTAAAAAAAAAATCCAGAATGGCTCACTGTGATGTCCAATATAGAGTAACAGTCATGTTGCCAAGGAAGCTTATCCAGTGGAACTCTTTCTTGTTGGAAGTACATTTGTTGAGGGTTATAAAAGTAAAACATAAACCAAAAAAAAAACAACCCTTCTTGGAACTGAAACTGACAAATGGGCTATATAGTGATAGTTAGTACATGTTCTGTATGTACAAGTTAATGATAAATCAAATTATGAAGAAACTTCAATGGATGATTCGTTAGAACAATTAGGGCATAAGCTAATTAATTATTATGTTAATTTGGTTGATCTGCAGATTGACAAATATAAAATAATCTGATTTAAAACAATAAAATAAATAAAAACATAATGGTAATACTCTACAAGAAATAGAATGAAAAAATTAGAGTTATCTCCCTTGCATTGTGTCTACATTTGTATTTGAACTCTTTTAAGACTTGTTTGACAACAAGCAAAAACAGTGAATTAGGATCCAGGGCCATCAAGTTCTTTTTTGTGAATTGCACTTATGTTCAAAGGGCAATAACTGCTATCAATGTTAATGCTTTGTACCAAGTTTCGTGGAAAATTGCTTCATAGTTTTGGAGAATTTGCACAGATAGGAATTTTGGACAGACAGAAGGACAGAAGGAAGGGGGGAAACTTGAATTAAATATTCTCTTCTTTCTTCAAAAGGCAGGGATAAAAATATCATTCTGTATATCAGACTTAATCTCAAAGTATTTCTGGTATTTATTTAAATTCTGCTGATATGAAAAAAGTCATTAAAATGAAACATATACACAAAGACTACCTGTCTGATCTTTGTACTGTTGGTAATTTGGGAACTTGTAAAAAAGAGAGTAAAGATGTTTTATGCCCCAGTCAAGATTATTTTCCTTATATTAAGGTAGTCAGTTCTGAGATGGTGAAGGAAGCCAGAGTATCCAGAGATATTGACCTTAAATTGGCAATATTGAACTGGCATATTTTTATATACAAGGATCTGCACAAGTCAGGGATTCGAGCCTAGGTGATGAGAGGCACTGTGATCAATAAGCATGAAATAATAATAATAATAAAATTGATAATGAAATTTAGCATCTATAGAAAACTGATATGCATGATCCCTCTAATGTTCTATGCAGCACTGTTCAATCAAGCCAGAAAAAAACCTCTGGTAAAAAACAAATAGCTACCTGTATGAATAACGGCTCAAAAGTATCCAGTCCCTCATACTTTGCCACTGGTAGTATTGGGAATTGCTGTAGTACACAAACGTTGGCATCAAATTTACATGTAGTTTTTTCAAAAAATATTTTGATTATATTTCAAGCCAAATAAAACAAAACCCATGCCAACGAGCAAGCAATAATTATATATACCTGTATATTCTCCTACCACGAAAGCAAAATTTATTCATATTGAACATGCAAAACTATACCTGGGAGGTCTAGCCTAATATAACACATACAATCCAAGGGAGATAAAACATACAATCCAAGGGAGATAATGCATACAATCCAAGGGAGATAACTCATACAAACCAATATAATGTGGTTTAAAAACTAATTCATTCTAGCCTATAATATTCTACAAAAGATACTCATTCATTGTAATACATGTATATTTGTGTATAATAATATGATATCAAAATTATATGGAAACCCATTCTAGCCTGAAATATTCTAAGGGAGATAACTCTAAATTCTAATCAATATGTGTGATGAAAAATGAAAGTGATTAATACAAATGTTTTGATGATTTCTAGATGAAAATTAATTAGCATGGACAAAAAATCATCAGCATTAATCAGTTCAAAAACACAGCACAACCTTAAAAATCTATGTAGCTGCAATTCAATTCTACTGTAATTTTGGAATATCTTGAAATATATTTAAACTTGGTTTCATTCAATATTAGGCCTAAAGAAAATTAAGTATGTTTCCACTAACTTGCCCGAACCTCAATTTTTATGCTTACCCTTAAGTTTTATAAGGATATTTTGACAAGCACGTTTAAAATGGTATTCTGCCCCCATTAATGAATGTTAGAATTTTTTTAAAAGTTGCCTTCTGACCTTCATTTTTCTAAGAGCATTAATGGAAACACATATTTTTTCCTTTGGCCTTACTGATCACTGTCTCATAGATTCCAATACTACAGTATATAACTTCAATTTACAAAAATAAAAATTTGGATATAAATCTCTCTAGCTTAACTTCATACAACTGCAAGACTGCCATTATTTCTATGAAAATTAAAATGTTAAACTTTGGTTGTAAAAAACATAAATTAAAAATTCAAATAATTTAGTACTTTTGTTTTTAAATTGTTTTAACTATCATGCTTGATAAATATTTAGATAGTTTTTTATTTTTGGTTTCTGATTTTTTTTCCACTGGCAGCCATACAAAATAATCATACCTCTAATAATGTACATATTTATTTATACATGTATATATAAAAAAAATACAAAAATATATTTAATAATGATAAATTTACGATTGAATAAAAAAGAAATCAGTCAAAATCTCCAGTATGCAAGTACAGTAAACCTTGACTCATTGGAATCATTGCTATCATTGTTCAGTCAAATTTGATCATTATATAGGGCTTTGGCAATAAATTGAGAAAGGCTAATTAATATAAAGTTACACATATAAGAAATAGATTTTTGGACTTAAAAAATCGTGTAGTAGTTAAGTTATCGAGGTTCATTATATCAATGTTTTGTATTGTGTTGTCAATAAAAATCATTGGGAAAGCACCTAGTTGTGAACAGTCATCAATTAACAACAAGATGGACACATAACAGTCAAGGATTTATGGATCAGGAGGATGCCATTTCACAATTTGAGATTTTGACTGGTATCCATGGTTATTGATAAAGTCGAATTTCACATTTCAATATTTTTGACCATTTTATTTTTCCCAGTGTCTGATCACATGACAAGACCTACCGTCTCTATATTTGTAATAAACTAAAGGATTGAAAAATCCTCCAGAAATCCTGATTATATTTATACATGTATTGGGAAAATATTAAAACAATAAAGAAAAATTTGACCAGAAATCAAATCTATATTTATATTGAGAAAATATTAAAACAAAAATAAAAAATTTGAGGTCTTAATGATACTTTTGGTAGATTTCTAGTTTACAAAATAATCAGAGCATTTCTGTATTGAATGCAATTCGAATGTCATTTTAAAAGCCAAAGTGGCAGGGTGATTAAGGTGTTAGCTTTTAAATCAATTTAAATCACTGTTGTGGGCTCAATCTCAGACGACTGAATGAAAAAACTTTCATCCTTGCCTTTAAATCTTTACTGGTTGGACTTTTAAACTTCATTCTGGACAGATAGAATTATTTTTATGTCTGTTTTGTTTTCTTAATCTCTCAAAAAAGACAGTGAGAGATTCTATCCATAAATAATTTAAGACGTGTAATGCTCACATCTTGTGTTTTTTCCATAAATATTTTACTCACAATTTCCTCTTTACTTTCTCTATGATTTTGCTTTTTCTGTTCCTCTTCCTGTTGTTTTCTCTTTCTATCTCTTTCCCTTGTTTGTTTTAACCAATATTGGAATGCGTCCTCATTTTCTTGCCTGCGATTTTCTTCTTCTTGTTTTTTCTTCTCTTCATCTTCTTTTCTCTGTTTATCTCTCTTTTTCTTTTGCTCCTCACCTAATTCTTTTTGTTGTTTAGTTAATCCATATGGAGAATCATATGAAAAGTTATTTAACGCTGACCCACGATCGACACCAGCTGATTGCGCTCTTTGTGACTTAGCAGGGTGTAAGGTTCTACGAGATGATTGGCCATTGGCGGTAGATGGGCGGGGCTTAGAGGGAGGGACAGGCTGTCTATTATAACTTTGATTTTGCTCATTATCATTATTATCTGTATCCTCATCAAACACAGGTAAACCCAAGTCATTGGCAGTTACGTCGTCTGAACTCACTAACTCGTACTTCCCACCACGCTCAATTAAAACTTTGTCTTTTTGTTTTTTCGGAGAATCTGTTGAACTACTATTATTGTTAGAGTTAATCGATTCACTATTTTCTAACTGTTTATTGTCATCCTGAGAATTTGAATTTGAATTGTTTTGATTTTGATTTCTAGGAGTGGCCTCATCATCTTCGCCATAATCAGGGGGTGGAGCCACTAAATCAACTAAATTGTCTTTAAAACCCACACGGGATCCACCTTGTTTCTCCATAGGAGTGGGGTCGTTTGCTAACTCCTGATTTAGTTCCTTTAACCTCTCTTTCACATTGTATTCTGGAGGATCCTCATCTGTAAAAAATATAAAATAAGATTAAAAATCCTCTGATACTGGTCCATGCCATGGCCATGCATACACTAAATATGACATCACTTTTTATAAAGGAACAAGCACACACGAAAATGGCTAATTTTTCAGCTTTCAAAAACTTAAAAAGGATAAAATGGCTTTTACCTCTGATCAACACTCCTGTTGGGGATGTTTTGGAAAAACAGAATAACATTATTTATTAGAAAAAGTGAACTGATATGCTTATATATCCTACTAAAGTCATTGTTCCACACAAACATTTGGGGGTGTCCCATGGTAGTGAACCCCACTGCCTTAATGTAATACCTTTGTAAAATATTGCATCATTTTTGTTTTTCCTTGTATTGTGTTTAGCATTACTTATCCTGATGCAACTTATAATCATTTAAACAAAAACTGAATGTTTTGACAACATCACAACATATCACAACATAAACTTGAACGTATATTTTTGCATATCAAGTCAGAAACACATATTAACAAATATAATCTAAAAGTTTTGTGAAGTGTTAAGCTAGGCTGCATGCTTTTATATAACTCATGACCATCCATCTAGAATGTTTTACTGATAAAATCAGAAAAAATACTTTGAATTTAAAAACTGTTTATTGATTACAAAAAATTAAATATGTGCATCTTCCGAGGCTTTGAAGCAGTCGGATATTTTCTGCATGTTATCATTAAAATCAATGTCAACCAACACATAAATTACATTCTGTTGTCTAACAAGGGCAGGTGTTTGAATATAATTGTGCCAGCCAATTTGTTGCCATGACAACCTTACTAAAACAATAAAGAAATAGTAGGGACAAACGGACCAAGCAGGATACATACTGGGAGAGTGGAACATAGGCCATAATAAATTAATTCTATGTTTCCATTTCTGGTAGCCAAAGTCGCCACTGGAACTGTGGATGTACAATAATTAATTATGTAATAAATATTGTACAGTAAAACCTCGATTCATTGCCACCATTTGTTGCGAAATTTTGGCATTATAAAGGGGTTTGGCGATAAATTGGGGGAGGCAGATAAAGAAAAACATAAACAAAATGGATTTGGGACTTCAAAATAGTGTGGTGATAAGCGAGGTGGCAAAGTTATCGAGGGGCATTATAACGAGGTTTTACTGTAGTTTTTTGCCAAAACTAAATGCAGATGTTAGAACCTTAAAGTGATCTTCAAAATGAAACCTTAAATTCCTAAAAATTTTAACAATTCTCAAAACTGCAAAATTATTACCGTACCATTTCAAATTTACCAGACTGAAGTTAATAAAAATCTTATATAAACAATGATTGTGAAACTTCGAGCCTGAACCAAAAAGTTTTGACCAATCAAGCTGTTATTGATACCAGGAAACCATCCAGCCATGTTAAGCTATCTAGCTATCTATCATACGGTACCTTGTATACCTAATTCACTTTTTTGATTATCGAGTTCCTCTAGTGCTCGCTTTTGATCGTCCGTTATATGATAATCGTCTGGTTCAGAATCCTCGTCATCTGTGGATTTCTCCTTGGATTCTGACGTCTCTTTTTGTCCTTTTTCTATTTGTTCTAATTCTTTGTCTAATTCTTCATCATCTGAATCATCCTTTATTATCAATGGTGCATTATCGTTCTGGAAAAAATAAAGTTTAGACATGAAGCTTGTGAAAGAAATTAAATAGAACTTTATAAGTAAATGTTGTTTTCCAGGTGTAGCCAGAAATCAATCCAGAATGAATTAATATGGACTATGTGGTCAGGACAACATATTGAGAAAATAATGAAAACATGTTTTTAAAATTAACGGGAATTGCATGGTGATTATTCATATCGACCACTGGTTGTAAAATAAGTTGAATGGTTAAAGCCCCCTCAAATAGTTCTATAATCACACCACTTGATATTTACTCCAATGTCTGTCCAAAGTCAGTGCTCTTAATATTTGTTTGTCTTTTCTCTGCATTATTTTGTTTGACCATTTTATCATTAACATGTATTGTTTCATGTTGCTTGGTTGCGTTGCCTGTTGCTAGTTACTGGTAAATGTTTTCAGTTGTAAATTTTCTTCTTCTATTACAATGAGGCACTTTAACTTATGTTTTTGGAATGTTTTTCAAAATGGAAAAAACATGCACTGAATTATTTCCTGTTCATTATTTTCTTATCATATTTAATAATTTTAGGAAAAGAAAAAAATTCAAATACTGGCATTGAGTGAGAACCTTGGTATGTAATTCATACGAAAAACATGTTATTTAATCATGTTAATTGAGTGGTACATCATGACCATTTTACTTGCCAACAACAATGTTCACCTGTTCATTACAATGGTATACAAATCTAATTTCTATAGTGCTGATCTGATTAGCTAACAACAAAATAACGTCTTTAAATTAAATATGGAATATGAATTAAAATATTTATTTGAAGTCTGTTGCACACACATTTAGTATGTGTTCTTCCTTCTTTACTTTTTATCTATTATGAATAAAAATATTTATTTGAAGTTGAACATATATATTTTAAATATGTTTTTTTCTTTTTCTTTTTTTTCACCGTTATAATGCCAGTGCGGCTTAAAACATTCATTCCCTAATGACTTTGTGGCTATAAAATATTTCTTTAAATTTCGAAATTAGTCCTTCTAAAACTTAACAATGTGTGTTTTAGAATATTTTATACCATATCAACGATTTCTAGCTATTGGCAGCAACCTTAACAAGTGTACCATGTTTAATTGTTCTATATTTTACTCAAAACCCTTAGAAACCCCTATGGTAGCTCAGTTGGTAGAGTGCTCGCTCTGTAAGTGGGAGGTCATTGGTTCAAACCACGGCCGGATCTGACCCAAGACTTGAAAGTGGGTAGTGACTGTTCATTCGTCAAGCACTCGGCATTACGAAGTAAAAATCACAGTTCTTTCAGATCGGAACTTAAAATAAACGAGGTCCCATGTCCTGGTATAGGTGGCATGATAAAGAACCCTGCTGTATAATACCATAAGTGCAACACACAGGCAAAATTTCTGCACCTTGTCTATACCTGGTGATGTCTCGATATAAGTGAAATATTCTTGAATGGGAAGTTAAAAACTATTATTCAGCTCAAAATCCTTGGAGGTGGACTGAAATATATATTTCTTGCACCCACGATTGAAAAATCTATAAAAAAGGTGCAAGTTATCTCCATCTTGCACGCCTGTGCAATACAGCCTACTGTAGGAACCACTGTGTCTGTGACAGTGAAATTCTCTTTATATCCATAGAAAATCAAATAAATTTGAATAAAGTTTGATATTTTCACTTACTTGTACCTAGTCTTAACAGGAAAATATATGTGCATAGGGTAAAACGTTGGTGCTATGGGGATTTAACATGTTAAAAACCATGCAAATGGCGGATTCTGTTGTGCATATGACGTAAAACGTCACCAAGGACATCATTTCACATGTGTAAAATCCCCATACCGCCAACATTTTCCTTTCTACAAACATATTTTATGACAATCATGGATGCGCATACAGATTTCCTGTTACGACTAGGTACAAGTAAGTGAAAAATATCAAACTTTATTCAAATTTATTTGATTTTCTATGGATATAAAGAGAGTTTCACTGTCACAGTCACAGTGGTTCATACAGTACATGTATTATTCTTTGCCTAGCAAGATTATCAGTGAAATCAGAGGGGTATAAATGGATGAGATTAACATTTGAGTTGATGTACCAGTATTTTGTGGTGCAAGAATTAGTATCAATCTACCACTTGTGGTGTGAGAGAGGGAAATCTCAACCCTCATTCTAATATAATTAGTCCTGGATCTAGTTTCTCAATTCATTTTCCTTATCTTAATCTGGTAAATTTTGACAACATTTTAATTTACTACAAATACAAAAAATTCAACAAAATTAGAACTAAGCTTAGGCTGATCTTCAAAATGACAACTTAAATTCATGAATATCTTGAAAACTAACTAAATTATTCAGATTTCAACTATGCCCGATTTAAGTTAAGGAAAACCTAAGCATAGAATTGATTGTGAAACTGGGGCCAGAACTCGGCAAGCCTCATTTAGATTTCCCTATCCAATACACAAGTAATGATAGAATCTATTACCATAATCTGTATATGGGGTAAAGCCCTTGCCTGTAAACGGGCATTACAACAAGTTGTACATGACAACTCTACGTGCCCACAACCATATGTTTATTTGTTGACATACAATTATTGTATACAAATCTAATATCACCAACGATCTGATTAAATATCTTACCCGGAGATATAACGACTAAATAACAACTTAATATCAAATACAAAACATTAATAAAAAATCTTTTTTGAAGTGCACTCAACAATCGAACAGATCACGGTTGATTAGATTCAGCTATGTTTAATATCAGAAGGTTTAAAGTTAAATTTAACCTCTGTTTAACATTTAATTTGCATAATGCCCATAAATTCTCTATATGTTTCAGTTTGGACAAACCATTACCAGATATATAAAACTTATTAGAAAAATTTACTAATTATTTCAGGACTTTTGATTGAGATATTTTATATCCAGTGTCTGAAATTACTGCAAATTGAGACTTTCATGTCTGTTAATTTTCATGAGTGGTGAAATTTCAAGTTTTGGACAATTTTTTTACTTTCACATGGATATTCAGTGTAAATGCCAGTTAATCATATTAAAATAAATTTTCATAGAAGTTTTATTTTTGCTACTCTTGCTAATTTATGCTAAATAAAATTTCACAATTAACAGCAGTAGAATGGATTCATAATCATCAGATTCTTAGTAAAGTGTAAACAAGACATAAGTCTAAAAGGAAAGTTTGTCAGTTTGCTTGCCAAAGATCAGTGGGTTTCTCCAGGCACTCCAGTTTCCTCCACCACCCATGACATGACCACCTTGATGTAAGTGAAAGAATCTTGAATGAGACGTGAAACCAAATGACTCCACTGCACTCCCTACTGTAATACATGTAAAGTTGAACCTGTCTTAAGGACCACCTGCTTATAAAGGCCAGTAGAATTGTATCCCAATTGCTCTTTATTCATATTATTTGAAGCTGTTTATAAAGGCCACCTACCCACTGGTTCCCTTGGATGACCTTTATAGACAGGTTTGATATTACACTTGTCTAAGATTTATATATAAAAACCTAATATTTTAATTTCATGGTTCTTTAATAAATGCCAATTGTTTGAGTAAAAGATCCATTGTATATTGTAGTTTGTCACTACCAACAATTTCTTTAAATATTTTAACACATATAGCTTCTTTATGTAAAAGTTGGCAAAGATACAAGTAAAAGTCACTGATATACTTCCTCATCTAGCGAGGCTAGGGTCCGCAAGTCATGTGACCAGCATAAAAAAGTGATTTCCATGAGCATTACAGCAATCAGCAAGACTAGAAACGGTTCAAACCATTTCCAATGACACTAAACAACTGATCATTTGATGTAAAAACAACAACATCAGTTTTAAGACATCTAAATGTGGGAAAACTATTCATATCCCTGTACAATTTCAAACATTTTAAACACACCCCATAAATTTATTGAATATCAACTTTTTCTAAGCCTTAAGATCATAAATTTTTAAGTTGACAATTTAATGTTTAAAAAACACTTGTCACTACACTTTCAGTCATTTTCAAGAATTCTTTACTCAAGTTTAAGCCAATAAGGCTATGATATCAGTTAGCAATTTCATGTTTAAAAAAACACTCTCCTTTACACTTTCAACAATATTCAAGAGTTCTTTACTCGAGTTAAATCCTATAAAATCAGTTTGAAAATTCATGTTTTAGAAACACACAATCCCCTCTACACTTTTAGCCAAAGCAAAAAACAAGTGTTTATAAATCTTAAAACGGAAGATAAATACTTAGTGAAAAGACAGATTTTATTATACATGCACTAATGCCTAATTTAATACAAATATAACTTTTTAACATTTTTGTGAATGGAAATAAAATACAACAGTAATTTATCACCATAAAAAGGCATTAAGACTTTACAATAACTTTATTCTACCCATTTTGACTCTAATTTATGCTGTTTACCAGGGTTAATAAACTTGGAGTTGCCAGTCTAAAAAGTTAAGATTTTAAACAAATATTCAAACACTGAGAGAGATTGTTTAAGAATGTGTCCCCGGTTTTCTGTCCCAGTTTTTATAGTGCCATGTTTATATTTACCAAGTTACCAGTGACCTGTGTTGCTAATAAGTAATAAGTGACTTAATTTATTTGTTTCTCTGGTTAATTTCAATTCTTAAATACACTAAATCACGTCATTTTCTTCACCACTTTATTTTCAAGATGTAGTTACAAATAAGTCATCCAGAAAACTTTTACTAACACGCTATATCAAGTTTATCTTTTATTTCTATTATTAAGATTTTTCCACTTATTTTACAGTAAAACCTTGTTATAATGCCCTTAACTTTACCGCCTCAGTTTTTTCACACTTTTTGGCAGTCCAAAAATCTATTTCTTCAATGTCATTCTTTAAGAGCTTTGCCTAAATATATTTATAATGCAAAATATTGCCACCTTGCTTATTGCTACATTTTTTGGCAGTCCAAAATCTATTTCTTCAATGTCATTTTTAAGAGCTTTGCCCAAATTTATTTATAATGCAAAATATTGCCACCTTGCTTATTGCTACACTTTTTGGAAGTCCAAAACTCCATTTTTTCTATGTTTCCCTCAATTTATCGCCAAACAACTTTATGATGCCAAATTTTGAATGAACAAACTGTGGCGATGATTCAAGGTTTTAGTGTATTGGATGATTTACCAAGTTCATAAGTTACACAATTTCAAACTCAAACCTTAAAGTGAAATCAATAACATGACTTTCAACACTCCATCACCCCCTCCACTCATTAGTAATGCTTCAAATTTAAATAAAAATATTTTTAAACTGTAAATTTTATTCGTTTTCATATTTTTCCATTTTTCAAAAAATCAAAAGCTTAAGAATGTGCAAAATTTTTAAAAGGTAAATTCCCTTTTTTTCTCTCTTTGGTTGTAACAAAAAAATTCAAATCTTAAGAATGCCTAAGAATTTTTTATTATTCCAATTTTACAAACATTTCAAAGCTTTGGAATGTTTAAAAGCTCTTCAAATTTAAATTAAGCTATTTTTAAAAGGTAAATTTCATATTTTCTATATTTCTGGTTGTTACAAACAATCCTCTAAACTTTAAATTTAATTTTAAAAAGTAAATATCAAAATATTTTTTCGTTGTTGTTACAAACAAAACATAAACAACTCTTCATATTCTTCATATTTAAGTTTAGATTTAAAAGATAAATTTGATACCGTTTTTTATGTTAGCCAGGTATATGTCCTTGAATATATGAGATCTCGGTACACGAGTGATCTAAAGCATGTGTCTTTCACTGCCTGAGTTTGATTCCCACCTGGGACAGATCCTAGTTTGAGAAAGTTTGTCAGTTTGCAGAGGTTCAAAATTATGTTTTGTAATGGAAGGTTCAGCACCTGTTGCCTTTATTTTTGGCAGATCCAACATAAAGTTTTGCAAGTCCCATATCATCACTGAGAGGCTCATGTGCAATTATATGAATTTGTAATCCTCTTCACTCTCTTTGGATAACTTGCCTATCTCCTCGAGTTTCCTTTAAAATAATGTCAAAAGTTGCCAGGCCCCGGTTTCACATTTATTCCTTAGCTAAGATTTTCCTTAACTTAAATCTTGCAAAATTTCAATCTTTTTTAATTTTGTTAATTTTGAACATGTTCAGGATTTTTAGTGTCAATCTGAAGATATTTTCTAGATTAAAACATTTGCATTTAGTTTTGACGAAAATATTCATCAATAGTTCCAGAAAACGATTACCAAAATTTGCTAAATTTAAGTTAAGGAAAATCTTAGCTAAGAAATGATTGTGAAACCTAGGCCTGATTTATCTTAGTTAAGGAATGATTGTGAGACGGGGACTTGGGTTTATTAGTATGACAAACCAGGTATATACTAGTATAAGTCAATTTGTGATTTAAGACTAATTGGATTAAACTTCAATGAACATTAATCTTACACCCTAAATCAGTTTACACTTAACATAACAACATGACAGAACTAATAAAACACAAACACTGTGAACAAGGAAAATCTTTCGCTTTTAACAAGTCCCATGACACAGTGACACGCACATTTCTAAACTTGTTGGAACATGCAACTCCATTATTAAATGTTTAATGTTCTTAAATACATACAGTAAATGTCATTACCATATATATATTTGGATGATATCCAGGTGTGTCAGTTTTAAGGCCAAATTTTAAAAATTGTTTGTTTTTGTCAATGGAGAAGAATACCAGTAGTCGTGTTCTACACCCCAAGTCAAGATTATTTTGCTTATATTGAGGTGGTTAGTTATGAGTTGGTGGAGGAAATTAGAGTATCTTTAGAAAACAAACAACTTTTGGCAAGCAAATTGACAAACTTTGATCTGCTTGAGTGGGATTGTATCACCTAAGTGATTGTGATGAGAAGCATTGTGATCCAAAGACATCACTTTACACAACTCAGTCACTGAGGTCCCTAATATTACATATTGAAACAGTTTGCCGAACTTATTGAAATCATATGAATAAACTATATGTTTGGACACCATATGGAAAATATATTTTCAGACAGGCAACAAAACATTTTTTAACGATGGTCAAAGATTTGACGACAAAATACATTTATTATATATATAAGTAGTCACCTCTTGGAGTTTTAGGGATCAGACTGAGAGACAGGAAACAAAACAAATTTTAAAGATGGCCTACGGTATTTGAAAGCAATACATAAGAAGTCACATCTTGGAGTTATTGCAATTTTTTCAAGAGGCTGATGGACAGGAAACAAAACAATTTTTAAGAATGGCCTAAGATATATAAAAGCAATATTTGTGAAATAGACTGAGGTACAGAAAACAAAACAATTTTTAGGATGGTCTTATATATCTAAAGAGTTGTTGCAATTTTTGTGAAATAGACTGACGGACAAGATAACAAAATAATTTTCAAGTATGGCCTAAGATATCTTGACAACATATAAGTAGTCACCTCTTGAAGTCTGAGAAACAGGAAACAAAACAATTTTTAAGTATGGCCTAAGATATTTGAAGACAATACATAAGTAGTCACCTAACCCACCTTTGTATTAAAGTGTTATGAGCCTGGGTAAACCTTTATGATTGTTTAATAATATCACAATCAATCACTCTAAAGATTAAGTCTAACAGATAAACGGTTATATCAAGATTTTTATTATCTATGATCAGCTTATTAACATGAAGAGTATTGACCAATCAACTAAAGTAGTATCAGTGATAATACTTTACTGATTGTAAATTCTCTTTCACTGAATTATCATGGTCATTTTTAATGTCCACAATTGGATATATTGGTAATTTTAATGTCCAACACTGGACATATGCTCAAATTAATTGTGGTCATTTCAGTGTCCGAAGTTGGGCATACAAGTATTCTCAAATTATCTTGGTTATTTTTAATGTCCTGTAGTATAAGTTCAATCCGATTTCCGCAATCTTTATCATCTGAAATGACATGTTACCTGCAATCGGATTGGTCAAAAGCATATACAACCACAAGTATTATGGGATAACTACCACAAAGTCAGACATATTCTCAAATTATCATGGTCATTTTTTATGTCCAAAGTCAGACATATCCTCAAATGATCATGGTGACATTTTATGTCCAAAGTCAGACATATCCTCAAATTATCATGGTTATTTTATGTCCAAAGTCAGACATATCCTCAAATGATCATGGTGACATTTTATGTCCAAAGTCAGACATATCCTCAAATTATCATGGTAAATTTTTATGTCCAAAATTGGATATGTTTTCAATATATATTTATCACATGCTTTATTGCAAGATGTTCTAGACAGATTTAAGGGGCCTTGGTGTCAAGTGGTCAGATTGTTGTTCACAACACTTCTAACCACCTAAGTCTGACTCCCACTCTGACAAATTTGGACATATTCTCAAAAAATTGTTTATCTTATGAATGATTGCCTTGGGATGTTCTGAAATGTTTTTAAGGGCCTTTGATGGCCAAGTGATCAGTTTATTGACCGAATCCCATCTGACAGATTTGGACATATTCTCAATATATGTTTATCTTTAACTTTGCTAAGGAGATGTTTTCAAATGTTTTAGGGACCTTGGTGGTCACATGAGGCCATCTAACTGATCAGTGATCACAGCACCTGACACAATCTTAAGTCTGAATCTCATTCCTAACAGTTCTTGGTGCAAGAAATATGTCAGTTTACATTCTGAAGGTTAATGGTTTTCTCCAGGTACTCTGGTTTTCGCCACTCTGCATGAACTGACTGCTTCAGTTTATGTGAATAATCTTGACTGGGGTGTTAACACTATTACTACTTCCCACTTACTTGGTAGACAAAACAAAGTAACACAGTGCAATGCGGAGATACCTGTTTCATTATAACAGTGATCATCTGTGGTTATTAATGTAGAAAATTAATTATTCAGACTACAGTCCAACCTGCCTTAAAGGCCACCTCTATATAAGGGCAACCTGCTTATAAAGGCCAGTAGAATTGTATCCCAATTGTTCTTTATTCATATTAATTGAACCTGTATATAAAGGCCACCTGCCCATAAAAGCCACTTTTACTGGTTCCCTTGGGTGGCCTTTATAGACAGGTTTAACTGTATATATGACTCAGGGATATTGCAAGACTAGACATATCAAGGCACTTATCAGCATACTACTGACAATTATGATGTCTCTGAATCCCATATTATCCTGGATATTTGAAGTTCCATGTTGCCTTTCAGTCTCAATTTTGATATCATATGTGGCGAGTGTGGCTAGCTAAACAGAAGGTGCTTACCCTTCCAGAACATCTAGCCTCCAATCCTGGTGGAAGTTCACACATTTTAACTTAATTCACCAGTTTTTTACTTTGCATTGGGATTGTGATTTGGAGATGGATCAGTGTGATTGATTCAGTTTCACACTTACATTACAACATAGCTTTTGCATGTCAATATATTCTTAATCAAAAGTCAGTATTACATAAACCACAAATTACAAGTCATAAATGCACACAATCACTCCATTAATGCTACTTTAATGAGCAAATGTCCCTGTCTATATGTATATATTGATTTCTAAATGCATGTGTATCATGCATGAAAACATTAAGCTTGATTACTTAGAAAATGCAATGGGAGATGCAAAAAACTTTGAATTAAATAACTTGCGTTTTCATTCTTGGTAGCCTGCAAAATCACCATAAGCTACTAATTTTTCAGAAATTCTTTAAAAAAAATAACCTATTTTACCAATTTTCTGAAAATACTTTCAAAAAGACTATTCTTTCACAAATTTTGAAAATTTTGCTACAGATGATTTTAAATTTTTGGAAACCTAAAATAACTATCATTTCCTTACAAGATCACTTCATCAATGCCACTTTTATGGGCAAAAGTTCATGTCATGTGTACATGTTCATTGATTTTACAAAAGCCTTCATACCCTGCATGCAATCATTAAGCATGCTTACTAAGATAATGCAATTTGTTCCAGTTTTTCAATCTCTTAATTAAAATTTTCCTTAACTTAAATCTGGTAAAATTTCATGGTACATTGTATTACAAATAAAAAGTTTGAACAAAATTAAATGTAGTAAGTTTTGATTGATCTTTGAAAAGACGAAATTCTTGAATTTCTTAATATTTACCGGTAACAAAATTATTACACTATTAAATTTTCCACATTTAACTTAAGGAAAATCTTGGTTAAGAAATGATTGTGAAACCAGGCCCCAGTTTCACAATCATTCCTTAATTTAAATGTGGTATTTTAAATATGAATACAGTAATTTTGTTAGTTTTCAAGACATATATGCATTTTAGGTGTCGTTTTGAAGATCAGTCAAAACTTATTTGAGGTTAATGAATTTTATCATAAAAAAGCCAAAATTTTCCAGATTTAAGTTAAGGAATATCTTAGTTAAAAAATGATTGTGAAACTTGGGCAAGGGCCTTAAGTTGCAAAAAACCTTGAACTAATTAATGACCATCAGTTGAATCATGAAGACAGAGAATTGCAAAATAATAATTAGTATTACCTTTTCAGTTATTTTATTGTCATTTATTTCTTGGTTGTTGTCTTGTTTCTGTTGTTGTTTTTCTTCGTTTTCTATAAAAGATCCAAGTTCTTTGTCAAACATGTCATCATCATCATCTGCAAGATTCCGTGTATCAGTTCTTGGAGACTCTGTAGTGGTCATCCTGTACTATGAACTGAAATAAAAACCAAGTATACAATGTATATTAATTCATCATCATTATCGTCATCATTATTACCTGCCATCATTTTCTACTGCCCAATCCCATCATATCCTATATTCATAAATATCTCAACATTTTTGTATAATTTTGACAATTACATGTAATTATTAATTATTTTCAAAATAAAATTAATGAAAATAAATATGCAACAGTAAATTTACAACACAATGTGACATAGCAAACAACAACATGACTACATTGGTTAAATGGTGGCAATGGACAGGATTTGAGTGAGTAATGGATTTTGAAGCCCCAGTGATGATTTCTTCACTAATATTCAGACTGTCAGTTCATGGGTAGTAGAAGAAACTGTAGTGCCTTGAAAAACCGCCAACCTTCAACAAGTGAACTGACAAACGTACTCACACTAGGAACTTCCTGCATGGGAATTGAACTTAGGCAGCGAAAGGTGCTGTGATCTGTTAGCCAGTGGTGGTAATGTATCATGGTTTTATTACATAAAGTACAGTCAAACCTGCATTAAAGGTCACCTCTATATAACAGACACCTGCTTTAAAAAGTCAGTAAAATGTTATCCCAATTGCTTCTTTATTTATATTATTTGAAACCTACAAAACAAGAGGTGGAAATGGATTGGACACATATTAAGACAGAAGCCAGATAACCATCCAAGGATAGCTCTGCAATGGACACCAGCAGAAGGAAAGAGAAGAAGAGGGCGGCCGAAGGAGACCTGGCGCAGGACTGTTGAAAGGGACAGATCGGATTTTGGACTTGGGACATGGAGTGAAGCTGCTAAAATAGCTGCCAACAGAGATTCTTGGAGGAGAAAGATATCTGGCCCAATTCTCCACAAGGAGAGATGGACATAAGTCAAGTAAGTCAGACATAACAAGAATCACCTGTCCATAAAGGACACTTATACTTGTTTCATTTAGGTGACCTTTACAGACAGGTTTGACTGTATACATTAGACAATACATATAGGTAAACAACTTTGACCTGTCCATTTGACCTTTAATTTAAATATCAATTATGGACAACTGCATTTATATACAGGAACCACACTGGTACACATTGAGAACACTAATCACTTATCTTGTGAACACATTAGCTGCGAATCCTACTACTACCTATGTATAGGGTTGGCGGTCCTATATGAATATTCCTAATGAAAGGTCAAATGGACAGGTTAATGATGTTTGCCTTTACATGTGTGCAATAATTTTATAAATAAAAACTTAATGATTGTGTCAACTGACGTATGGTTAGGCTTTCTGCTTGATAAATATTTAACTATCATATTCTTAAGATAATGTACCCGATATACCTGGTCTTGTTTGTCCAATTAATAAACCAATAATTGACCAGGACATATGGACCATCACCTGAATACCTACGAGACACGGAGACACAAGGACTTTTTTCTACACAGTAGTAAAGGCAAACAATATTGATCTGTCTGTTTGACCTTTCTTTAGGAATACAAATGTTCAAACAAATACATGGACAGTGTAAGGATTTGCAAGTTTAGGCAACACAAGTATAAAGGCTTACATTATTGACCTGTCTGTTTGACCTTTCATAAGAAATATTTTATCATATAGGAGAATCCAATACATAGGTAGTGTACGGTTTAATAGTTAACACTGCACAAATTTAAAACTATAAGACCTAACTTTAAATTAATATTTCCCATACCGTCTTAACTAACTAACAATTGATTTTATGTTTCCCCTGTGAGGAAGATGAAATAAACACTTGTTTCCTATATACTGGTACACAAATATTCTGGACACAGCTTAACAATCCATGTGAAAACGGAGCCTCGTCCATAAAAAACATTTGAATTAAGGTCAAGTGGACAGGTCAATGTTGTATGTCTATATGTGTACCCAATCAATGGTCCATTTCTTCAGATTTTTAGTCCATATTATGTGCTATATTAAGTCCACATTTTACAAAACATGTATAAATGCATGGGGTGAAAAAGGTATGACTTATTCATGAATAAACTGAAAATTTTACAATGCGTGTATGAATGGATGGGGTGAAAAGAGGCATAATTTATACATGAATAAACTTATGTGATACATTTTTGCTTGAATGATTCAATTTTTATTTGAATTGAAGGATATGACTGTTAGATGTCAGTTGTCAGCTGGGGGACAATGGAAAGTGCAGACTGTACAGAAAAATAGAAGACAAACAAACAGAAAGAACGTCAAATTGAAGACATAATATTTCACAAAATGGCAAAGCATAAGACAGTGAATGCTTTGTAATTTGAAAAAAAAACCAGCTTGTACCATGGTTACAAAAATAAGAGTTGTGCACGTGCACTTTACAGTAAAATTA
Source organism: Anadara kagoshimensis (assembly GCA_021292105.1). Classification (NCBI taxonomy): domain Eukaryota; kingdom Metazoa; phylum Mollusca; class Bivalvia; order Arcoida; family Arcidae; genus Anadara; species Anadara kagoshimensis. The sequence continues at coordinate 25,442,241 of CM037865.1, forward strand.
TAATTCCTACTGAATAGCCTAAAAATTGCAGAAACAGGTCATTTGAAACATTTCTGTAAAAAAAAAACAATTTTTTATCTGGGAACAGTAGGAACAATATGCAGGGTTTGAGTTGGAATCAATCCCAGAACCTCCTGCACAGCAGACATGTGCTCTACTAAATGAGCTACCTATGTAGACTTCTATAATCCTAGAGAGAGTTGAGATGGGTGTTAACAATATTATTTGCAATCACTGCATACCCAGCTACAATGCAGATACTAGTATCCCCAGAGCCTCCTGCACCGTAGCTGGGTTTTCTAACAAATGGGCTACCAAGAGCTCTATAGTCCTATAGAGAGTTGTGATGGGTGTTAACAATTTTATTGGCAAGAAGCGCATACCCAGTATAAATGCATATACTTGTATACCACTTTTTTCCTATAAAGAGTGGAGTGGAGTACCGAAATGGAGTTTTACACTCCAGTCAAATTCTTTGCAGTCCATTCATGGATGATGGAGAAAACTGGAGTGTCCAAAGAAAACCATTGATCTTTAGCAAGCAAGTCATAAGTGGGATGGGAACTGAGGTGGTTAGGGGTGTTGTGATCTATAAGCATGTGCTTCAGACTACTCAGCCACTGGGGCTCCCTTTCCATATAAAGATTGACTTTGTCACAAGTGATTGGTCACTATCAGTATCATTTCTAATGAATCAATAAGGTTAATGGCATGTTAACGTTATTATACAGATATTGAGTATTAGGAAAATTTGATGTTGACGAAAAAGTTAATGTTTGGAAACTAATCAGGTTTAATCCTCTTTCATCAGCTTGACAGATCAAGGGCTAGATCAGATGACTGGTGATGATACAGTTGACGAATCAAAGGAATTATGGGTATTATTGACGGTGAAATAATGTAATGGTGATATGTTTATATCATCATCATCATCATCATCATCATCATCATCATCATCATCAAAACATTAAAATCATGTCAATTGTCATTATCATCATCATTATCTATGCCGTTATCATCATCATCATAATTTAGCAATCTATGTAGTGAAATCCTCAATCCACATGACACATAATTTTTTTAAGGTTTCATCTATAAAGTAGGACATTTTAGTAACAGAAAAACGATATTGAAAATAATAATCATAAAATTTATGAAGGTCATGATTTTCTTATAGCACTCTGGTTTCCTCCACCATTGCTGAACTGATCTGCCTCGATATAAGTGAAAAAAAATCTTGGCTTGGGCATAAAACACCATTCAATAATTAAATAATTAAACAAATAAATAAATAAATAAATAAATAAATAAAATTTTTGATAAATAAATTAATTTTCATATCTGATACCGGAACAAGTAATAGTATAAATCATCTAAATTTAGCATTCTCCCATATCATGTGTCCTCAGGAGTGTCATCCTCGTAACCATGTATCTATTTTGAGTCAGCTAATTAATTAAGCAGTAGATGATATAGTTACAAAAAAATATTTATATTGTCACTGCAGGACAACCGATGTGAATTTCTCCATAACAACATCAGATCCACCCTAACAAGATATAGGCAGACAACATTGACCTGCCCATTTGACCTTTCATTTCAAATATTCATCTATTATGATCCACCCAATGGGTTGTGTTTGGATTTGCAATTAATACATAAACAATACATATTCCTCACAATGTAGACAAAATAAACACTGTGTATACTATACATAAAAGTTCTGTTCCATAATAAATATTTAAATTAAAGGTCAAGCGGACAGGTCAATGTTGTCATCAGATTCACCATGACAAGATACTTATTGATTTATTTATATATAAATAAAGATGTAACATGTAAGGTGTAATTAATTTTCTTTAAATAGAAACATGGCGGATGTTGCATACTGTGCAACATACATCATCAACATAGGACATGACAGTTATTTGTTTTATATTAACACTTCACCGGATACTCCAATTTCCTCCACATCCTAAAACTCACCACCTTGACACAAGTAAAAGAAGTCCACTCCCTTTCTTACTCCACTCCATAATAAATATATTTCTAAACATTGTATATCAATCTAAGTTTTTTTTAAATGAGGGGTGGGGAGGGTGGACTTTATTTAACGCATCATAAAATACAAATCTGGTACAATTTTTAACTTAACCGGATCTGTTTAACATTAAATGCTTAAAACGGTGTTTCACTGCTGCACCACATGATACCTCTTAAGGCATGTGCAGAACAGTGATTTACATTGGACATGGAATCAAATTGGTTCATATTTCACTGTAAAAACACCATTACTGCGGAAATTAGTGACGTAGATATTTTCAAAAACGTCACTCACAAACGTTAATGGGTGTTGATCATTTGGTACAAGGGCAGCCCCCATTCAACTTACCTCTTCTTTGCATCATACATAAGTTCCAAAATATAAAGTTGCTGGTATTGAAAGTCAACTAGGAGATCACAAAGTTTCACTTTTTAAACAAAAATTCCAAAAACAAGATCAAATCATCTAAAGTATATAAACTCTAATTGTTTATACAACCTCGGAATTCAATTTCCTTAGAACTAATTTCCGTGACTCTGTGTCAGAGTGGTCTAAAGCCTGTGCTTACAGATCACAATGCCTCTCACTACTTAGGTTCAAAATAGGCTAGGGTAGATCCTTAGAGAAGGAAAGTTAGTCAGTTGGTTGCCGAAGGTCGATGGTTTTCTCTGAGCACTCCGATATATATACAACCTCAATTTCCCTAGAATCAATTTCCATGACTCAGCTGTGTCAAAGTGGTCTAAAGCCTGTGCTTATGGATCACAGCACCTGTCACTGCCTAGGGTCAAAATCTGCTAGGATAGATCCTTAGAGTGGAGATAATCAAACGCTTGCTGAATGTTGATGGTTTTCTCTGGGCACGCAGATATATACAACCTCTGAATTCAATTTCCCTAGAATCAATTTATTTCCCATTTACTAATTCACGGTTTTATTAATATGTCATATGATGTATAAGCTAGGATCCCAAAATATCACCAGATTATATCAAGATTAATGAGAGATTATGTTAATTCTGACATTAATATCAATTAAATTTACCGGTATATATACCACAATAATGAGCATACTAGTACATTGCCATTTATTGATTAACATTTTCCCGTATTTATAAATAAATTATTTATCGCCCAATCAGATAATCAACAAATAATTTTGAATTTGTTTACATTGCTTTAACAACAAAGATATATGTATCATCATCAATGAGGGAGGGCTTCATGAAAATTTTATGATAGATTGCTAAGAGCCTACAATTAAAGAGAGGCTGAATTCATGTAGACGTCATACAAACATAATATTGCATGGGGTATCAGAATCCACATGCAATTAAATATATCAACTGATAGACTGCATGACAATTAAGAATTAACATTCATTTTTGAGGGGTTATCAAAAAATAAAACTGATTTTACAACTAAAAAACTTAGTGAATATTTACATTTTTTTTTAAATTAATGCATCAATCATTCACATGTGATGGAATATATCAATGGATAAATCTGATGACATTTAAGAATTAACGTTGGTTATCAAGTAACAAATCAGATTTTAGAACTAGAAAATCTATTGAATATTTTCAATTTTTAAAAAAAATTAATCATAAATAAAATTGATTATTTTGGTAAAATAATTATGTCATATCATTCTCTGAGTCTTTATTGTCATGTTAATTCAATACTCAGCAGAACTGATCTGCTGAACCAGATGCATTAATTGCTTAAGGCCACATCAGCAATTTTTCATCTATTCACTACTTTATTAATCCCTATGGATTAATCTATGAACAAGTTTGTGTATGCATGTGAAGGGCGAGTGTGTTTTATGGTCTGCCTTGTACCAGCATGCACTCAGGGTGGCTTTAAGGTGTTCGCTCACTGAGTCAGTACGTCACAAACAAGTGTACCACTTCCCCAGTTACATTATAGTGACACCGAGTGAACCAGTAAAGGCAAATGGCAAGAGACAGTGATTGAGATTATGATAATTACATACTAGTAAATAAACAGATAAGTATGCTACCGTAAAAGCATAGGAAATTGTATCAAACCATGAATATTGTATATGACAAAATATTTTTATATAAGTCAAAAATTAAATTTTAAAAACAGAGATAATTCTTAGTCTAGTTTTTACTATAACACTTTATGTAATAAAACCTAGATATATTGCCTTCATTATTTAGTCAGATTTTGGCTTAATAACAGGGTTTGGTGATATATCGAGGGAGTCTGATATTTAGCACAAAATAAAATATATATAGACCTTGGGATTTCAAAATTCTGTGAAATTCTTGATTCATCACTACCATTTGTTCAGTAAAATTTTGGTGTGATAAATAGGATCAGTGATATATTGAGGGATACTTATAAAAAGAAATAAACTTCAAATGTATAGCTTAGCTATAACATGGTAAAAGCAAGGTGGCAATGTTATCAAAGGACATTTTAACTAAGATTTACTGTACTTAACATTCTCACGTTAGTAGTAAGATTCAGTAATATATTGTGTGATATCCGACTTTGTTTGTGCAGAATAAACATTACTAAGGAAAATGTAAATAATGCAGCACATTTCTGAAAGAGCAGGATTTTTGCAGGGAAAACATGTAAATTAAATGATTCAATAAACTATACTGGTATCCATACAAAGTGTGGAATGGAGAAGATTAATGGATTTTTTGCGCCCCAGTCAAGGCCGTATCACACTATTGCTTAATATCAATGTTGTCAGTGCTCGGAGAAAACCGCCAACGTTTGGCAAACAATCTGACAAATTTCTCACACAAGGACCTGTCTCCAGGAGTTTTGAACCTAGGCAGTAATAAGGGCTGTGAACTTGTGCTTAACGAGACCCCTATACAAAATGTGAAATCAATAACAAATGTGAATATTATATTCACACAAGAATTAAGAGTTATCCACAAATATTATAAGAATAATTATGGGTAAACTGGAATCCATACTGCCCTTGCATCAGCCAAAAATGTAAACATAGCAAAGGCTATATAATTATATTATTATTAGTTAATTGCAACTATAGGGTTAATAATTATTGTTAAACAGTGTTTAGCCTGTTTGAGATGTAAGATTAAGAAATGTGTAGATTGATTTATTTCTGTCATCAAAGGACCATTCATAGATGAAAGGAGATGTGGATATTACACTCACAACTCCCTATTACAGATTAAAAGTGTCATTGACAGGAGAAATTATTAGGCCTGGGTTCCGGGAATCTGGGTCTTCAAACAGGTAACCTCTTACCGCTCACATACTACCTCATAAATTGAAACAATGGCAGAGTTAATGATAGAAGAGTGCTAACCACTGTGCCATAAGAATATCCAATTCAAAAAAATTCTGAAGTGTATAAAGCAAAAATATTTTGTAAAACCATGCATATGCAATATTTTGAATAAAAGGAATATATAAAAATATGTGAATAAGTTTTTAATTAACAGTACAATCATAAACATATACCGACATGTTTTGTATGAACCGGATAAAAGATGGCCATACTGTTATTGATAAGGTCGCCATGCATCTGACACAACCAGACAACCACCTGGCAGTTTTAAAATAAAAACTTCATGCATAAAACATACGTTATCTGCACTAAAATTTGTCATTGGTGATGCAATTAATTTTCAATTACCTTTTGATGTCATAAATACATTTGATCCTAGAAACTTTAGTTAGATAGATGAATTAAATACTCCAAATACACACTTCCCTACTCACGAATGTTTATCTGCTGATGCCTTGGTAATGTTGACTTCCTGGCATAAATTTAGTTACGTATTCTTGAATTTTGATATAAATCATGTCTTAATATGATTCTCGACAGAAATTAAATTTAATATATACAATTAAAGATTGGTTGAAAATACAATAAAATCGTTATTATAAAATAAATTTATTTACATTGAAATACGAAAATAAGACAAGTGCGTTTTTAGCTTTGCATCAATTTTTTAACCCGAAAAATTCTGTCGTCACTATACCTTTAGCCGACATAAGATCAAACATTTGTTCTTAAGGGGAGACAATTTTGAAATTATCAACGTGTAAAAATATGGCGATGTGCAGCATGTTGTCGGCGTTTGTTGTATTCTGTTTTGCAGTCACCGCAAGTATTGCAGTGGACGAAACTTGTTACACCTATGCTGGAGGGCATGTTTACCCTCAAGAAACAAGACGCACGTCAGGTCATGCCACTCAGTGGAGCCAGGCCGTCAGTAAGACATCACAAGTTTTTTTTGTTTTTTTTTCTCCACAAACCAACTTGTCCAAGTGCTAAGCAAACACTTGTTACATGATTGAGATCAATGTATTGATTAGATCTCAAGATGGCCATGTGATCAGAATATTTAACATACCCATACTTTACTTTCTACCTTTGGCTCGGGGACTAAATTTTCCTTTGCAAACTGCAGAAATTTGCTGTTATACAGTTTTAATGAAAATTTTAGGATTTAATTTTCTTCAGCAAAATTAGCTTTCATTCTGCCAGTTTCTGGTGTATTCAAATGAGCCTGATGAACAGACTGCACTAATTAAACCAAGTTAAGTGTTTACATACATGCAATCTTGTAATACACAATTATATACTTTTACTTTGCATGCCGTGTATACAGCAAAACAAAGCTGGAAAAGCTTGCTTTTGTTTAAATTTGGTTTTTATTGATACATCTTATAATGTTTCCAAAAGACATTTGAAAAGGATGGCTGTTACATAGGGTGCTTACTAAAGATGCTTAGTCAGTCAGTCAGTAGTGTGAACTCTGAGTACTCTACAAGGAGGGAGAGCTGTACTGAGAGATAGATAAATAATCTCTAGCATGTAGTCATGGGTCTGAACTCCAGTTAGGCCATACATAAGACTTTAAAATTTGAGAATGAGATACTGCATCCTCACCTGGTGCTCAGTATTAAGAGAACAGAACGTTGACTGGTTTATCCGGTACTAAGATAATGTAACTGAGGAAGTGATATGTGCCAAAATTTGCCCTGAGCCATAAAACACACACAACTCACAGATACAAAAACTTTTTTGAATATTAATCCGAGATTAATAAACACGTCCTTGTCGCAAATAGCTGAATAATTGCTGATGCGATGTTAAACAACATTACAACTACAATGACATTTCATGTATCATCTTAATCAGAAATTGATATACTTTGTTTAGGAATAAAAATTTTAATAGTGATTAAATGGTCCATAAGTATAGTTTTTGCCTTACAAGTCACCTATTGAACTTTATTTAATATTTTTGTAGTTTCTAAATTCTAAGCCAGTTCCAGAGAGGAATGAGACAGCTGTTATATATCAACTTTAATGTAGTACATGTATATATTTTTATGTTTTTGTAGTTTCTAAGCCAGCACCAGATTGGAACGGAACAGCTGTTATTAAAGGAGAGTTTAAAGACATCAAGTTAGCCGATTATAAAGGCAAATACATTGTCTTCTTCTTTTATCCATTAGATTTGTAAGTACCAGTGTATACATTATACAGTATCAACCTATATATAAAGTCCATCCTAAGAAATATGGACTTTAAAGACAGGTGATCTTTATGTACAGGGTTGTTTTGGTTAAAATATGAAACAAAGGGACTTTAAACCCCTGATTTTTATGGACAGGTGGTCTTTATATAGAGGTTGTTACTATAATAGGTTGTACTGTATAAATTTTATATCAATATTGTTTTATTTATTGATGAATGGGCGTGGTTGCAGCTTTTCCTATCTATCTAATGACAGTAATGTGTTTGGCCCAGGTTTCAAGTTTCCCAAATGATTTCTTTTTATTTGGTTTGATAAATAGTCCAAAACTGTATTTACCTGCATACTAAAGCAAATTCAAAGATTCCAATTTGGTAAAGTTTTGGACCAGGGTCTATTTTTGGGACTGGATGTGACCCATTTGTTTTTCCTGTAATTAATAGAATAAATACCACTAAACCATTTATATTGGGTTTGTAACCATGGTAACCATCAATATACAGTACCCGGTAATTTCATCGAGAAAAATCCAACTACCAGTAGATTTTGAAAAAAAAAAATGTTCACAAATAATTTCCCAAAAGGCATTCAATTCTAGCTCAATTTCCTACTTTTCAGTAGTTAAGCCTTTATGAAGGGTTTGACATCACATTTAAAGTCACAATTTTAATATGATACACTCCTACAGACAAGAAAAAACTGACACCTGATACAAAGTTCATTGAATCTTTAAATTTGAGACTACCTAAACCTATGTTTCCATTCTTGGTAGCCAATATCGCCAATGGCTACTAATTTCTGAGGAATTCTTTCAAAAAGTAATCTATTTTAGCAAATTTGTGGAAAAATACTTTAAATAGGACTATATTTTCACAAATTTTGGAAATTTGGCTACTAATTATTTTAAATTTATGGAAACCTAGCTAAACTCATTGTAATAATAATAATGACTAATTAACTGTTCTTGTTTTTGTTTCCAGCACATTTGTGTGTCCAACTGAAATAATTGCTTTTAGTGACAGAGCTAAAGAATTTCATGGCATCAATGCTGAAGTAATTGCTTGTTCGGTGGATTCACAGTTCACACATTTAGCCTGGTAAGATAAAAATAAATCTAGATTGTTTGGTGTGGTTGAATGTATTCTTGACATGAAGAGTTATCTGCCCATAGCACTTGTAGATTGAATAGGACAATCCTAATGCCACATCATTGTTTCTAATAATGATCTAATGGGTTCCAAATTCAGGAGGCCAATCAGTCAACTTTTAACTTTAAGATGGACTTATGATATTTTGTTAATTCTCTATATTGGAATCATATTCTTATTGAAAGCATTGGAATTTGAGAGTCAAACCAGTAAAGTGCTTATGAATTACAGTATCTTTCATCACCTAGGTTAAAATCCTAAATCCAAAGGTGGTAAAGTTTGTCAGTTAACTTGTCAAAGGTTAACAATTTCTTGTAGATCTCTGGTTTTCTCTAACATCCTAAAACAGATTATCTCGATATAAGTGAGCAAATCTTGACCGAGGTGCAAAACACTGTTATTTTTTAAACTTTTTGCAATACATGTTATAAATTCTTTTGACAAGCACTGGGCATTTAGAAATAGAAGTCATGTGGTCCTTTGGAAAAACCCTTAAAAACATCAATGCCTTACGATACGGTAGGAATGGCATGCTAAAGAATCCTCTCTGTTGATTGTCCTGAGTGCACGGCAAAGGTTAAAATTTCTGCCTCTTCACCTATAGCTGGTGATGTCTGGATATAAATGAAATATTCTTGACTGAGACTGAGTGAGTGAGTGAGTGAGTAATGGTGTTTAACGTCCCAGTCAAGAATATTTCACTTATATCGAGACGTCGCCAGCTGTAGGCGAAGGTGCAGAAATTTTGCCTGTGCATTGCGCTGATGGCATTTTACAGCAGGGTTCTTTAACGTGCCAAGCCCACCGTGACACGGGACCTCGTTTATTTTAAGTTCCCACTTACGGAGCGAGCACTCTACCAATTGAGCTACCGCAGTGGTTTGACTGAGACTGAGACGTAAAACTCCCATCAATCAATCAAATCAATCAATCAATCAATCAATCAATCAATCAATCAATCAATCAATGTTATATTATTCCAGGATAAACACACCAAGATCAAAAGGAGGACTTGGACCTATAAAGATACCACTGTTGTCTGACATTACACATGAGATTTCTAAGGCCTATGGAGTTTATCTGCAGGATTTGGGTCATAGTTTGAGGTACATAATACATGTATATATTTATTGCCTCTGAGTGAGGGAGATATAAACATTTGTCCACCTGCAACAAGCGATATTTCACCAAGGGCGAAGCTCAAAGACAATAAACTAATATACTGAAATGAAAGATAAACATGGTATTAAAAATAAAAGAGAAAAAATGTGCATTAGGTTAACAAATATATTATTATGAATAGAGTAGTAGCACCATTTGGGACCACCAAGCTCTGCTGTCTCAGCCATTGTTTTCTTCTACTGAAGGAACTCATCACAGGCAAACACTAGAACATTGAAACAAATATGGCAGATTCTGTATCAATGATGTCATGGTTGTAACCTCATGATGATGTTTTGAATACAGGATATATTGCAGAGAAACTTGACCCCCTGAGGGAAATATGTAATTTCTATCCTGGTCATGTGATTGCAATCATCCAATCACTCCTTAATAATTATGAGTATGGTATGATAATGCCTGTATAATTTGTTGCCCAGGTACTAGACTTTATCAACATCAGAAATTGTCCATTATGGTTGAAAATTTCTACATTTCCACAAATTTAAAATTATTTATAGCCAAAATTTAAAAAAATGTTAAAAAAGTCCACATTAAAGTAGTTTTCACGTTAAAATAGAATACTTTTTTCAAAAAATTCTCAAATTTATTAGCCCATGGTGATTTTGGCTACCAGGTATGCATACATGCACATTATACTTAAATGCTGACCATGAATTTAAAATAAAACAATGTATTTCAATTTTGAATAATGCAACTTCAGTGTAATAATTATATACATTGTATTTGAATTGTAGAGGATTATTTATAATAGATCCCAAAGGTATACTGAGACAGATTACGATGAATGATCTACCAGTAGGACGGTCAGTAGATGAAACACTCCGTCTAGTACAGGCATTCCAGTATACTGATCAGCACGGTGAGGTGTGCCCAGCAGGGTGGAAACCAGGAAGTGATACTGTAAGTACACGTAAAGTCAAAACCTGCTTTAAAGGTCACCTCTATGTAAAGGTCACTTGCGTATAAAGACTAGTTAATTTTTATCCAAATCACTCTTTTTTGGCTAATTGAATCCCTATATAAGGGTCACCTTCTTATAAAGGCCAGTTAATTTTTATTGGTTTCCTTTGTTGCCCTTATAAAGACGGGTTTGACTGTATAAAATAGAAAAGAGTGGTGTGAAGTAATGGGGTTTTATGCACCATTTCAGATTCCTTTACTTATATTGAGGTGGTCATTTCTGTAATGGTGGAAGAAACCTGAGTGTCTGAGAAAACCACCAAAATTTGGCAAATGAACTGACAATCTTTCTCAGACTAGGATCTGTCCCAAGTTCTGTAGTTTATCAGTCTACATTTAGTTGATAAATTAAACAAAAATACTCCTTCACATCCAAATCATACAAACACCCATCATAATAAAAATCAGTAAAATCAAATCAGGAGCCTCAACTGACAATTTTGAACCTATGTTGCAACACTTATGTATATTTTATTTTTCAATATTTCAGATTGTGCCAAACCCAAAAGAGTCTCAGAAATATTTCAAGAAACATGGAGATTAATTAATGAATGAAATATCTGTTAATTAAGTCATAAATCTTTATACACAAATGGTGCAAGAAACTGTATGGATGTTTTATTTATTTTAGTTTTGTAAATCTGTCATTGTTTATTGGAAGAATTTATTCTTTATTTACTTGTATGACTGCCAAAACATTAAATTTATTGTATGTATAAGAGTTATTTTTCAAAAGATATTAATTGTTTACTGGTAATTCTTATGTAGTGAGAATGTTCAATTCATTTTTGTAACGAGTACTGTAAAACTGGCATATAATTTTTGGATTTTTTGGATCATTTGAGAATGAATTATATATGTTTAAAAGTTAATTTTAAAGAGATTAATAATGTAATTCTTACCGGTACTTATCAAGAACATTCATTATATTTTTGTAACAAGTACTTGTATCATCACACTAGCATTGTAATAATTCTTTAATTTTTGGATCATTTGAGGATGAATTGGTTTGATTTATTTCGCACATATTCATTCTTTTTGTTGTAAATGCCAGTATCTTGTGACAGTTAACTTTTCATGATATGATATTATTATATCAATTTCTGCGTCTAAAGTAAATAATTTACTTTATATTTAAACATTGTGCTATTTTATTCAAGAAGTGTCTCATGACAATTTTATTTGTTAGAATGTATTTTTTATAGGTTACTCACAAAATATACCAATGAGGCATGAGTTCAAATTTCACAGGAAAAAAATAGTGTAATATTCATCATTGATAAAGCAAATGTTAGGTTTATAATGACTGAAGCACAAAATCAGAGATTTGTTTAATAAAAATACTTCTCAGCCAAACATTTGTTAAAAAAAAAAAAGAAAAAGAACGGATCAACTCCTTGATTTTACAATTTTTGTCCAAACACTATCGAGGTGGAATTGTAACCCCAAGCGTCTATCTTATGCTGTAAAGTTGAAACTGGTATAATATGTAATTTAAAATTCAAACAGTAAAAAAATAATTCAGATATTTTTATTTATAAATTAAAAAAATGGCTGGTTGAAGACGTATGTGAGGCTTGCTTTATTAAGTTTAAATTGTACATGTAACTAGTCTTGTGTATGCAAGAAATGTACATGTAACTAGTCTTGTGTATGCAAGAAATGTACATGTAACTAGTCTTGTGTATGCAAGAAATGTACATGTAACTAGTCTTGTGTATGCAAGAATTGTACATGTAACTAATCTTGTGTATGCAAGAATTATACATGTAACTAATCTTGTGTATGCAAGAATTGTACATGTAACTAATCTTGTGTATGCAAGAATTATACATGTAACTAATCTTGTGTATGCAAGAATTGTACATGTAACTAATCTTGTGTATGCAAGAATTATACATGTAACTAATCTTGTGTATGCAAGAATTATACATGTAACTAATCTTGTGTATGCAAGAATTATACATGTAACTAATCTTGTGTATGCAAGAATTGTACATGTAACTAATCTTGTGTATGCATTGTACTCTTTTACTAGTACCGTTATTGTTTTATCAGGTGGATGGGATTTTATTTTATTGTTTATTTTGACAAATTTCTATTTTTATCACTTTTATTGAGATAAATGAATGGACTCTTAATAGAAATCAGCATTATAACATTTCAAATACATTCTATTCATAGTGGTCTTTCTTTAGTTTGTAATATCGGATGGCATTTCCAGTCTCTGTCTTAAACACAGGAGATTATGATTCAATATAGTCATGTAACAATGAATGTGGTTATGTAAAAGATGTATGATTAAAAGATTATTATTATTTTTATATACTACTGGACCAAAGAAATGAATTTGAACACTTACATGTTTATCATTTGTGTAGTGGGTAAGTGTTCATTTATATATTATATATCTGAATAGGTTGTAACTGCTGAAGCTATGTGTGCATTCTTGGTAGCCAAAATTAGCATTGGCTACTAATTTTGGGAACTTCTGTTAAAAGTAACTTTTTTTTAGCAAATTTGTGGAAAATACTTTAATAAAAGATTATACTTTAAAAAATGGACCTTTGACTACTACTATGGTAATTTTAAATTTGTGAAATCCCCAGTGACAGTAACATTTGACTGGTTGAAACACATTTTAATCATGGCTATTTAAGCTCAAATGTAAACCTGAAAAAGTCACAATGTCAGAATATGTACACAAAAATTTATGTCACAATGCTGTCATTTATAAACTTTGTTATCTAATCTCTGATTGGTCAGCTGGATGAGCTTAAAAAATTTGTATACTTGTTTGTTACCAAACATTTGATTGGTTAACTAGCTTAGCTAATCAGATTCCATAAACTAATGTTATCTAACGTCTGATTGGTCAGCTAGATTAGCTTATCAGATAAACTTGTGTTATCTTACCTCTGATTAGTCTGTTAGATTAGCTAATGAAATTCCTTGAAAAATATGTCATTGTTTTATGATGCCTCTGTTAAATCATGACTACCGACAGAAAACGCATTTGTCACATTTATAGTGCTAAACAGCATTACTTTGTTTTTTTATTTTGTTTCATAGAGTAGCTGTTAGTTGTTTTAATAATGGTTTTAGAACTTTTAAACCAGAAATCCTTCTTCAACTTCTGATCCAGACTTTGATATTTGCTCATTTTATTGATAGTTTTTGTTAAAGGTTATAAGGTGCTTTAGTGCTGTTTGTTTTATTATATTCTTTACTGTGTTTTAAATTTGTTATGGAATTAGAAGAATGTGTACAAAAAATCTAGAAAGAGATACAAGTTAAGAATGGGATAGATGATTTGGCATAATTGTTGGCATCCAATAAAACTTTTGTTTAGTGGAGATGTGTAGTCGAGCTACACCATTCTTTTTACATCTTTTGTTTTATGTTCACATATTTGTCTTTTTTGTCTTCATATGATTAAATTCCATGTATTATTACCTGTGCCATTTGGCAAAGGTACATATAAAAAAATAATTACGTGTCTAGGTTGGTCTCCAACTTGGGTTCTAGTAGATCTCCTTTGTAGTGCACTTGGGGCAATTTTCAGGTAGGTTTTCTCTAATGTGCCATGGCTGCCTTGACATAGGGCATCGGTTTTTAAGGTCTCTTCCTAGAGACCTGTGACCTTCTAAATGCTAAGTGCTTGGTGAAAGAGCAGTCATTACACATTTTTTAAGTCTTGGTCAGACCCAGCTGGGGTTCAAACCCACGACTTCCCACATACTTAGCAAGCACTCTATCAACTGAGTTATCATAGTGGTGGCAAAAGAGAACTGTTTGTCTGTTATGATTCTTCTTTAAATAAAATTTTAAAAAATTTAAAACAAAAAAACATTCCACTACATTAGAATTATAATACACATGTACATACACATTATAATATTGTTATCACATGTTTCACATTTCCATCTAATATTGTCTGTTAGTAATTAATGATGTTACCAAGGTTACCATCATACCACACTAGACTGTCAGCACCTGGTCATGTTATGGAAAACATGAATGTTGCAAATTTCCTATAGAATCTGTTTTAGGGGAAGCTTCAACTTGGGGAATAAATACCCAATAGAAACTTTAGAATTCCTTATTTAATGGAAAATTCAAACAAACATGTGGTATCTAAGATACAATGGTGAGGCCCATTGTTTTATATTAAGAAATGTTCTCGCTCATACATAAACTTTGTTGAATTTTATGAATTATAAGTAAATTACAAAAAAAGTTGTACAAAAAACATTTACATGAATTTTCACAAATTTGTGTTTTATTTGACATGTATATTATAATCTCTTTACTATCTGTTTGGTCTGAAAACAATGAATTTATTGTATTTGGATAAATGTAACATTGAATTACTGAAATAAAAGATTTATTAAACATCAGTATATTTGTTATAATTAACATGTATAATAAAAACCTGATTTTATTGTCAGGGCCTAGATGACCTGGTAGCTTATAGATCACAGCACCTCTCACTATTCAAATCCCTCTGGCAGATCCTAGTGTGAGCTGGCTTGTCGGTTCACTTGCTGAACCTTGTTAAATCAGGAGAGAAGATTTGCCAAATCATTCAACTCCACATACAGATAGATGATGTTTAGTCTCTTAAGAATTTTAAAGTTTTTACTTTGCTTCTGGATTGTGATTTGCAAATAGATTAGTATATTTGATTTTGATTATCATGTATTTATGTAAATTATGTATGTCCCTGATCATACATTCACAAACCCTTGTACATGTACAATAATTGAAAAGTGAAATATACTGCTTATTCCAAAAGGTATATGATAAGAAGATTATGATATGACCATGTTCATATCATACCCCAAATTAGTTCTTGGCTCACATATCATTCTTCTGGCATATCAGTCCTCTTGTTGATATGTGGGTCTCTGGCTGATATGGGGTATGATATGAAAAGAGCCATCAAATAATCTACCAGTATATATATCATATATCATCATGTATGTCATATTATATAGTACACTATATCATATCACAGCTGACACTTGATAACTCCTCTCAATATAAGTTACCTAACTTGGCTGTAAACTATTTCAAATATTGTGTTGTTCCAATATAAGTGAAATGTTAAATATTTCAACATATTTTAACATAATGCAACCTCATCTGGTGATGTCTCACTATTAATAAAATGTTAACTGAGAATATTACTTCATTAACAGCTGGTGATGTCCCAATATAACTGAAATTATCTGGACTAAGATTTCGAAATATCAATGTAACTTTATAGCTGGTGGTGTCTGAACATAAATTAACTAATCTGTACTTGGATGTTAACCAACAATTTCAAATAGTGTAACTCCATCTATACTCGGTATCAGTTAACTTATTTTTGACTGGGGTTTCCTCTCTTTTCATCTGATCACCTTTTTTGTCTGCCAATTTTCTCTTAAACATGTCATTCAATCTTATTCACACTTTCAGGGTAGGTCACTTTTGCAATTGGGCAAATTCCATCCACAAACTCTATATTTTCTGTTTCTTGACGAAAAGTTGAATATGATGGCTTTAAAGGAAAATTCGAAATTGAGGTTGTGCATGGGTGGAGTTATGTGCTAACTTTTAAACGGTTATGATCCCCATCCTTAAACAGTTACTAAAGAAAACACCTGGGGTGGGGTGAACGGGTTACTAACTTTTCAGAGAAGGTTAAGATTCCATGGGTTCAATGGGGGAGGGACAGGACGGTGGGATCTTAAAACAATTGATCACCAATTTTGCCACTGATACTTTAATTTGTACTATAAAACCATATATATTTGTATAACCAGTTTCTAAAGACGCACAAATTCATATAAAAAATTCCCCATGTGTATCAGAGATGTGGTGGGGATGGGCAGGATTAGGTACTTACTTTTAAACCCGCTCCCTATCCTATATAGAGATATGTTCTCTGGTGCTGTGTGAAAAGTTGAATAAAGTGATATTAAAGAAAAACTCAAACGGCAGGGTGTGGATGGGTGGGACTAAGTATAACTTTTTAAGTACTGAGATTCCTACCCTATCTAGTCTATATATCCTTGGTCTTTGAGAAAAGTTGTAAAAAGAGACACAACTAGACCCCATGGTTATTTCGACCTATATTTTATGTGAGATCAGGTGCTCCCGGAAGGATATAAGCATATTTCTACCTAGCTACACCCGCCGCGTGTGAAATAAAAAAATAAGGAGTCATAAGAACACGGGGCTTAGGGACGTCAAATATATTCAGAATAATATTCAGGCTCCGGTTTCACAATCATTCCTTAGCTAAGATTTTCCTTAATTTAAATCTTGCAAAATTTCAAATCTTTGTAATTTTGTTAATATTTTGAAGATATTCGGGAACTTAAGGTGTCAAATTTAAGATAATTGCTAGAATTAAACATTTGCATTAAGTTTTGACAAAAATATTCATCAGCAGTTCCAAAAAAGAGATTACCAAAATTTGCTAAATTTAAGTTAAGGAAAATCTTAGCTAAGGAATGATTGTGAAACCGGAGCCAGGATACAGACATGGTGATGCGTCTATCTACGTCCTACATGATGGCTGTCACCATCTTCAATCATATAATAAAAATTGAGGACGTCTGAATATGTGGCATAAGCCGGGTTTCGGGTATATAATTGACATTATAATACAGTCTTTTAATAGCCAGCTAGGATGCACCCGAAAGCGGTAAATTCACAAATTAAAGAGCGCTGTACACTTGTGAAACTTTTCCCGCCAAATTCCGAAAAAGTATTATGGACCGTTTTGTCGAAATTTCTGTAAAGAAGCAGAAGGTAATTAATATACTTATCGTTTATATATTTTTAAAAAGCGACCGATTTTATTTCATTCATATGTTAATCAGTCGTGGCATATCCATCAATTTACAAGTACAGCTAGGGCCACAGAATTATACAGGTCTAAATTTTGCATTTAAAAACCTGTTTGAAACGACTCGTGAATAAAAAATATACAACAGGTGCAATAACGCGAAATAAAGGCGTAACATAATTTAGGGACTTTGTTGATCTACTGAAAAACATTCTCAAAAACTCTTTTCCACAAAGTGTATAAAGGAAGTATAATTTCAAAAAACATTGAAAAAGGGATATTTCACTGTGCGGATTTTTTTTAGAAACGTTTTAAATTCAACGAAAAAAAGTTGAAATTAAAATCTGCTATACAAGCATGCTTAACATAGACGTTCAAAATTAACCTAGCTGTTCACCTTGTGATCATGTATCTAGAATATTATCATGAATCTGACGGACACTATGTCACTATTTTAAAAATTATTACAGTAAGAACCATGGTACTTTTGAATGCATAATTATGTTATAAATATCAAAATTCAAACTTTAGCACATATATGGCAAACTGTGGAATAATAAAATTGGATTCATGAGTGGAAAATTTATAAAAAGAGATCGAAAAAATAGATCTTGGAGAATTTTATGGAAAACTCAGTTTGATATAAATTTGATAAGTATGATTTTACAAACTGTTCAATTACTTTTCAATCACGTCTTTCAAGGCTGATAAATAGTAAAAAGACAAATACCTTAATTAATGGGTCTTTTGAAATATGTTAAAAATAGTTTTAATGGTTTAAAGTTACCAATGAAAAAGAACAATTAATTTATAGATAACGCGTGACGTTTTTTTTTTTATTTTTAAAACAGCTGTTTTTAAAATAATTTGTAATTTTTTGGAATATTATCTCCCTTGAGTTTCAAGAGAATATAGCGGGAAATAAATATCTTTATCCAGTATCTAAAACGAATATATTATACAAGGGATATTTTTACTTTTGGCCGTAAGAGACAAACTAAAATTTAATTTTAAATTTGTTGGGGAAAACACATGCAGTAAAAGTGAACGATTCTACTAAAACACGGCAACCGGAAGTGACATCACAACCTGTGGAAAAATGGAGCTTTCTCTGGAAGTGCGAGCATTTTGTGAAGAAATGCATCCTTAAACCAGATATAAAACCATGTCATTAGTGCCTGGTGAGTGTGGAAGTATTGAACGGAATGGGGACTATTCCTCCCGGTTACCGGCTGTCGATAACAGTACTAATGAATTGTCAAAAACCAAGATGACAGTCAATCACCCTCTGCTCATTCACAAAATATGATCTGGAGTATCGCATACGATGTAGCTCTATGATACCATTATGCCTGCTTCAAATGTGGTGTTAGATGTAAAAAAATATATATAGTGATACACAAAATTTTGTAGATTTTCCATACTCAACAGCTCGGAAGTGTTTGGAGTGGTCATGCAGTATAATGGTCTAAAAAGGAAGGGTATTATTACAGAGCTGCCAACCTGAGGGTCCAACCCGCATTTACATGTGAATTCCCGCTGACACGCCAAGTCGGGGATCAACCCATAAATGACCACACAGTTTCAGTATTTGCAGTGTTCATTCATAACCACTCAAATCCACATGTAATCACGGCGAGTTTGAGTTAATCAGTTATTACATGGGTGCACTTGGGATGTAATGGGGATTAATTTTGTGCTGGTAGCGGGTGAAAAATCACAACACACATACAATGTATCTATTTTTCTGTGAAATCACACTACCATGCACCTTTTTTTGTATGGCGATCACGACAGTGAAAGCGTATATTGCTATCGCTTTCTGCCGAGATAGGGCTTCTTTACTATGAAATGGTATAAAATGAGTACGGTATGCATGGAAATAGTGCGCCTGCTAAATGAATCTGAAAGAAAAAAATCTGTTTTATCGTTAGATATGTATTCTGAGACGGATAATGCATTTGGTTACATATGCACATTTGGCAGGGCTCCAAGTAGGATTTGGTTTTCACTAGCCTTCTGGCTACCATGTTTTATTTTTACTAGCCAAGGCCAAAATTTACTAACCAGGGTTAAATATTTTGGTTGCCAAAACAAAAGTTCCCCATGATCATGCAATGATACAAAAAAGCTGAATTTTTAAAACCATTTTAGTTATCTCGGTCGTACCTGCAATTACACAAAATAGGGTTGGCAGCCCTGTTACTAGTTTATTAATATAAATATAAGGGCAGAGCTCCAGATAAGCTGCGTATCTGCGTATTTTACGCATAGATTTTATTTAAATACGCCAAATATTTCAATAAGAGGCGTACTACTTACGCATGGTTATGGACACTTACGCATAATCAGTTAAACCCCCGCGTATCGATGTCAACAACTTGAAAATGAAAACGAAAGTAGAAACTCCCAGTCTACAGCCAAGTCATGTAGATGCTTGATAATAACAATTACATGACCTGGATTCGAAATCGCTTTTGTGACAATGATGAACCTCGTGGTATCACACGTACGTCAGTGTCAGCCAATCAAAGTTCTTCTAATGACAGATGCCGCGGAATATGGCCAAGTCAAAACAAACAAGTTTGCTTGCTTTTTGACGACAAAATCGTCAGGTCCCGAATTATTTGTCAAACAAATTGTTGAAAGTTTAATTACTTGTTCTATCAACGAGTCTAAGAAAAACATGATGGACAGAATGTGAAAAAAGAAACAATATTACAGTGGCAGGCACAATACCCGTGGTTGGTTGTCGAATCGTTAGGAAGCGAAACATGCCTCAAATGTGAAATTTAATCAAAATTTGTCGGTAAAGGTGGTTTTACTCCTCTTGGATAAATTTGATGAGTACTTTTACTCATCACTAAATTGCTTTTACTCATAAAATTAAAATTTGATGAGTGAATACCCATGACACTTAAAAATTATCTGGAGCTCTGTAAGGGTTTGAAAAGATATTGTCTATATATAAGTATTTCAGCCTTGTCAAGTGTTGTAAATCTGCTTGAACTGTTGTACAACATTTGACTGATGATCTTACAGGGTAAAAATTAAAATCCTAGGAAGCCAGACACCTCATATTCTCAGTGACATACCCTAAATAATTTCCAAAAATGGTGAGACAAAAAGTCACTGCTGAATAGTTCTAGTTTCGTAATTCTTTTTCTAAAACTTTCCACAAAAATGTTACTGGGTATTGATCATATGGTGTACTGGCAAACTCCATTGGTAATGATGTGTAAATGATTGATTATGACCAGATTTTAAATACTTGATTATTAAGTATTGAATAATTGATAATCGGTTATCTTTTTTGTGAAAATAACACAAGTCTATGACTTCCATGAAGGGTTATTCTGTTACCTGGATCTAAGACTAGATGTAGAGTATGGCTATAGTTTTTTCTGTTCAATTCAAATTAGCTCAATGAAAATGACAGTTAAAAACAATACTTAATTTAACAGCCAAAATTCCATCGTTTTTACTTGATGAATAAATGTTCATTTCCTATGTATTTGTTACATAACCAATTGATGGATCGCTGACCACGCCCACACATGCTTGATTTGCACACAAAAAGAATAGAATCTCAGCCTGAATTGTGCCATTTAATGACACTAGTATGTCATTAGTTGCCATGATGCTGCTTTGGTACTGTGATGGCCGCCAGTCTCGGAAAATAAAAGGCATGGCTGGCAATACGTCAATTATTAGTTGAGTAGTTCCGATCATGGATTATGAAAATCCAACAAATTCCGTCACTACAAATTGACTCTCTTCAAAACCTTAAAGATAAATATATACGTAATCACAATTGCTTCTTGCTGGAAATCATTACTTGGAGTCATAAGCATGGTCTAAAGAGTCTAATGGAAGTCCTGGTTTTAGTTGTTCAGCTGAGACTGATGTGTTGAAGTAGCAGTGTTCACTCTAGAAGGGGCCCATTAATCCCTAAGTTTGCCAATTGACTCCATTGTTAATTAAGGTCTTAGTGGGCCAAATTGAATGCAGAAATATTGAATAATTGATCAGGGGTTTTCCTACCCTATATATACTGCCAAAATTGGGAGGCATTCCCAATGCAAAAATGAAACATTTTTTTCCCAAATAGAAAAAAATTTCCAATCCAGTTCAACTTTTCTCTCCATTTCAGTTTTTCTAGAATTAATTTGTTTACATTTCCTTTTCCGGACTTAATGTCACCTACTGATGAGAGTCAGGTTTAGTGTTTAAATGTACATGATTTCTCCAATGAGTCAATTTAAAAATTTTCAATTTGTGTAGGAAAAGCCCTGTTGATGTTATGGTGTTTTGACGAAAGTTTTTGAAAACGGGTCTATCTTAAAATCCTAGAGTGAACATTAAGGTAGATAAAGCTTAAAAAAATCCTTGCTGCTTATGTCAAAGGTATACATTTATTCCTCTTTATCTATAGTTGGTGCCATCCAGATATAAGTGAAATAATATTTATCAGAATGTTAAACCCGAATTGACGTATCGCTGACCATGCATTTTATGTTCTGACACTGCCCTACATCACAGTATCAATGCAGCGTCATGGCATCAAAGCAGCGTCACAGCAACTTATGACGTAAAAGTATCGGTGACATTATTAAATGGCACAATTCAGGCTTTGTTTTCATTCTTTTTGTGTGTAATTCAAGCATGCTGGGACATTATGAGCGTGGCTGGTGATCCGTCAATTGTGCTACTCGTACTCAAATTCACTGATTTTTTGTTTATTTTGTATATTGTAGCACTTGATGAATTGGACCACAAATCAGATCACGGTTGGAGTCAGGCAAATAGATTTTCTAATACAATAACAGTTTCACAGCCAGGTAGTGACATTGACCACTGGCAACATAGTAGTGATAGTATTGAAGAAAATTATCAGAGACAACCTTCATCATTACAATTCCAAAGAGAATCATCAAAAGCTGACAGAAACTGGCAACACACTGATAAAGAAGAAGAAACTGGTGAGGATTGGCAAGACGAAGCGGTACGTCCTCATAGCGACAGCGAGATAACTGGTAAGGATTGGCAAGACAAACCTGTACGTCGCCATAGCGACAACGAGGAAACTGGTGAGGATTGGCAAGACGAACCTGTACATCGTCATAGAGACAAGGAGGATACTGGTGAGGATTGGCAGAAAGAAACGGTACATCCACATAGACACCAGGAACAAACTGGTGAAGATTGGCAAAACGAACAGTTGCATCATCATCAAGAGTGGCAACAAACTGATAGAGAAGAAAACAGAGGCAATTGGGAAGAGGGGGAGGAAAGTTCTTCAGATCCAGAGGACTGGCAACAAAATTTGAGGGGGAAAAACTGGCAACAAGAACTAAAGCCTGAACAAGTAAGGGATTGGAAACAAGCTCCTAGAAGAAATATACCTCACAACTGGCAGGAAGACCAGGAATCTCTAGAATTGAAAAAAGATTGGCCACAGGAAGAAAGACAAGAACCAAGAGGGGTTTGGAAGCAGGGTACTAAGAGAAACATACCTGACAACTGGCAAGAAGACAGGAAACCTCAAAAATCAAAGGGAGACTGGCAACAGGCAGGAGAAAATAAACGTGAGTGGCATCACAAAAATTTGCCAAAATCACAAGAAAATTTGCAACAGAGACATTTACCTAAAAATTGGCCACAGAAAGACTTGTTAAAATCAGGACCACATCAAGCAAATTGGCAACAAAAACAAAATATACCAGTACCTAAAAACTGGCAACAACAACAACATTCACTGGAGTCAAAAACTAACTGGCAGCAAAAGGGTAGAAGTGGAGGATATAACTGGCAAAAAGGAGACTTCCCTAAGCCAGAATTAGACTGGCAACAGAGTTCAGAGAGGGATTTTTCTGAAGTTTGGGACGAGGAAGAATTGCCAGAGGAATCTGAAGACTGGCCAGACAGAGTAGTAGAAAACAAGAGGGAAGTTTGGCAGGGAGACAGGCCAGATCAAAGTCATCACTGGCAATCACATCATATAGGAAGAGTAGAAGGGGAACATTGGCAAAGGGACAACAGATTACCTGAATCTAGACCAGGTTTTCACCCCACATCAAGAAGAGAGGTCCAGGAAAATTGGCAAGGGAAGAATACAACAGGGGAAGAAGAAGAAGAGGAGGAGGAGGATTGGCAAGCAGAAGACGAATTACCTGAATTTAGACCAGGATTTCATCCTACATCAAGAAGAGAGGTTGACAAGAATTGGCAAGGACAAAATACAAGGAGAGAGCCAGGACAGCATTGGCAACAGGGCAGCAGATTACCTGAACCTAGACCAAGTTGGCATCCTACACCAGGGAAAGACGGCAATAAACATTATCAAGGGAAGAGTATAAGGAGAGAGGGAGAGGAATCAAAAGAGCTTCACGAATCTAGACCAGGTTTTCCTCCTTTACCGAGAAGAGAAGGAGATAAGCCTAATCAAGGGAAGAGTATAAGAAAGGAAGAAGAGCATTGGCAATCAGAACAGAAATTACCTAAGCCCAGACCAGGTTTTCCTCCTACATCGCAAAAAGAGGTTGACAAGAATTGGCAAAGGAGTAATACAGAGAGAGAAGAAGAAGAGGAGGAGGAGGAAGGGGATTGGCGACCAGAAGACAAATTACCTGAATCTAGACCAGGTTTTCACCCCACATCAAGAAGAGAAGGTGATAAACTTAACCAAGAAAAGAATATAAGAAGAGAAGAAGGGGAACATTGGCAACAGGGCAACAGGTTACCTGAATCTAGACCAGGGTTTCCTCCTGCATCAAGAAGGGAGGTTGACGATATTTGGCAAGGAAGAATACAACAGGGGAAGAAGAAGAGGAAGATTGGCAAGCAGAAGACGAATTACCTGAATCTAGACCAGGTTTTCACCCCACACCAAGAAGAGAAGGTGATAAACTTTACCAAGAAAAGAAATAAGAAGAGAAGAAGGGGAACATTGGCAACAGGGCAACAGGTTACCTGAATCTAGACCAGGGTTTCCTCCTGCATTAAGAAGAGAAGCTGACAAGAATTGGCAAGGACAAAATACAAGGATAGAACAAGAAGAGGAAGAAGAAGATTGGGAGCAGGACAACAGGTTACCTGAATCTAGACCAGGGTTTCAACCCGTATCAAGAAGAGAAGGCAATAAACATTACCAAGGAAAGAATACAATAAGAGAAGAAGAGGGACATTGGCAACAGGACAACAGGTTACCTAAACCTAGACCAGGGTTTCCTCCTGCATCAAGGAGAGAAGCTGACAAAAATTGGCAGGGGAAGAATACAGTGAAGGAAGAAGAGGGACATTTAGAACAGGACAACAGACTACCTAAACCTAGACCAGGGATTCCTCCTGTAACAAGAAGAGAAGCTGACAAAGATTGGCAAGTAAAAAATACAAGGAGAGAACAAGGAGAGCATTGGCAGCAGCAACAGAAGAACAAATTACCTTTATCTAAACCAGGTTGGCACCCAACACCAAGAGAAGCTGAACAAGCAAAACACTGGCATTTACAACAGCAAAGGCAAATTGGTAATTGGAAGCAACAGCAAAGTAGAATAAGCAACTGGCAACAAGAAGATTCATCAGAGGAAGAATTGCTAGAAGATTGGCATCACGATAGTCATCAAGAACCTCTTGATAATTGGGGCAGGGAAGATTCGCTGGATTCAGCAGAAAATTGGGAACTAGTGAACAGACAAAAAGCATCCCAGCATTGGCATCAGGAAGGATCCTCAGATTCTGAGGATAACTGGCCTTACCCAGGAACTCCGGAAAGTTCTGAAAACTGGCAGGATTCTAAGAATCCTCTACCACCAAAGAATTGGCCACTTAAAGAATCTCAACAGAATAGAAAAAATTTAGACTTGTGTGATATACCACCACAAATTAAAAAGACGCCCTTTGAAAAACGTCCAGAAAGGCCAGATAACTGGAAGGACATAAAATCAACAGAACCTGCTAATAAAGAGTGGCAAGAGAGGCAGGCACATCCTTCAAAACCGGCAGAAAATTGGCCAGAATCACGCCCTTCAAAACCGACTGAAAATTGGCCAAAGTCACGACCTGTAAAACGGCAGATTGAAGACTGGCCAGATTCTGAATCAGACGGACCACCTGAAGACTGGGAAGAGGAGTCAGAAGAGTCACTACCTCCCTCTGATCTGTCAGAGCCTGATGATTGGCCAGATATAGAATTACCAGAGCCAATTCAGGAGAATAACAAGCGACCTATCATTCAGGAAATCAGAGAAGAGTAAGTATAATATACATGAACTTTAATCATGTGAAAAATTTTGTTCGATATTCACAGATCATGAAAGGTAAAAACAATTTGTTGTTACATCTGTTGATGAGTGGGTGTTCTAAGTGTTGTTGTTCTTTCGATAGATATTGATGTTCAAGACAATACATGATGATGATACTTATGACTAGGGTGCTGACTTCATATGTGGGGGGGGGTTGAACTTGGACTGGCTAAGTGCCACTCAATGCCTTTGAATCACATTTAGGCAGATCGTATTGTAAAAAAGTTTATATTTTTGCTTGCCAAAGGAGGGTTGATATAAGTGAAATCTCTTACTCTTAAATCCAATACAAAACACTGGAATCATAAGTAGTCTGTTATACAGCAATGGAAAATGTATAGATTGTACCAGGTAATGGCAATTAGAGTATATAAATAAAAACTTGAACCATTTGCATACTGTAAATCTGGAAGTATCTACATTGGTTTAGATTCATGTAAATTTACGAGAGCAACAAGAGGCGAAAAATTTGGAAAGTATTTACATTGGTTTAAATTCATGTAAATTTACGAGAGCAACAAGAGGCGAAAAATTTGGAAAGTATTTACATTGGTTTAAATTCATGTAAATTTATGAGAGCAACAAGAGGTGAAAATAAAATTAAAAAAAGTATACTAGTATTCAATATCTAATTCTCTTACATTTGCATTGACCAACATCTGACGACGTGAAAATCAAAATTTGCGAATATGTTGCAATGACCTTTCTTCCAAAAATAACTAATGTGAAAATTTTGTTATTTACAGTATTGGAAAAATCAGAATTTCTGTAAAATATATGGTACATCGGTATTGAGCATTTTAACATTAAATGAGTTGAACTGAAAATCTTTTAAACTTTAATATATTGGTTAATGTTCATTTTGCATCATTATCCATCCTACTACAGTAAAACTTAATTCCAACTTTGTTTTGTCAGATTTCAATGCTAAAAAGGTTATAATTCAAGAGAGACTTAAAAAGAAAGAAAAGAAATAGATTTTTGGGACTTGAAAATACTGTGGCAATAAGGGCATTGGCAAAATTCTAGGGTCATTATAACAAGGTTCTACTGTACATGTCAAATAATTTAGAATGTGATATTAATGTATTCTTTCAGAGATATAGTGTCGGTACCTAGCAACATAATAAAATCAGTACCAGGAACACCCCAGGCAAGATTGGTGTCAACACCTAAAGGACAGAGTATACTGGTTCATTCCGAGGGTGATCAGTACTTGGTCGTGTCACCAAATAAACAATCACCTCAGCCGACTACACTGTCTCAGTTAGTTACTTATAGACCAAGACATAATTTACATAACGTCTTAACTAGGAAAGACAACCCTAAAAACTTTCAACTGCGAACACCTAATCAGCATCCTCGATTTCCATTTCGTGGTCCCAACATACGTGGAAACTCGCCTCGTGCAAGGATAGCTTCAAAGTCTCCAGGAATAAGATTGATACATTCTGAGGACGGAGGATTTACTGTTTTTCCTGCAAGTAGCCCTTCAAAATCTGGACCTGCAACTTATTTTTACCACCAGGTGCCAGAGGTCGCGGCAGAGGAAGGGGTTGTGTAATACCACCCAATAGGGGTGGAAGCAATAGAAGTAGAGGACAAAATATCAGAGGTCGAGGAAATAGTCCAATGGTTAGGCCTCCTAGAGGCGCTTTTAATGTGCAATACAATCCAAACATTCAAGGTGTCCGGTTTCCTAATCAAGTGAGATTGGTAAACCCTTCTCCGCATAATCCTCAACCTCAGATTTTCCGCCCTCGAGGCAATCATACACCTAGAATTCTTCGAGTTGCAAAAAATCCAACCATAGGTCATCGCAGCTCTGTGCCGATTGTAACATCGGGTCCTGCTAGTAGTAGTAGTTGTGTTAGTGTGGATAACGTGACATCAACAAGTGAGCATAATTTACCAATACAGCAACAGGAAATCACATCAGTGTCTAGTGAAAAGGACTCTTTGGTCTCGGAGGATAGTCAATCTGAAGCATCTTCACAGACTTCACAAATGATTGTAGATCACGAATATGCAGCACCAGAACCTAATACAAGGAATTCTGAAAGTGCTGCGTCAAATCGACAGGGGACAGATCTAAGTGATTCTGAAAGTTCTTGTCATACAAATACAGAGACAGCTTATCCGCTGTCCAAGGGCAACGGAAGGACTAGTCCAGAATCCAGTCAGGATTCAAATAGAGCTAGTGTTAGCTTACCAGGAACCCCGGTTCCGAGTAAGAAAAATACTTTACCAGTTGGAGCAGGAAAATTGGAAGTTAATACTGTTTATTTGATCAAGTCACCAAATTTTCCGGAAAGAAAAATGATATGGAATGGAGAAAAATTTCAGGAGTATGATGAAAGGACCTTCACTATTACCTGTAAGTATTTACTACAATACTTGTAATCCATAAAGTTTAAAGTTCTGTGTATAAAATCCACCTACCTATAGCAACCAGTCTAATGTAACTGAAATTGATTTAATTATATAATAACCATACAATGGGGTTCGCCGCTGTACCACATGATCAAAACTTTTTAACGTTTGTGCAGAATCTTTTGGAAGACGTCAACGTCAGATTCTTGGAATGATGTCGTTTTTGCAGAAAAATGTCATCTCGTGCATTCCATACTCATTGGAAATAAGTGTTTCGTATAAACGTTAGAGGATATCGTCTGGTATGACGGCAAACCCCATTTAAGAAAACACTTTACAGGTACAAAAATAGTTTTCTCAAATGAAAATAAGCGGTCAGGGTTAGCTCTGGCTTTCAAAAAGTTGGAGCCAAAATATTTGCCAACTTTAAAATTTGGGAGCCAATTTACAATGTATATGTTAAGGAGCCTGTTAAACTAAAACTGAAAGCAACAGAAGCAAATGTTTCAAATTTAGTTCTTTAATCTACTATATAGATTGTTCTTGGTCAAGATTAGATTGTTCTTGACCATCAACAATTTGTTACACTTGTTTTAAGTGTGAAAAAAGGGGGAAATTCAGTGATAATCATCTTACTCATAAGGTAATTGATAAAATTTTGGAGCAAAGGTATTAGCCAAAAGCATTTTTTAGAGCCAGAAATAATGAAAAGTTAGCAATTGGCAAAATAAGTTAATGACAAAGCTAACCCCGATTCAGGTTAATCATTGAATGTATATACAGTAAAACCTCATTATAATGCCCCTCGATAACTTTGCCACCTCACTTATCGCCACACTATTTTGAATGCCCAAAATCCATTTTGTTTATGTTTTTCATTATCTGCCTCCCCCTATTTATCGCCAAACCCCTGACTGAACAAATGGTGGCGATGAATCGAGGTTTTACTGTATAACATTAAGCTCCCTGTTTCTGTGCACTGTTTCTAAATTTTATTTTGTAAATAAGATGGGTTTTTTTTGTGGTCATGTTACAAATGCTAGTTGTCGTGATCAATCAAAATCAGTAATATGGTACATAGATACTGTATAAGAAGAAACATTCACATGGAAAAAAAAATATTCGCAGTCACTCTTTTATTGTGAATATATCTTCTCAGCTTAACTTTCTTATTTCCCTTGGTACATTTCTCTACAGTCAGAACCGTGAAAATTTTTTACTGCGAAATAGTTTAGAAGGACAAAACCGTGAAAGTTTCGTACTGCTAACGTTTCTCCTTAAACAGTAGTTGGATTGTAAATTTCATATCTAGATTAAGAAACACAACAAATGACTTTTGGTTCACATGTTGTGTGACAATTACTTAACCTATCCTCTTTATCTCTCATGGTACTTAAGACTACAACAAGCCAAGTGACATTTCAAGAGTACGTGGTACTCCCATATCAGGGGAATGTTTTTTTTTATGGTTAAGAAATTGTCAGGAAATTTGAAAAGTTATGAAAATGTTAAGGAATTTTATATTTCTTTGTCAAGAGTTATGTCTCATTTAATTATAATCATGCTTTTTCTTATTCTGCCTATGGGTACTCCTACACTACTCAATAGAACAGGACATGGTAGTATGGACTTAAAGACTTAGTTTTTGTTTCCCTTTCATGTGATACAACTTATATAAACTTCCAGTGTTTTAGTTAGTATTAACACTTTTGCTTGTACAAATTTTCAGTTTCTCAGTTATGTATTACATTTGATAAAGAGCTATTTTTTGTGTTGCATTTATTGCCGGTACAAACGGAGGGGACTAGTGTTTGTCTCTGTCAGTCTGTTTTTCTGTCTGTCCGGAGAACTTGTATCCGCAACTCCTCCTAAACTACGGTAGATATTTGATTGAAACTAAGCTGAAATGATAAGTATATAGTGCTGTGTTGCATATTCAGAGATGGTTGTCGTTGATTTGTCATGTGACCAGATTCTACTATCTTTTTCTTGAATATCAATATATTAGATTTGGCTTACTCTCAATTTCAATTTGCTTGTTCGGAATGCACACCCTGCATTAAACTTATTTGTATGATATATATATGCAATTAAATAATTTGACTTGGGATGTATTATTAAATGAATGTTTTTTGACAGGCCGGCACACAATACTGAACATTATTTACATGTTTGGTCTTTTAATTTCCAACTTTCAACGGCAGGGGACATGATTGTATTGCTCCCAATACTGACTGTAAGCTTGATGTTTTGGAGTTGATTGCCATTACAAAAAACTTGCAAATACTATGTGTATGTGTATACAGGACAAGTTTCCACTAGCACAGCGTCATGCTAATTCTACATCTAAATGTTTAACAAGAAGAATTAAGTCAGTAAAAATTTGTTGTAGGTTTAAAATGTCAAGAACAGTGAATGCCCTTTTGTTGTGCCACACCAGTGAATGCTCTTTTTTGTGCCACACCTCCTACTATGACACAGAGCTATTTTTACTATGATATGTGAACCTTTATGTGTTTGTATGTATTTCTCAACAAACAGGCATTTTTTTTTTCATAATTTTCAGCTGAGAATTCTGAAGGAAATATGAGTGGTGGAGGGGTAGGAGAGAATAATCGTGGTAAACAACTGCGCGGTAATTCCACAGGTCTTCATATGACACAAAACAGGTTTGTTTTATACTAACTCGTAATATTGGACTAGGTGGGTTTTATTAGCTCCCTTATTTAATCTGATACTAATTTCTGAGAACTGCTTTTAAAAAAAAGAAACCTATTGTAGCAAATTGGTGAAAAATATTTTAAAAAGGACTATATTTACACTTGTTGTAAGCTTGTTTTTTGGCATGTATTGTTCAACATGATGTGCATTAAGACTTTGTTTCTTTGACCAAAGGATATCCATAACAAAATTAACCCGGACTACGTCCTCGGTTCATATAGATTTAATCAGGGATAAAGCTTAACTATTTGAGTCAGGGGTAACGCTCACTTCAGAAAAGAAGTTGTAATAGTAATAAATAGCTCAATTGTGTAAAATTTAGGGGCCCAAACTTATTTTTAGAAGTCATGGACTACTGGGCCCCTGCTAATCTTATTCTTCATTCCTGCAGTTGATAAAATACGTATCCACTCAACACCGTGCTGTACAAATAAATATATAAAATATACAGTATAAATGTATACATGTATTTCAGGAGTATGATAATCCGACCAGGTAATCCTTCACAGACCACTGCCAAAGTCCTACATAAAACATCCACCAATCAGAATATCACAAACGATGTCCTTCCTAATGGCAGAACCTGGAAACATACAACAAAACCAAGTGCCATTTTAACAAGGTATGTATTTAGTATTAATGATTCTTGATATCAAGATTAAACAAGGATAAATTTGATCGGATTTAATGGGTTTTTTTAAATGCCCAAGTCAAGATTTTGATCCTCAGTTCTTGAATGGTGGAAGATATCAGAATGGCTGAAGAAACCTACCGTTACTTTTTCATACTAGGATCTTTACTTACTTCTTGTCCATGATGTTAATGCACATGTGGAAAACATGCATAAACAGATTAAATCAAATATGCAAAATATGGTTGAAATTTGTCTATGAAAACATTTTGAGAATTTGATTATTTAAGTTTAATTTTAAATTCTATTTGAATTCAAACTACAGGAATGATAAAGGAGAGATCGAAAACATGGGTGGAGTAATGGTGCATTTAGCTCCATTCAGGAGTATATCACTATATTGAAGTGATCAGATCTGGAATCATGAAGGCAACTGGAGTTCCTTGAGAAAACCACCAACCTTCGGCAAAGAAAGAAATGAACTTTCCTGCATCAGGATCTGTCTTAGTTTAGATTTGAACCAAGGTGCTTGGAAGCACTGTGATCTCTCAACTAGCAGTTTAGACGACCACTCAGCAACTTAGCCCTTATCCCTTCCCACACCTTGCTCCACCCCGCCCATGGAGACATAAGTGCTCCTTTGCCAGCATTGTCATTGGCATCAACATTTATGTGACAAATACAAGGTTTTTGCATTGAAAAATATTTAAATAATTATTGTTTTTTGTTGTTTTATTTTAGACGTCCTTTACATTCAGATTCAGATAAAAAAGTGACCACTATAATCGTTGATAGGTCTCCGGCTGGTAACACAAAACGAATTACAGGTAATATATTTATATATACGTGTCATGTACAACTAAATTACAGATATAGCACTAGGTAACTCAAAGCTATCTTAATTGTTTTTGAATACTTAAGGTGTATGTATTAAATATGCATTAAGTTTGTATAACTGTAACTGTTAACATAGAATTAAGTCACCCAGCCCCATACTTGCCCACCCTTATGATTTTGGCGTAAGTTGTAAGAATTTGAAGTTAAAATTACCACTTTACTATTGCGAGTTAAATTTTACAATTTAAAAAGAAACTCCAGTAATTTCTAGAAATTGGGAGTTGAAACTGTTTTCTAGTCTGTGTATATAGTGAAATGGCAACTTCCTCCAATTCAGTTTGAGCAAAAGGCAATGTGTAAATACTGTCCAAGTGTGCAAGACGTGGGTCAGCAGTATAAAACTTTCAGTTTTGGTCTTCTAAGCTATTTTGCATTAAGAAATTTTTAGATTTCTTTAGTGAAAGTGTACCAAAACAATTAAGAAATTTTTGCGTTGAAGATAATATATATTCATCGTACAAAAGTCACCATGAAACTTGAAATTTTTCCCTCCTGTGAATGTTTGTTCTTATACAGTATTCATGCTTTTCAGTTTTGAATGATTCCACATCATCATCAGCGCCATCGTCTAGTCAGGAATCTGTGCAAACTCAGTGTCAAGATGATCAGGAAGAAGCAAACGAGGAGCAAGAAATGCAGCAACAGCAGATAGTGGAATCAAAAAAGAGAAAAAGATTACAAGAAGTAAAGTTACATTTATAAAACAGTAAAACCTT
Source organism: Anadara kagoshimensis (assembly GCA_021292105.1). Lineage (NCBI taxonomy): Eukaryota > Metazoa > Mollusca > Bivalvia > Arcoida > Arcidae > Anadara > Anadara kagoshimensis. The sequence goes on from CM037865.1 coordinate 25,475,574, forward strand.
CATATAAAGACCACCAATAAATATGGACATTAGTCTTTACAGACAGATGGTCTTTATATAGAAGATATTTTTGGGTGAAATATTAAACAAAGATACCTAAAGACTATGTTCTTAATGGGCATATGGTCTTAATAAAGAAATTTCTTCTTGATTACAATTTCAACCAAAAGGATAATAAAAAACCAGTCTTATTGAATGGATAGATGCTCTTTATAACATAAATTCTATTTAGTTGAAATATGAAGCACAGAGACCTTTAAAATCTTTTTAATCTCTGTTAAATAATATTCTGTATATAAAATAGTAAAATCACTTTCACATAGTGTAGTTTTCAATAAATTTTAAAATAACAAAAAATTGATGTTCTTAGTTAGTGCCATGACATGGACTGCTTGGAAAAACACAATATATCTATAATGCCACACATCTAGTTACAGTGGCATATTTGGGAGGTTTCACCTATTCTTGCCTATTAGGGGTTCAAACACTTTCCTGGTCTGACCAAGACTATGAAATAGGCAGTGACTGTCCTTTTGCCAAGCTCTCATGTTTGCCTCTTTAACTACACATATAGCTGGTGACATTCTGATATAAGTGAAATATTCTTGACTTGGATCTTAAACATGATAATGATGATAATGCTTTTTATTATTGTTATTTTTCAGAGTGGATATCGGGAAGGAGAATGTGTAGTTCATTGTAAATATTGTGGTTATTCTAGTAGTAATGTGATGTTTTGTGATAGCTGTCATCGGGCATTTCCCGACGACATTAAAATTGAACCTTTAATGAAAAAAGGAAGGACGTGTGTGTCAGTGAAAGAAAATGAAACAAATGTAGCAATAGACAAGAGGACTTTTTATGGACAGAAACTAGCGGAACAATCACAGCCGTATCAGAGTAACATAGTTCATATAACATCTGCCCCTCCTACCGGTAGTCGATACAGAATGGTCAGGATTTCATCAGCCAGAAAGAAACCTGCAATGCCAGGTGAGTGTACACAGTACTGGGTAATTTGTATTTATGTCAAGTGTTTTAAATCGAGTTGCAACAAAGGTGAACCCTACAGCTAATTTGGTGGTGAGTGCAGGTTGGCAGCAATTAGTTTTCTGGATTTTTTCCAGATGTCTGCAGATAGTTCTGACAGTCTTTAAATGATATATATTTAACCACTGAGCTGTCTACAAATGGCATTTATAGTGCTATAATTTCCATTCCTATGCAGAGCAAGCTGAATAATACACTGGCAGACAGTTCAATGGTTATATTTACAGTTTGCATTGATTAAAACCTTATTTTAGTTTTATAATCTTGACTTAAATTTAAAACACTGCTGCTTACGGCATGTATGTCGAGTCCTGGGAACAGTCAATAAATGACATCACATGTATAAGCAATAAAGACGTGACTTGATTAGTGGTTATTATGGCTCAATAATTACTTTTGGTCTCAAAAACATTACAAATTCACAATATGTGTATTATATAATGTTTTAGTTGACATGCATATTGTTTGTTTTAGTTACCGTGACGATATCCTCAGATGAGGAAGATGAGACATCAAATAGACCATCCAGTGCTGGTTCTAGTGCAGCAGCAGAAGAAACTGATAGTTTATCACAGATTGTTGCAGAAATTCCAAAAGGGAGACCTTCATCTCCAAAATTTAATGCTGGCAGAGTCCGGAAGATGGAAGATGAGGTAATCCGTATTCCAGACTTAAAATGAGATTCTCTTGCTGATGTTTTTGTGGACCTCATTATTACGGAGTTATCACATATTACTTCCTGGAAAAACAGGGGGCCGCAGTGACCAATGTGGTCTTAAGGTGGGCTTAGGAATTACAGTGCCTCTCACTGCCTAGGGTTGAATGCAATTTAATCCTAGATCCTAGTGTGAGAAAGTTTGTGAGTTTGCTTGCCTAAGGTCTAGGGTATTCTCCAGGCATTCTAGTTTCCTCCACCATCCCAGAACAGACCACCTCAGTATAAGTGAAAGAATCTTGACTGAGGCATGAAACAATATTATTCTACTTCACTCCTAGGAAAACCAAATAAAAGAGAAACTTTAATTTATTTATGACATCCCCATGTCTAAATGGTGGTTTTTCAGTGGGTACTCAGATTTCCTCCATCATTCCAGTACTCAATGTCTCAATATAAATGAAAGAATCTTGACTGAGGCATGAAACAATATTATTCTACTTCACTCCTAGGAATACCAAATAAAAGAGAAACTTTAATTTATTTATGACATTCCCATGTCTAAATGGTGGTTTTTCAGTGGGTACTCAGATTTCCTCCATCATTCCAGTACTCAATGTCTCAATATAAGTGAAAGAATCTTGACTGAGGCATGAAACAATATTATTCTACTTCACTCCTAGGAAAAGCAAATAAAAGAGAAACTTTAATTTATTTATGACATCCCCATGTCTAAATGGTGGTTTTTCTGTCGGTACTCAGATTTCCTCCATCATTCCAGTACTCAATGTCTCAATATAAGTGAAAGAATCTTCACTGGGTCATAAAACAGTATTACTGCACTTCATACCCAAAAGAAATAATAGTTCAGCATAAAAGTTCTCTGGTGGTACAAGAGAAAATCACATTTAATAAGCCAAATCTGATTCCAAATCTAGGGTTATCTAGGGTTTTACACAATTCAGATCTAGCAAACGGATCACTTCAGTTATAAATAAGATGTCAGAATGTTAATATTTTTGGGAACATTTTAATGAAAGGGCTGATATCTTTTCTCTAAAATTGTAACCTTAAGCATTGTTATTTCTTAATCTGACACATTTTGAACATTTTTGATCTATCAAAGAATCTACCTTTCGAAAAAAATGGGGATATTAAATTTTAGGTTCTGTCCTTTCGTCCATCTGTCCAGACACTTCTTGTCCAGAGTAATTCTCCAAAATTATGAAGCAGTATTTTATTTAACTTGGTATAAAGCATCAACATTGATAGAAGATGAACATATTGTTAACCTGCATTTTCCTTGTTTTCCTTGAAGTTATGTCCCTTTGGCTGAAAAACAATCAAAGGACCAGGTACTATAAGGGGGGTAAAATGGCTCATGTTGCAGGAATTTGATCTTTTGCAAATTAATACATACACATATGAGGTATTTATAAATGATGATGATTTACCCGTCAGACCTTTACAATGACCTTATATATGGGGTCAAAGGTCACAGGGGTAAACCTGGTTTTTCATGTAGTTATCATTATAATTTGGTACTTTTTAGCAGTTCTTGCAACAATTTTACCACTTTTATCGTAATTATGAGTTGGTAACATGCCATACAATACATATTTGTTGTTTGTTTAAAAAAAATGATTTTAATGCATATTTCTCGGGGATTTTTTAAGGAAAATTGACAATTTTGGCTGTAAAATTGAGGGGCCATTTGTTTTTTATAAAATCGACTTCCCATATAAATAGATATATTATTTAGAAATTACAGACTGATTATGCAGATCAATTTTCAAAAGAAAAAAATATTGATTACCAGCAAAATAAAGAAGGAATGCCAAATGTAACAAGGGAGATAACTCGGTAAAAGCAATATTACCCTTGTATTGGGTGATAATATACCAAAATGACCATTAATATTTTGTTACAAATAACTTATTTCATAAACGTAGATGTATTGCTCTTGTTTAAAGTTATTTATCACAAATACTTGGTAGGATTTTTGCATATTAGATACATTTTATTATGGAATTTTATTTTTTTTGACGACAACAACACCATGAAAAATGCGAAATAAAATTAAATTTGTTGAAAGTATTAGTATAAAACGAATATAAAAACTAACATACATATTTACATTCAAATATTTAAAAAAAAAATTAAATATATATAAAAATATTTTTACAATACTCCTGAATTTGGACTTATATTTATTGAAAATTGCATATTTCTTATTATTTTGCTTGATTTGAACATGGCTTCATTTATTAAACAACAAAAAACAACTTTAAGTCTCTATAGAAATTCAATTCATAACTACCAAGAGAAAAATTTAGATGTTTAACGAATGAAGCGACAGTTAAATTGTCAATAGTATTTCGGTGATCGATCATTTCATACAGGGGAGATAACTCTAGATAGAATCATTTTATTGTGTTTGAATAAAACTAATATATTTACAACAATACCAGTTGATATAATGTGTTAATTTTGTCTTAAAATATCAGAATTATTGATTATTAAATATTTCTGTAAAACTCTAACTTGCAGGTGTTCGACCTCTGTGAAATAAACATTTCCTTTGACACTTTTTGACAGGATGACACTTCCATGAAATATACATCCAGTATAAAATTAAAATAAAATCAATAATGGAAACATTTGTTTAGCATCTTTATCTTAACAGTTTAAAATGGTTTTTAAAAATTAACTTCATTTAGTCGTTTTTCTTTAATAAATCTATAAAAAATACCACTTTGACAAAATGTAAAATTAATATACATAACAAAAATACAGTCTAAAGTTTTAGAAAAAAATCTTAAAATTTACTAATACTTTTGCAAGTACGGATCACCATTCAAATTGTAAATAAGTGTCTGACATTTTTGACATATGCCAATAAAATATCTTTCACATGTATATTGCAATATTTTGATATAAAAGACAGGTTCTGATAATTTTAATCATTTCCAAAATGCCTACGTTTGGTTACACATGTTGTTGTTGTAAAAAAAGAATTCAAAAAGCAAAGCTTAGAAAAGTTAATTTGAATAGTGTTGAATTGTGTAATTTTTTTCGACAGAATGTGAAAAGAGACTTAACAGACAATGATTATCTTTGTAATAAGTGTCTCAACAGATATTATTTTGCTAAAAGAACTAACAGTACATGTGGTGCCTCATCTTGTGAACAAGAAAACCGAGATGGACCATCAACTTCAAAAATTCCAAATAAGAGTCCATGTAACATAAAACTGCCTATATTAGGTAAAGGTGGCAATAACTTAAAATGTATATTTTGTAACAAAAGAAATAGAAAACTTGTATCGGTTCCAGACAATATCAAAACCGATATATTCATTGAAAAGGGAATTTTACTGTCAAAACGTTCAAGGTGCTGCAAGATTCATCTGAAAGGGAACAAATTGAAAAGTGAGATATATGATAACATTGAAGCAAGTTCAGAAGAAACATACATAAACAGAACTGGTTTGTATAACATTTTGGAAAATGTAAGGTCTGTTGCTAACAAATCCAAACATAAAAGAATAGACTTTAGTACTGACAGTGAACTTGCTGATGAGGATTATGTTTCATTAACTGGTTTAAATATAGAACAATTTGATGACTTGTGTTCAAATGTATCATCTTTAAGGGATACTTCTGTTCGATCCAAACGGACAGCTCTAGCCATATTCTTAACTAAATTAAGAACAGGTTTGTCTAATCGCATTCTTAAAGTGTTGTTTGGCGTAAACTGTCGATTTAGTATTCAGAGAGCTGTAAATAGTGCCCGTTCTGCCTTAATGACAGATTTTGTGCCTAATAACATTGGATTCGATCACATAACTAGGGATGATGTTATTCAACAACATACCAGACCCCTAGCAAAACATTTATTTTCTCCAGATTCTCACAATGTAATCTTAGTTCTTGATGGAACCTATATTTATATCCAAAAAAGTAGTAATTATGCTTTTCAGAGACGTTCCTTCAGCATGCATAAGAATCGCCCTCTGGTAAAGCCTATGATGATAGTAAGTTCGACAGGATATATAGTGAGTGTGCTAGGGCCATATTATGCCGATGGTAAAAATAACGATGCCAGGATTACTAAACACATGTTTGTCAATAATTCAGAATCTATAAACAATTGGATAAAACCTGATGATATTTTAATTGTTGATAGAGGATTTAGAGACAGTATTGAGTTTTTAAACAACTTAGGGATTCAATCAGAAATGCCGTTCTTTTTACCCAAAAAGCAAAAACAACATAGCACTACTGAAGCAAATACTTCGCGATTAGTGACCTCAATTCGATGGGTGGTAGAATCCGCAAATGGCCGAATAAAGCAATGGAAATCACTGGACAATGTTGTTCCAAATTCTCAAATTCCTTTTATTGGTGCGAACGTTAAAATTGTTTGTGCTATTTGTAATAAATATCGAAGTGATTTAATTACAAAATCCTCAACATTTGAAGAAGCTCTAGCATTGAAAATGTTACAATTGTCCCAATCTCCAAACAGACTACAGGAAAGAATTGAAACTAACAATTTAATTCGAAAATACTCTAAATGGATTCCATTAACTGAAACATCAGTATGTAATTTTCCAAAAATGACTGAAGGTGAAATAAGAGATTTAACTTTAGGGGTATATCAAATAAAACAAGCAAAGAATTACACACTTGAACATTCATCCGATAAAGGTCAATATGACATATATTTATCAACTGACACCGAAGACTTATTAAAGGTTAAAATTCAGTCCAGACACACAACATCAAAACAGTATAACGTATTTATAGAATATAATAATGCCGAGGTAAATGGGTGGTTTTGTCAGTGCAAAGCAGGTGCACGTACCGTTGGCATGTGTGCACATATTGCCTCTATTGTGTGGTATCTAGCATATGCCAGATACACAAATATATCGTTAAAACGAAATTATGATCAGTTTCTGGAAGATGCTGCAAATCTCCCAGAGAGTGGTTCTGACGACAGTGAATGTAGTGACTCCAGTAATGTAGATTAAAGAATTACATGTACACATGTTTGAATTATTTTTCCTTTATAGCTATACTTTATGTATTTGTGAGAAATACAATCTATCACCTGTTTTTACCGATACCGGTTGATCTCAGTCTTGGGTGATATGATGTAACATCCCAATCTTGGCAAAGTCTCGATTGGGAACGGTTACATCACATCAGCCTCGACTGAGATCAACCGGTATCGGTAAAAACAGGTGATAGATTCTAGGCCAATTAGTCGCAGTTGTGAGAAATATTCATATCAGTTTTCAAGATATATTCATATCAGTTTCCAAACTACCATGTACACATTAATAATGCAAATGGAATGAATTTTCTAGTCATGCAGTTTTATAGTGTTAGCATACTGAACTTCTATGCCACAAAGAGGCAATACAGTATTATTATATAAGTGTTTTATTCTGTTATAAAGTTAAAGATGCAGTAAGTTTATTACACATGTACAGTTGTTTTTAAAGATGATCAATTAACACCTGGCCCATTCCAATGAAACTGGGACGTTAAACACCACTACTCACTCACTCACTCACTCATTCCAATGAAAATATATTATAAAAATCCATATGTTTAACAATTTTGAAAAAAAGTTTATTGCATCTTTAAGTTATAACAGATTAATAACATTGAGTTTGCTGTTACAGTATGCACATAGCTGTTTAGCTTTAATAATGTTGCTTATGATCAACAATCCAATTGAGTGAACTGCATTGGTAGGTCAGTTGTCGTAGAAGTCGTGGATCCGATCCCTGGATTTGTTTCCTGACCGTGTCAAATCTAAGACATTAAAATTGATAGTTGTTACTACCTCCCCACTGTTTGGACAAAACAGGTCCTTTGGTTCAAATATTATAAGTCTTGGTTGAATAGATAATAGAACAAGGCATTCAGATGAGACTTTAAAAACCAGTCTTGTGTTGCAGCATGTGTGACACAATAAAGATCACTCACTGCATAGTCACAAGTGCTAAGCACGGGTACAATTCCTGTACCTTCACCTATAGCTGGTGATAAGCATGAGTATAACTTTCTGTAACTTCACCCATGGTTGGCAATGTCTTGATATAAGTGAAATAGTCTTGATTGGACTTTTACACCCTATTAAAACCAAATAAAATATATCTATATAAAGCCAGGCAGAGAAGTAGACCTCATGATCAAAAAAAGAAGCTGGAAGGATGAGTTTAATTAACTCACTCTCAATTACGATTTATCACTCCAGTCACATTATTCATTATTTTGAATTATCTATATTTGCTGGTAATCAATATTTTTTTCTTTTGAAAATTGATCTGCATAATCAGTCTGTAATTTCTAAATAATATATCTATTTATATGGGAAGTCGATTTTATAAAAAACAAATGGCCCCTCAATTTTACAGCCAAAATTGTCAATTTTCCTTAAAAAATCCCCGAGAAATATGCATTAAAATCATTTTTTTTAAACAAACAACAAATATGTATTGTATGGCATGTTACCAACTCATAATTACGATAAAAGTGGTAAAATTGTTGCAAGAACTGCTAAAAAGTACCAAATTATAATGATAACTACATGAAAAACCAGGTTTACCCCTGTGACCTTTGACCCCATATATAAGGTCATTGTAAAGGTCTGACGGGTAAATCATCATCATTTATAAATACCTCATATGTGTATGTATTAATTTGCAAAAGATCAAATTCCTGCAACATGAGCCATTTTACCCCCCTTATAGTACCTGGTCCTTTTCTGAACACATGACTGCATGCAAAATCTTATGTTATATTTGGCTTCACTATAGTCTTAAAGTTGTAATTCACTGATTAAATGGAATTCTTTGAAAAATGAGTTACACAGTTTTGTGTTACATTTTGAATATTTTGTTAAATGTTAAATATTTACTATATAATCATGCATTGACATTTTCTTGAAAAAAAATACCTTCAAATTGGGGTCAAGGTCATGACTTATTTTTTTTACCCTTGTCTTTTACTAATTATCTGCAAAAGTTCAAATCACAAAGATATCCACTGTCTGGGGGATCCTATTTGACACTATTTGCTTTTTCATGAATGTATTTGAAGATAAGCTTCACTTCTACTGACTGGTCTTGTTGAATCTTTGTATGCAACTCTTAACAAATTTCATGAATTTCCAAGTTGCACTTGACCTTTACTTTTGTGAATTGTTATAAGTTAAGTTGCACTTGTTCATTATTTTTGTAAAGTCCTTTTGTAAGTTGCACTTTAATATGTAAGTTGCACTTTAATATTTTGTTTTCTCTTTAGATGGGTAATCCTGTTCTCATGAGGAAAGCTGGAAGGAAAAATATTCAGGTTATTCCTGTAAACCGATCAGTGTTAGACAATCCAAATTGTATAAAAGTAAAGAGCATACCACAGGCACCACCTCCTCCTCCTCAGGCCTCTGTACATTTAACAACTCGCTGCATCAGGATAGGATCATTAAGAGGTGTTCCTGTTGAGCCCATATTTATCTCAGCTGATGGAGTATTCTTTTTATTGAATGTAAGTATTATTTTAGCCATTTTACTTTACAGAAGGAATAAGCAGCGGTATTTTAGTTAGTGCAAATATTTTATTTGCACACAGATTCGCTCATTCCAAATTTTTGTGCAATTTTATTTTAACGGAAAGGCCAGACCACTAAAAGTGTTTAAATAAAACTACCGCTAACATTTCTTGGTTTTTGTATGGCGTTTGGTTATATTCATAGTCCTACTCCAGCACAAGTTTCCCAACTACGCCGTACAGCAGCACGGCAGTGCTATGTTCAGTATTTAGTTCTTAGCTAACCTCTACATTGTACAGGAATGTGTATGTCAAACATACCTTTGTCATCAGCATAGATGTGTTTGTCTCTATGGTCAGGTGGTTCAAAAGATGTGCTTATAGATCACAGCACCTATCACTGCTTAGGCTCAAATCCCACTCTGGCAGATCCTAGTGTGGAAAAGTTTGTCAGATTGCTTGACGAAGGTCCTTAGTTTTTCTCTAGGTACTGTGATTTTGTTCCACCATCTCAGAACTGACTGCTTCAGTATAAGTGAAAGATGCTGGGTGTGTATTGCTATATTTTTATCATTGTCCAAAGTATGTATACATGGCAAAAAATTCAAATTAGATAATTGTTATTGAAAATGATTATTAAAAACTATTTAAGATCTGAAATTTCATATTTTGTACCGAATAATAATAAATATTCCATTTCCTTTGTATTTACTACACAATTATTATTGATTATTAGTTACTTTAGTCGATCAACGATTATGAAAATCCAGCAGGCATCAAATGGTACAGAGTTTGGGGTTTGTTTGGGGGACTTTCGAAATGGCCTTCCAATTCAATTATAACTTGTTGTTAATAACCATCTGTTCATCAATATTTTTGTACTCATTTTTTAGGCGAGGACAATTCACATCGAATTAGTATAGAACCACAGAATGTACTTCAGTGTTTAGTTTGTTCTAAAGTAATGCCAGTCATATTTATACGTACCACACCAGAATTTGGTCAGGATCTCAGGTCGTTGCTTAAAATGGAAAATGATGCAGGACCCTACTTTGACCCTCAACATTCAGGTAATGTCTGATTTCCTAGCTGGACTATCAAATGCATTTACCTATGTTTTTATGCATTTACATATATTTTTTTATACATTACACACCTATTTCACACCTTTACAGAAGTTTTGCATACATTTATGCAAATCATTTCCATACATCTACACATGTTTTGCATTCATTATACATGTTTTGCATATATTTACACAAAATATATACATGAATTGTACATTTATGCAAAACATTCACCATTTACATACATTTACACAAAACATTTGCATACATTTACACATTTTGCATACATTTACACAAAACATTTGCATACATTTACACATTTTGCATACATTACACATGTTTTGCATACATTTATGTGAAACATTTGCACACATGTTTTCCATACATTTGAACATGTTTTCCATACATTTGCACATGTTTTCTATACATTTGCACATGTTTTCCATACATTTACATGTATGAATATGCCTTTGTGTAAGTTTAAAGTGTCTGCATCTGAAGATAAACTATGTACTATATGCATTGGGTTTTGTCTGGTTTGTCTAGTGGATTGTCACCATTATGGTAGCTTGGTTGCTCACTCCATATAAGTTGCTAAGTTGGTCTTTATATAAAGGTGTTTGCTATAGGTTGGTGTATTTATTCCCTTTGATGTTAGATTGAAACTTTTTTTTTTCTTTTTCAGAAATGAAGAATCAGTATATAATGTTGTTATTACAAGACTTTGGAAATGTTCATCATAGTTTGTTGAACATTCTCTCACAGTATAGTAATTCAAACGAGGAACAGAAACAAGACTTTCTATGTGAATTATCTCCGGAAGAAGCAGACCAGATATTCAGAAGTATTAATTTTGATACTTCAGTGTTTCCAAATGTTCCCACAGATAGTGCTCAAAATAATCCAGCGATTGAAAACCAAATGGAAGTGGCCCAGAGTTCTGAGGCATCCGTGATGGCAGGAATGACTCAGGAATCTAAAGTAGAGAACCGGGAACGGTCGCCGTCTCCCAAAATCATGTTTAGTGGACCAGTAAAGAAGTATGTGGTTTTATTTTCATTTTTTATATACACATTTCTAGAAATAGGGCATATTATGGTAGGGCATTGTTCCTACGCCTGTCCTTGTTTAATGATTTGTCTGTTCTACTCCTCAAACACGGTTGGATGATAAATTTCACTAAATTTACTATTTATGCTATACACGGTAACAAGGATATACATGTATCATTGTGTGTGCCAGGAGACCACATATCTTTGTGCAGATTTTTTACAGTTATGCCCCTTTGAAATTTTAATTATGCTTTTTTTATGATCTTTACCAACAGATAAAATTAGGTTTTTTTTTAAATTTTGGGAAAAAACATATCATAGATTCTGTAATCAATGGTGATCTTGATCATTATTTATTTATTTTTTGTTGCAGGTTGATAACATTTCCACCTCCCCCGGCTAAAGGCGGTATCTCTGTCACAAATGAAGACCTATTCTGTCTCACTGAAGGAGAGTTTCTTAATGATGTGATAATAGATTTTTATTTGAAGTATGTATGTTTTGTATTATATGTGTTTATGTTAACATGTTATTCCCTGGATAGGTGTCTTGGTGGGGGAGTGCTCTAAAGTGTTCACTTAAGGATCAGAGCACCTAGGTTTGAATTCCAATCAGGGCTGTTGCAAGTGTAAGAATTGATGTCAATTGGTTTACTGAAGGTCTGTGGTTTTCTCCAGGCACTCCACTTTCATCAGTGATTCCAGAACTGACTTCCTTGATAGAAGTGGAAGAAGAGGCGTTAAACACCATTCAACACCATTGCTCCATTTCACTCCACTCTTCCCTACATAATGGTGCCTCTGTGAGGGAGTGGTCTGAAGTGCTTCATGTGCCTCTCAAATCCCAATCAGACATATCCTAGTGTGAGACAATTTGTCAGTTATCTTTCAGAAGATCAGTATTTTTATCTGCCTAGATACATATGAAATATGTCTCAAAAAGTTTTATGGCCGTCATCACAGTATTGTTAATAAGTTTGATGTTTCTGTGTCCAGGATTGCCCTGGATATATTTGATGTCCTATAGTTCCATGTTCCTTTCACACAATTTTGATTACACACGTGGTGGGTGTAGCTAGCTAAACAGGAGGTGCTTGCCCTTCCAGACCACCTGGCCTCACTTCCCTGGTGGAAGTTTACGTGTCTAAGCTAACTTGCCAGTTCCAAAATTTTTACTTTGCTTCTCGAATGTGATTCGGACATGGACTAGTATGTTTGTTTTTGATATTAACCATTTTTACACCACCTTCCCTCAATCTGCACACATAACCTTTTGTTTTCGGTAATTTTACCAAACTTCACATAAATTTTTTAAGTTCTGTCCATTACTTCCCATCAAAATGAAATTGTGAATATAGAAACAGAGTTATTCTTATATCAGTTGTATTTTAGTATATCTGTTAATTCACTAGGGAAAAGTTTAGAGAGCTGTTTCTGTTTGCCCTGGCATTGTTTTCGTGCCATATCTGCTATGTCTAAGGATAGATTTTAATCAAACTAACTAATATGAGATGATGTAGCATACCAAATTAAGGTTGAAAGGTAAAACTGGTTAGTAATGTGCTCGGGAGGTAATTGGGTTCGAATCCCAGACAGGTTCTGACCAACATAGGTTGTGACGGTTCTTCCGCCAAGCACTCAGCATTTAAAAATGAAAGTCACAGGGTCTTTGGAAAAGACCTTAAAAACCAATGCCCCCTGTCATGGCAGGCATAACAAGTTAAAGAACCTTCTCTACACATTGCCCAGAGTGCGTTGCAAAGGTAAAAATATTTGCCAATTCACCTAAAGCTGGTGATGTCTCTAAAGACTATATAAGTGAAACATTCTTGACTCGGACATAAAACCCCATTTAACCAATCAATCAATCAATCAATCAATCAATCAATCAATCAATCAATCAATCAATCATCAATCAATCAATCAATCAATCAATCAATCAATCATCAATCAATCAATCAATCAATCAATCAATCATCAATCAATCAATCAATCAATCAATCAATCAATCAATCAATCAATCAATCAATCAATCAATCAATCAATCAATCAATCAATCAATCATCAATCAATCAATCAATCAATCAATCAATCAATCAATCAATCAATCAATCAATCAATCAATCAATCAATCAATCATCAATCAATCAATCAATCAATCAATCAATCAATCAATCAATCAATCAATCAATCAATCAATCATCATCAATCAATCAATCAATCAATCAATCAATCAATCAATCAATCAATCAATCAATCAATCATCATCAATCAATCAATCAATCAATCATCATCAATCAATCAATCAATCAATCAATCAATCAATCAATCAATCAATCAATCAATCAATCAATCAATCAATCAATCAATCAATCAATCAATCAATCAATCAATCAATCATCAATCAATCAATCAATCAATCAATCAATCAATCAATCAATCAATCAATCAATCAATCAATCAATCAATCAATCAATCAATCAATCAATCAATCAATCAATCAATCAATCAATCAATAGCTACACCTTGCCCTGAGTGCACTGCAAAGGTAAAAATTTTTGCTACTTTACCTTTAGCTGGTGACTGGCAGCATATGTCAAGGGTCATGGCAAAACCTCAGGGGGTTATAACTCAGCATCACTGACAGTTCATGTTTATTTATTGGTATTTTGTGATGTTTTCTATTTTAGGTACTTACTGTTAGACAGGCTAAATGAGGAAGATAGAAAAAGAACGCATATATTTAGTTCATTTTTCTTTAAGCGTCTTACACAGCGTTTGGCAAACAGGCCTGAAGATGGTGCCACGTAAGTCAAAAATAATTTAGTGTAAATGTATTATATTTAGTGTGTACAAACTTAGTAACAACTTGGTCAATTCATGTGGATGTGAGTAAGCGTAAATGAATAACTGACTGGATAAAAGTGAAAGAATCTTGGCTGGGGCATAAAACTCCATTATTTAACTCACATGAAGTTGTGCATATTTAAATTGATTGAATTTTGCCATCTTTGTCTTCCTTCACTAAAGATCTTTATTATATTGTTAATGTAACCCATAAATGAAAAATACATAAATACCAAAGTCTATTTGTTTTATTGGTAAATTCCTTAATTTGGTAGGTACTGTTGTACTTCAGTTTGCTTTGTCTAAAGAAGACGGTTTTCTCCAGAAACTCAGGTGTCCTCCAGCACCCCAGAATTTGCCTGTATTGAACTAAAAGAGAATTGACTTTGGTTATAATAATAGAATCTATCATGAGTATCCATGTAGGATAGGGAAATCTCACCCGAGGGGTTGAATATTTCTGTCAGAGACTAGGCTTGCCGAGTCTCTGACAGAAATATTCAACCCTGAGGGTCAGATTTCCCTTTCCTACATGGATAAATTCATGATTGATTCTTTTTCTCCCATTTTGATGACAATTTTTGGCTTCAAGTATCAGTTACATCGACATCGACGCCATCTTTGTAAATCTAACTTTGTTATTTAACATTTAACATAAAAATAAATATGACCATCGGACAGATTGTACCCGATTTTGGTTTATACAAAATGTATAAACTAGAAAACAAAGCTGTTTATTCTAATCTCCCTAAATAAACATTTGAAACGCAGTGAAAATTTCTAAATTTTGGAGACTGGGGTGTCATTTTCCCGCAAGACGACGTCATGTCTCCACGATATGACGTCATTCGATTGTCCTTTGATTGTGACATCTTTGAAAGCCGCACATGGAGGTGAAGATAAGCACATGGAGGTGAAGATAGAAATTTCTACCATTGAGTATTCAAGCGGAAATCTCTATCTCAAACATAGGAAGATGGAAGAAATACTTTTACTGTACACCTGTGCAACTAAAACATATTGTCTGTGTTTAGCTGATAGGATATCTGATACATGTATCTTGTTATTTACAGGCCTGCAGAGAAGCGTCATTCTAGAGTCAAAACATGGACAAAACATGTAGATTTGTTTGAAAAAGATTTCATTGTGGTACCAATAAATGAACAGTAAGTGTTAACATCAAGGTTTATATTGACACCACTTATATTTTTATGGATCTCAGTGTCCGAGTGGTCTTAAGCACCACACAAGCTTGTGGACTAGTGTCTCCCATTGGCTTGTTTGGATAGTTAGCATAAAAAACTGACTAACTTCATATAAATAAAGGAATCATGATTGGGGCATAAAACTCTATTATAATTACAGTGCTCCCTCGATATAACGCCACCTTTGGTTCAGACGGATTTTGGCGGTATAACGGGGGTGGCGTTATATCGAATTCAGGCAAAATCCCGAACTTCACAGATTCCAGATCAACTACAACTATCTGCACATGTGCATTCAGACCCCATAACGATAAATTAGGTAAAGAAAACAAAAAACTGTGCTCGTGTCGCTACTCCTCAATCATTTCTTTGCCGAGTTTTATTAGCAATAATTAAAACAAATACATGCATTATTAAAATATTACCTTTTTTAATGAAATATGTACAGAAAATTAGCGGTTGCTGATACTCGCAACTTCATGACATGTGGTTTTTTATTTGCCGGAAATGACTTAATACACTATAGTATACAGATCGAAAACCGGAAGAAGAATACGACACAGTCACAGTTACAATACAGGCTATATGTCAAGATCATTTTATTAAATTCTATCAATCAATTTATCACATATGAACAACATTCATTTGGCAGTGTTATCGGGGGTAATATTATTCATAAATAACGATCCGTTCTACTACATGTGTGGCGGATGGCGATATGCGAATTTGGCATTATAACGGGTGCAAAATATAGGAGGGAAATCCGTTCTAAGAAGCAACATGGCGGTATACGAGGCTGGCGTTATAACGGGGGGCGGTATATCGAGGGAGCACTGTACATGTAGTTGTGCGTATGTAAATTGCTTGAATTTTGCCGCCTTTGCCCTCGGTGGCTGAGTCTTCTTAAGCACCACCACGCTTGTGAATCGCAGTGCCTCTCATTTTTTAGGCAAGATTCCCACTCTGGGCAAACATATCCCAGTGTGAGAAAGTCTGTGAGCTCATTTGCTGTGAGGTATCTTTAAATTGTAAATTTTTTTGATGAAACTTCCATTGTTTAAGGAAATCAATGTTCTTGTATTTGACATTTAACTTGTATTTGAGTTAAAAAGTTTGCATTTTAAATGCTAATAGACTATTCATTGTTTATTTGTGTATCATATCGAAATGTATCATCACCTGTGTACTGCAATATGTATCATATCATGAGATAGGCATATCATTGCAGCCCTACAGAGTACCTACTGGTGGGAGACCCTAATTCACTGAATTTGCTTTGAACAACTAAATTGTTAAAAATTTATTTATTTTTAGTTCCCATTGGTTCTTGGCTATAATTTGTTTCCCTGGATTGTTACAAAACGAGACAGTGACATTTATACCAAAGAATAGACTTGAATCTAATGTGGCATGCAATGCTGAGATAAATATGCCTAAACAAGACAGTCCTGCTCCATCAAATCAGAATGATGTGCCAAAAACTGAAAGTCCTGTGCCAGAAGAAAAATCAGTAGTAGAACAAAGTGAAACACAGGAACAAGAACAACTGAAAGAGCAACAACAGCCACAACAGATGGAACAGGACCAGGATCAACAGCAACAGCAACAGCAGCAGCAGCTGGAGCAACAACAGGAACCAAAGCAAGAAGAGCAACTGCAACAGGAAAAGCAGCAACAGCCACAACAAGAAGAACAGCCACAACAGGATGAGCAACAACAACCACAACAACAACAACAACAGGAGCAACTACAACAACAGGAGGAGCAACAACAACCACCACCACCACAACAACAACAAGATGAAGAAATGAAAGACAGTAATGATAAACAGACTGAGGAAAGTAACTCTAAAGAAACTGGGGTTAGTAATACTTATAATGGTATTTGCTGCTATACCACATAAACATTACCTTTTAACATTGTTTGCAACATTTTGGAAAACATTATCGTCACAAATTCCAAGAAATATGTCGTTTTTGATGTGTGTGATTCCATGTCCATTGGAAATAAGTGTTTTCCTCACAAACATTAGAAAGTATCACATGGCACAGTGGCTAACCACATTTTTATTGCATTGCTTGTTTGATAGACTAAATGTACAGATGAGCTACACTGTTCTTCTGACAGCTCTTATTGTATGTTTGGAGTCTTTGCTTGACTGATCATGCATGGAGGTCTAGTCCAAAGTTCAAGGTCATGACATGCAAAAACAAAAATTTTTATTTCTGGATTTCTGTAAGCATTTCTTTGTCAGCTTCATAACTTTGAATCATTTTGAGGGATTTTAATTAAACTTTTCATGGATGTTAACATTTCTTAAGATGTGGGAAGCTCAGTGCATGATTGTCCTTGGCAAAGGTCAAGGTCACTTGTCTGGTTACTTAGATTTTGTTAATGGCATATTAATTCTTCTTGTTTTGTAGGAATTAGAACCTGGAGAGGTACCTATGGACACCTCAAATATTGGCGTAACAAAAATTCCATCAGCCAGGTATTTCAGTAAGGTATGTGATTGACTCATTGATTTTATGATGCAACCTGAAGGGAGAGCATATAGTTGCCACTTTGTCTTTCTGCCCCGTGTGTGGGTGTGTTTGTCCATCATAATTTTGCCTGGAGCATACCTCAAAACCTTCAAAAGATATCAACATAACATGAGCATCAATCAGTTTTACTGATCTCTTGTTGGTTTATATAGCATTCAGCAGTGACAGTGACAATATCTGTTCTCACAAGCCCACTTGGTGACCAGAAGTCACTATAGTAAGGTTATTTGCCTTATATTCAACATGGCATCCATAAAGTGGTTTTAAATAAGTCTGAAGTCAACAGATGGCAACATACATTAGTAAAATTATATTACATATTTATCAATTATGAAATGCAATTTCCATAATAATTGGTTATTCTAAAAAAAATACTATTTTTTACAGCAGTTTTCATACTGCTTGCTATGAAATATTTAGACTACACCTATGTACAAAGTTATAAGTGAATAGACTTTTTTTACCTAAAAAATGTTATATCCTTTCTAATTGTGATACTGTTGGCAAATAAATAAAAAATTAAAAAAAAAAAAACAGAAAAAAAACAAAAACAAAAAATGATATTTCTATTCTTCAGGAATCTCGTGGAAAGCTTGTAACAAAAGAAGATTTGGAAGATCCAGAAATAGCCAATATGACAGTTACAGGATATAGACAGTAAGTACTTCTCTCTCTATCTCTCTCTCTATCTCTCTCGCTCTCTCTCTCATGTGTGTGAGCTCTCAGCACAACTCTCTCTCTCTCTCTTGTGTGTGAGCTCTCAGCACAACTCTCTCTCTCTCTCTCTCTCTGAGCACAAAGCTTTCTCTCTCATATTAAACTTAATAATTAACTCTAACTTAGCCCATTTAATTACCACAGCGCTTCATGCTGCATAACGTTGGAACCTACTCAGGATTGATTCTGGTGTAATAAAGTTTGTAGTTTCTCTAGGCACTCAGGTTTTCTCCACCATCCCAGAACTATTTACCTTGGTATAACTGATAAAATCTTGACTGTGGTTAAAAAAATTGCGAGTCGCTTAATCTGAAAAAAATGAAGGAAAATATTCCACAAAAGGTATTATTTTAAAAGATCACTGCTAGCTTATGACATCTTTATTCTAGTTTGGTCTTTACTACTGTGAAAAGATAGGAACTATTTTTTATAGAAATACACAACAGTGATTTTGTTAGTTTAAAATTACTACCGAATAAAAGTAGTTTCCCCTAGAAAAAATGACAAAATTTCCCAATTAGACCTATAGAATTCCCAAAACAATAGTGATAAACCTACATGTATCTATAAAAATAGATCAAATTATTCCCAATTTAAAAGGCAGTAGGTAGTTTTTAAAAACTGTAACAAAATCAATGCACAAATTATGTGTAGTGTGTAAAATGTTTAATTATATCATTTTTTCATAACGATGTAAACTGATTTTCCAGTAAAAAAGATTGATGTAAACTGATTTTCCACCAGCCAATTTTAACCTGTTTCTATCCATTTTCAGGCCTTGTATAATGGTATTTGATTCATTATCAGGAGTGTCAAGATCCAGAATTGTAAACATATTGAAAGAGTAAGTGCATATAGCAAGAAATATATTCTTTGTGTTTCAATAATCCTCATTTTAGCTACCACTACGGTAGCTAAGTTGGTAGCATGTTGGCTTTTTGTATTAGAGGACTTGGATTGGAACCCTGACTGGGTCTGACCAAGATCTGACCAAGACTTCAAAATAGGAAGTGACTGTTCTCTCAACAAGCACTGGGCATTTTAAAATGAAAGTTACGGGGTCCTTCAAAAGAGACCTTAAAAACTGATGCCCTGTATCATGACAGACATGGCATGTTAAAAGAGTTCTCTTTGCACATTGCCTTAGGGCACTGCAAAGGTAAAAATCAACTCGAGTGTTCCTGATTGAGGGGAATTTACCCTAGTTAATGTATTGGTTATGTCATTGAAATACATCACTCAATTTTTGCAACCAAAGAAATCAACCAATATGAAAGGCCTCTTGGCAATACCTATAGAAATTTCAGTGAAACACTGTATGTCTTAAAGCAAGAGAGATAGATATTAGGGAAGTCAAGTCTGATAAAACATCTGTCTTTTTGACAGTACCAATAAAATTGTTAGCGAAAAACTCTATATGTCTTAAAGCAAAAGAGATGGATATAGGAAAAATCAAGCCAAATGATATGCACCTTTTTGTGTTACCTAGAGAAATTTCAGAAATTTTGGTGAACAACTGAAGCAAGGGTATAGAAGCCAATATTTTAGGACAGTGCTATTGTAATGATTATCATTAATTAATACTTTTTTGAAAATGACAGGTATTTACAAGTGGAATGGGCAAAAAAGAAACAGACTGAGTTAAATTTGAAAGAAAGACTAAGAGGGGGATCCCCAAAAGTACCTCAACAAACTAATTATAGTGATTGTGGAGTTTATGTACTTCAGTACGTAGAGAGTTTCTTTGAAGTAAGTAATTTACTTGTATTGTTGCATAGCAATACTGAGTAATTCTCATTTTCCTGGCATCAAATTTCAAGGTTTGCTGATGTTCATTGTATTAGGGTTGTTTTTTCGTGGTCTATAATCTTATTATGTTTCTTGTGCAAATTAAGACTTCATTTGCAGCAGTTTTATTTTCATGGCGATATTTAAAAAATAATGACATCTTTGTTTACAAGGATGAATTATATTGTTACATTTTGCAAACAAAAACACATGTACATGTATTGGGGTTTAATAAAATGCCATGTAATCGTAACCTAGATAACACATGCAATCTGAACTCTGAAGGAAAAACAGAGATCTCAGTGTAGTAGGGGTCCATGAATCAGATTTTACTGTCAGGGTTCTATCAAAATTCTGTTTACAAAAAATTTGCATTGCTTTGATATCCTTCAGTAGTTCTTTTGTGAAGCACAGAAAGGCCCTTGCTTTCCAACTTTCGTCCTAAACTTTGAAGATTTTAAAGTCATTGAATGTTTTTAATTTGTTTTTTTTAAGGATCCAATACAAGATTTTTCTTTCCCAATGAAAAGTCTACAGACGTGGTTCTCTGGTGAAAGGATAAGACGTAAACGAGAGGAAATAAAAGAACTTATATTGACAATTAGTGAAATACAACACAAGTCATGACACTGACTTCTTAAAATATAGACATCAGGGAGACTTACACATAACTTTTCATTGGAATTGTGGTTAAGTAAGGTGGAATGAAGGAAAAATCCATCCACAGATATGAGAACTGTTATGCTCAGGGATTTGGGATCAAGGAAATGGAAAGTAAACGTTTTTTTTCAGTGATCATGATTTATGTTGTATTTCAGTGAAATTTAGATTTATGATATCATTTCCATTAAGAATTTTAGCTCTGTTCTGAGAAAAATCAAGGAAGGTAAAACAAAATAAAGTAAAAGAAAAACCAAGAGAAAACAGTCATAGTTACACAAACAAATTGGGACAGATACTTTTATAAGATGAGGGCAGAACTGGAGTACATGTATATTTATTTTTGAGTATGATTGTACTTGTATTATTTCAGTAAGGGTTGTCAGATTTCATTTAAATTATAAGATGACGAACACGATCTGATCAGAATAAATTTGTTTTGTCTAAATAGAAATGGAAAGGCCTCAATTTTAGCAGTGTTCATTCTTGAGGGGTCATGGGGGGCATTGATCCCCTTTTTGCCAGAGGACCTTGTTGCTAATACTTTAGTGGACCATATTCAATATAAAGTGTGAATACAAACATATTGATGGTATGGTGTTTTGGAGGAATGTTTTTGAAAATCCTAGATTGAATATTGGTCTTGTGTAACAGGGAACTCGGGACAGGTGGTCGAAACAATGTCTAATGTTTGTGCTTGTATGTGGTAATAATGAATAATCAAACAATTGGTATATATAAATTATTCATTGTCTGTCCAACCAAAATGATATCATATTGAAGATGAGATGTTTAAAGTGATATAAATTTCTGATTTTTGAATGTGATTAAAACAAGGGTTATGAATGATATTTGAATTTGTTGACAATATGTTTGATGAAAAAATGGGAGATGTAAAATTGTATTTTTGTTAGAAATAAAATTCCTGGCATGAATCAGAAATCAGGTGCTGATTCCAAATAAAAGGATATACTGGTGTTTACTTGTGTTAATATGAAGAATTGTTACAGACTGCAACAATATGACGAATTCGAATCTTGGAATGTAAATATGTTGTGCTATAATACTGAATATTACATAATATTTAAAATAAAACAATTTGTTCATGGATTTGTGTTATTATGTATATAATGATGTATACTGTATATATTTGTGTGCATCTCAAAAAATATAGGTCGGTGCTGTTTTGACTCGGAACCAAGAGATGTTCACAATTCGTTATAACAATTACTATGACTCAGTAAAAAATGTGGAACTTCTGTGGAAGGATACAGCGGAGGTGAACAGGTCATTATAACATTTATTAATGGATGTGGAACTTCTTTGGAAGGATACAACTGATGTGACAGTTCATTATGACAATTTATAAATTGGATGTGGAACTTGTGTGAAAGGATACAATGGATGTTAACAGTTCATTATAACGTTTATTTATGGATGTGCAACTTGAGTGGAAGAACATAACGGATGTGAACAGTTCTTTTTAACGTTTGTGGAACTTGTGTGGATGGATACAACAGATGTTTACAGTTCATTATAACAGTTTTTAAACGGATGTAGAACTTGTTTGGAAGGATATAATTGATGTAAATAATTCACATCTTGATAGTATATTAAAGCAAGTGGAACTTGTGTGGATGTGAACAGTTCATTATAACAGTTTAATTATTAGTGGAAGTGGAACTTGTGTTGAAGGATACAACTGATGTGAACAGTTCATTATAATGTTTATAAATGGATGTGGAACTTGTTTGGAAGGATACAACAGATGTGAACAGTTCATTATAATGTTTATAAATGGATGTGGAACTTGTGTGGAAGGATACATACATGCAGATAGAATAATTAGTGTGATCATGTCCAAAGTTTACATTCACATATTGCAATGATACCAATATCATGCACATTTCAAACATGCGATTTAGTAGTACTGTATTGAATGGATGATTTTCTGAAGTTAAATCAGGGATAAATTTGCTATTTTCTGATCCAAACTATGATATCATGTGCAACCTTCATCAGTGTTCAATTTTCCACAAAAGGAAATCTTCATACATGTATAATGAGCGTGAAGGAATTGAATTATTTTGTGGTTTAGGATTAGATATATTGTAAGATTGACATTAGTATTTAGTTTGGTTCTAAGATTTGAATTGCGAACACAAGTTAATATTAAGCTCGGTATTAAGGTTGAAATAGGGAACACTAAGACTGGTATAAAGATTCGAATTTGGAACACAAGTTGGTATTAAGATTGGTATTAAGATTGGAATACAGAACACAAGCCAGTATTGAGCTAGATATTAAGATTTGAATAGGGAGCACAAACCAGTATTGAGCTTGGTATTAAGATTGGACTTCGGAACACAAGCCAGTATTGAGCTTGGTATTAAGATTGGACTTCAGAACACAAGCCAGTATTGAGCTTGGTATTAAGATTGGACTTCGGAACACAAGCCAGTGTTGAGTTTGGTATTAAGATTGGACTTCCGAACACAAGCCAGTATTGAGCTTGGTTTTAAGATTGGAATTCGGAACACAAGCCAGCATTGACCTGGGTTTAAGATTTGAAATTAAAAACACAAGTTAGTATTAAGCTATGTTCCAAGTCAACAGTTAAGTAGTTGTAAGCAAATTATGATGGGAAAAGACCACAAAAATAAAAATAGACCACAACAATGGGAAAAGGCCATAAAAAGGGAAAAATATAAGTTTTTTTCATTAAGAATCATGCATTTTGAAAGGAACATAGAACTACCTCATCTTGAATATATCATATGTATAGTATTTATGATGAGGAGAAAAAAAATAATGATCTGATAAAATTGTTAATTTTTGATTAATTACCTACTGAATTAGCATAGATATTAACCAATTTTGTAGTCAGCAGTAAACTGATACATGATGAATTCCCACTGAAAATTGCATTAATTTCTGCAATTAAAGTATTTTGTTGTGGGAAAAAATTGGTTTCTCTGACATGGATATTGCTGGCCATATAGTTTTGTAAAATTGAAGAATGTGTGTTGGATCATCATCATTCAGTGTGTATTGGATACACAATTTATTGTTACTAATGGTTACATTTATGATTGTATTACAATTAAGTTATACTTCAGTTTGACTGAAATTTCAAGGTTTTGTAAATAAAATGAAAATTTTTGTTCATACAATGGTTAAAAACACAATTTATTTTTACAATTTATGTAATGGTTAATAATTATGATTAAAATATTAATATTATATGGCATAAGGTATAGGTTTAGCTCTGGGCTTCACCAATACCACTAATGGGATTCGCCCCTGTACCATGTGATCAACACCCCTTAACAGTTGAGTTATGTTTTGGAAAATGTTTTGGTCAGCAATTCCCAAAATAGTGCTGTTTAAAGGGGAAAACTAAGCCGATATGATTCCATATCTAATGGAAATAATTGCTCTGCACAAGTGTAAGGGTTATTGGAGTGGTACAGCGGAGAATCTCGTTATGATTTCTTTGCGACCACGGATTATTTTGTGGATTCATATGGAAAAAAAACAGAAATGTGGGATTTTGGTACTACATTATACAACTGTGACAAAAGTTTTCTTTGGTTAAAACTGTTGCAATCCGCAACAGAAAACACTGTGGTGGATTCAATTAATTTTGATGTAGTTACCAAATACCAACATAACTGGACATACCGGGTACATTTTTTCTGTCTGTTACAGTTCACTCATTCATGAAAGAAGGTCACGGTGAAGTAGCGAAAATTTTACACACCGGTAATCTAACAGTACCTGGTACTCATTAAAAAAGAGATTTACAGAACATTTCATTAATTCAGACTGCCATTATTCATTAATTATATTTTTTGGTAACTTAATAGATATTTTGTGTTTATCATGTTTTTAATTGTTATTGGTTCTGAAGTTGATAATTTTCATGCCAGACAATTATAAATGTTTGGTATTAAGTCATTTGGTGTTTGAATTTTAAACCAGTATAAAAGTTTAATATGCCGATATGTGTGTAAAAAAGTTGATTGAAGTCAATCTATATATGTTACACTCATAGAGCACCTGACTTCTAAACCATTGTGAAAGTTTGTTGTGTTGTACTTGTGTGAAATTGTATTATGTTGATATGGTGAACATTGACTTCTGAGACATTTATGTTTGATATAAGAGTTGTATGATTGGAGATGAGAAAATAAGATTTCGGTGATAATTAAAAAAAAAAATTAAAAGTAATTTTTGTGTATCTGGTGTTATTTTTATGAAAAACTTAAATAGTATTTTTGTTTTGTGTTTATTATAATTTGAACATGGAATGGTTTGTTTGTTTCTGAGATATTATATAAGCTTGGATTTTTTTTGGATGGGGTCTTCTAAGAAAAAAAGATAAATATTAATCAGCACAAACAATAAAATTAGAAAGAATATGAACCAATACAAAAAGCTTATGGACCTCGGTGGTCATGTGTCTAAAGCTTTAGAAGTTAAAATGGTTCAGCCTTAGTTCTGCTGATGGTGTGAATCTATCTGCTACAGTTTGCTGAAAATGTATTTCTACTGGAGTTTTTGAAAAAAAACTAATGCTAACATTTGTATGCAATTTATGACAATAATAAAAATTTTTAAAAATATTTGATGGAACAGAATTATTATAAAGAACTTAAACTAAATGGCTTACCATCTCCAATTGACGTATCGCCGGCCACGCTCAAAATGTCCGACAAAGGCCCGACATGCTTGAATTAGACGTAAAATGAATGATGTCATTGACACTAGTACATCATTATTGTTCGTCTTTTATACTTTGAGACAGTCATTAACTAAAATTGCTATATTATCATTTGGTGTTTCATAAAATAACGACAATATTTGTGTTTAAAAACAAAAATACTAACAAGGAAAAATACATGAAAAATTAAAATAATTATATTTATTTCTGTATATAGAGAAAAAATCAGTAAATTTACAAATATCGTGATTAGACTAAGAACTAAGACACCCGTATTGGACCCCATGTTCTAAAACATTGATATTCACGCCTGAATCACGCCTGTGTAATAGACTTAATCAGTTTGTCCACTTCCAAATAATGTGATCCTAATGCTTTTTTACAAACCAAAACACTTCAAAACTTCAAAATTACATACTTCACGTAATCTAAAATGGATATTTTGTGAAACCCGATTTCAATAACAAGTGTAATATATAAGTGATTTGCATTGTAATTGTTGACCTTAGTTGAACCTTTTAATATATGCATATGGGGTAACCAAGGGAACATCATACAGCTGATTTTTAGTAAAAATTGTAAAATTTTCTCTATGTAGGAGAATGACGGAAAAAGTAAAAATAAAACTAAAAATATTTTAGATGCGCTTTTTGTTTTCAAAATAAAATATCAATATTAGGTTTCAAAAATTTTAAAAGTATAAAAGTTATTTATGAAAACGACTGTCTCTAAACATTAAAGATGAACAATAGTTGCCTTGACGCTGCTTTGGTACCGTGATGGCGGCCAATGTCGGAACATTGTGGGCGTGGGCGGTGAAAACATCAATTGGTTCGGAGTTGGTTATCTAAAAACTTGTTATTGCTGTGTCTTAGATATTATTACATGTACATGAAAACAATCACTTCCACCATACTATATCAGAATCACATTGCAAAGACACGAATTTCTGCGACTTCCTTGCAGCTTGCTAGGTCTAGATAAACAAGTACTGTAAATGTATTTATTTTTCGGGGTAGTTCGTTTTTGCGCGAAAATCAATACCAAGCGAAAATTATATTATATTTATTATGTTATATTGCATATTTCAAAAAGGCAAAAATTTAATTTCGCGGATATGTCTAAATTTCTATACTGCGAAAATAAATATGTTTACAGTACAAGTATATGATATAATTTTGGTATAAAGTAATATAGAATGGAGGTTCTTAGAAATTTCATGAATCAGGAACATAGCTAAAAGTGTCAACAAAAATGCTACAAACTCTGGTTTGACTAGAGATGTTCATCTAGTTCCATATATGAAATGTGTTTAGTTTTCAACATTCCATCAAGTCCTTGGCAGCTGTATGGTCTAAAAAAGCGCGATAGAGATGATCACTGCACCTTTCATCGCTTTGGTTCCATTTTAACTCTGGGCAGTTCCTAGTGTGGCAAAGATTTTTAGCTTTCCATAGGGCATTGGTTTTCTTTGGACACTCCACTTTCCTCCACCATTCATAAACTGACTCTATCAGTGAAAGAATTTTTGACTACGGGGCCTGTTCAATTTATAACGTAACACATATCACCCGTGATTTTCTAACTTTTTCATGCATTAATTCCATACAGACCAATTTTGCTTGTCAGATATATGACCAAAATGTACGAGTAGAAACACTTTTTGTATGATATTTGAATTCCTTTGACTTAAAACTAAGGTCGTCGTGGAATGCATTGTTTTAGGGCTTTTGAAGGTGAACATGAGCTACAGAAAGATTGTAAGGTTTAATTTAGGATGGATTTACTATTGGCTCACACCCTTTCATTATATGAATGATTTTAAAAAGGTGTGTACAATTTAAGGCCAACCAAAACCCGTCATTTGGATACTTTGGATGTTTCTTTTGTAGTACAATATTTAAGAAAATTATCTCCAGTAAAGGAGACCAGTTAAAAGCAATTGATACTCAAATTAGCTGTGTTTATTGTACTTACAACTGAAGATAAAACACAGTCAATTCATCTTTTGTCTCTTCAAAGTATGAAGAAGAACTATGAGTCTTGTACATTGTTTTATAATGATTTATTGAAACATTGTAGACCAGGTTCAAATATTTCATGTGTTATATTAAGAGCTTATCCACCTGATGCGTGTAAATGTGCAGTAACCAATCAAAATCCATGTCCGAATCACAATCCAGAAGGAAAACCTTTGAAACTGACAAGTTAAGACACGTGAACTTCTACCAGGGAACTGAGACCGGGTGTTACGGAAGGGTAAGCACCTCCTGTTTAGCTAGCTACACCTGCCACGTGTGTAATCAAAATGGAATGAAAGAAACATGGAACTATGGGACGGCAATCCTAGACACAAGACACATCAAACTTATCAACAATACTGTAATGGTGGCAATAAAACTTTTTGAGGGCCTTGATAAGCCTAGGCTTGCAATTTCCTTGGATCAGCAATTTATTTGCAAGCAGCCTGCTTCGTTATACAAAGTCCCCGTTGTGGGTAGTAGGAACAATTTCAAAATAAATATTTGAACAGGACAGAGTTATAATGATACAAATTCTCTGTTCATAAGTTATGTTTTACCACATAAAACGGTTTCCAGAGACACCATATAAGTAGATGGTTTCTTACCGTTATGTTCAGTGCGGAAGTTGATTGTTAAGTTTAAGGTTCATTGTAATAGAAGTGCTAGAACTTCAAAGGCAAAAATGAGCTTTGTTCCTATTGCAGAAATTATTAAAGCTTTCTGGCTGGAGTAACACAAATACTTTATGATAAACCTCTAGCTTAAAGCCATCAAAGCAGGTTTTGCATTGCCGTTTTTAACTTGTTAATGAGTTGTATTTAGAAGATAATAACCATATGAAGTTTGTTATGAGACATTGTGTGATGTCATATTTCTGCATTGAGTGATGGCATATATTTGTATATACATGTTTATTTGCGTATAATTGATGATATTAGATATCTGTTATGGTGGGGGTTATACTATTTAAATTAGTATTTAATCACCTTTTCTGGTTGTGGTTTTTCTAAATGTTTGCAGTGAAGTTTCATTTGAGACTGGGAGATGTATGACGTAAAAGAATTCCCCAACTAAACGAGACTTACTTTGGTTAAGTTGATGATTCTTTGTAATCATACCACACTTTTAGGGATCAAATGCCCACCCAGCTAGTTAAAGTTCACCCTCCCGGAAGTATTGTTAAATTTTACTTGTTCACGACTGTGACCAGAACGCATTTCTTTTGGACCCTGAAGTGTGGCTATGACTACAAAATCTCATCCAAACATCAACTAAACTAAGGTAAGCACAGGCACTTGTTTTTATCAGTATAGGGGTCAGTCGGACTATATACACACTATCGGCCCCCTTTTACTGAAAAAAAACAACAAGTGATTCTGAAGGTAATTAGTCTGGTTTAGTGGGGGGGATTTGTCCTTACTTTTAACACTTTATCGACAAGTTTATTAGTTGCATGCAGTGTACTTCAGCGACATCATTACATAAACACATGTCTCACCTAATTTGAACATGCACCTTAATGTCATACTAATTTCTTTTATTTGCTTTTGCCCATTCTGCTTTTAGACGATCAGTGAGTTGTTTGTTTGATGATAATTCGCTATAACTCTCGCAACCATATTGACAAGGATAACGTGTTGTATTAAGTTTACTAAGACTATTATGTAACTCGGTGCCAACTATTTCAAGTTTTTGTATTCTTTTCATACACAACATTAATCTTCCCTCTGCAGGTAATTCCTCCCAATGTTTCTCCAAAGTCGACAAATATCTGTCGGATAATACACCAGCTGACACTTCAAGAAGTTGCTGGAGACCATATGTATAGGAAGCTGATAAACTTTTCATTGCTGTTTGAAGGATTTTAGTCTTCGACATAAGGTTAACAAGTTCTGTTTATGTTTTTGATACCGATACTCATCGGCAAAACTGTCTATAAAAGCGATCCCAGGGAGCCAGTAAAATTACCTTTATTGACAAGTGGCCTTTATATACAGGTTCAAATAACAGGAATAAAGAATAATTGGGATTAAATTTCACTGGCCTTTATAAACAGGTAACCCTTATATAGAGGTGATCTTTAAGGCAGGTTGGACTGTAAATGCTCATTTATATGTATCAAGAAGAACCGTAAACAAAGGTGAAACATGTTTTACAAAAAAAAAAAAAAATATATATAAAATTACCTCACACTAAGGAGGATAAACTACTTTATCAACATATTTGAAATATATATATATATATATATATATATATATATATATATATATATATATATATATATATATGTATGACGTTTTTTTCATAACTTGGCACTTTTACCATGAACGAACGTCCTGATGAAATCTTTTCGCAAACTTAATAGAATTGAAAATATTAAGTTTCAGGATCCTAGGGGAAGTAACATTAGTGATTTTCACGTAGGTCATATTTTCAGCAACTGTGACCTTGAAAAAAGTTCAAGGTTGGCTATATTTAAATTATAAATGACATTTCCTATATTGAATTTATTTTTTAAAATTTACTTAGCATAATTCAACATGCTGATAATATATATGAAGTTTGATGACAATATGCTGGTTTAGCTCCTTAGAAACAAGTTATGCATGACATTTTTCCATACAAGATCATGAATGAAGGTCACTGTCAATGAATACACAAACTTGGTAGACCTGAAGATGCTACATCTTTATGTGAAGTTATATAATAATATACGCTTCATGGTTTATGATAAGCCATTTTAGTGTTTTTATGTATAAAGTCACTGTGATCACGAACAAAGACCAAGGACAAATCTTGTCGCAACGTTTTAGACCTCAACACGCTGATTTTATGTATGAAGTTTGATGACTATATTACATTTGGGTCATGACAAAAAGTCATTTTAACACTAGAGGTCACTGTAACCGTTAAAGCAGGCCAAGGTCAAATCTATTTGCAAACTTAGCAGAAATCAAGGGAGTTATATATAGAATACATGTCATTTCAAGCGTTTTACATAAAAGGCCACGGTGACCATAAATTAATATCAAGGTCAAATCTATTCACAAACTTTGTAGAACTCAACACAATGATTCTATATCTGAAGTTTGATGTTTATAGGTCTTTTAGTTCACGAGAGGAAGTCATTTTAGCATTTTAACATATAAGGTAACTGTCGCCTTAAACAAAAGCCAAGGTCAAATCTACTAGCAAGCTTTATAGAACTCAACACACTGACTATGTGTAAGAAATATCATGA
The DNA here is from genome assembly GCA_021292105.1 of Anadara kagoshimensis. Classification (NCBI taxonomy): domain Eukaryota; kingdom Metazoa; phylum Mollusca; class Bivalvia; order Arcoida; family Arcidae; genus Anadara; species Anadara kagoshimensis. The sequence continues at coordinate 25,506,719 of CM037865.1, forward strand.
CTATGTCTCTTGATTCGTGAGACAAAATAATTTCAAGATCAAATCTATTTGCAAACTTTGTATAACTTAACATGCTGATTATGGATATTCAGTTTAGGGACCCTAGGGTTTTCGGTGCTGAATAAGTCAATTTTGATTACACACGTGGCGGGTGTAGCTAGCTTATTAAGAGGTGCTTACCCTTCCGGAGCACCCGACCTCACTTCTCGTGTGGAAGTTCACGTGTCTAATCTAGCTTGTCAGTTCCAAAGTTTTTACTTTGCTTCTGGATTGTAATTCGAACATGGATTATAGTGTAGAGAACTAGTTTAAAACAGGTTTTTTGGTAAAATATCTTTTTTATTTTAAAGTGAATATTAAAACCCAATACACTATTTTTCATGAAATTTTTTGCCGCTTCAAGTCACGTAATTTCAGAATTTTTGGTAGAAAAACAAAAAAGTTGTTTAAGTAATCATTACTAATTCTAAATGCCTCTTTGGAGATTTGTGTAGAGGGTGGAAGTTTACACAATTGAATATTACCTGACCCATTATGCACATTAAAATTGAGTTCATGACCTTTATAAATACATGGCAACATGTAGACCTACATTTCAAACATGTTTGGAAACAATAATTGTGAATCAATATAATAATTCCTTTATTTATACAATGCACTACATTTCTACTTTAGCACGCATTTTGACTATAAATAGAACAGTGTTTAACATTGTATACAAAAAATCTATGACCTTTATACATCTATTGTACCTGAGAAAGAAAGCTAATTTGCATATGAAATGACAAAATGGCATGTTGCCTATTTGCATATGACCTATAATCTGTCCTGTTTGCTGTTTGAAACCTTGTCTACCTTCCCACCACAAAGCAGCATGGTTAACAAGAGCATATTTTTAATGATAGTTTCTTTAACATTTTTTTCCCTTTTGTTTTCAAAATTTTTAAATGTAAATAGTCTGGTGCGGCAAAAAATTTGAAATATACTGATATGTGACATTAATTTATGACTTCATTAAGAAAAAAGATTTATTACCAAAATACCTTTTTTGAACTTGTTTTCTGTACTATAGTATGTTTGTTTTTGATTTAGTGATTTTACACCTAAGGTCATATTTTCAGCTATTGTGATTTTGAACATTAATCATTGTTAACGGTTTTTGGAAACTTATAATGGCATTTCTCGTGGATAACTCCATCTAATTTTCATCAAAATCTATCAAGCGGTTCAGAAAAAGTTTTTTAAGTGAAATTTACGGACGCACTCTCGCTCGCTCGCACGCAAGCACACATAAACACGCCACATTAAACCATAAGGTCATACTGACATTAGCCAGGTGAGCTAGATTAACACAAGATAGAAGAAGATTGATTGAATGTGGTTTAACGTCCCAGTCAAGGACAGTTTACAAAATCGAGACTTCCCAAGCTATAAGTTATTGTGGAGATTTTAGTTACCCTTTGCAGTGCGCTTAGGGCAGAGAGAGTTGTTTTACGTGTCGCACATGCCGTGACACGGGGCATCGGCTTATAAGGTCTCATCCGTAGAACACCGTGACTTTCATTTTTAAATGCTGAGTGCTTGGCGAAGAACAGTCTCTACCTTTTTTCAAGTCTTGGTCAGACACCGCTGGGGTTCGAACCCACGATCTCCCACATACGTCGAAGCACTGTATCAACTGTACCAATTGAACTACCGTAGTGGCGAAACTTTGCACTGCGCTTAGGACAGGGAGAGTTGTTTTTCGTGTCACGGCATTTACGTGTCACGTATGCCGTGACACGGGACATCGGCTTATAAGGTCTCATCCGTAGAACACCGTGACTTTCCTTTCTAAATGCTGAGTGCTTGGCAAAGAACAGTCACTACCTGTTTTCAAGTCTTGATCAGACATCGCTGGGGTTCGAACCCACGATCTCCCACATACGTCGAAGCACTGTACCAACTGTACCAATTGAACTACCGTATTGGCGAATAACAAAAAAGTACAGCAGCACAATCTTTATGTACATAAGTCAGATGTTTTTCAAAGTTATTCTCAAATACCTTTTAACATGTAACAAGATGTTTATTACACTGACAATTTGTCTTATTTATTCACTAAAATAATAACCATGTTGTTAAGCTACTCGCCCCAGTTTCATAATCATTGTTTAGGTAAGATTTTCTTTAACTTAAATTTTGCGAATTTTGATAATCTCTTTTGAACTTCTGGTGAATATTTTTGACAAAACTAAATAAAAATGCTTTAAAAAAGAAGCGATCTTGACAACTTAAATTCCTGAATATCTTAAATTAACAAAATTATAAAGATTTTAAGCAAGAATTAATTCCAAGAAAAATTTAATTAAGGAATAATTATGAAACTTGGGTCTGGTATGAATAAAGATACATGAAGCACTAATGCCAGAAACTAATGATATTTATTGTACTCTCGTTTCATCCACGTACTGAAACTGTTTTATAAACACGGTATTTATTACATTTTATTTAAATTTACATAAATCGTAGTAAAAATATCAAAAGAAAACAACAGCATAATCTACATATATATAAGTAAGATGTTTTTTACGAAGCTAAATCACAAATACCTTTCAACATGTCACAACAAGTTTGTACTGGAAATGTGTTGACATTTGTTGTAAATAATTCGCAAAGCATGTCTTAAATGTTCACTTAAAAACTCAATAAGCTATGCAGTTAAGCTTCTGATCCCAGCTTCACAATCATTCTTTGGCTAAAACTGTTATTTACTTGAATTTAAAAATTTTGATTATCTTTTTTTTGAACTGATGATGAATATTTTTGACACAACTAATGCAATTATCTTAAGCTAGAAGCCATTTAAAAAATGACACCTTAAATCCTCGAATATATCCATAAAATTAACAAAATGATAAAGATTTGAAATGTGCAAAATTTAAGTTAAGGGGAAATTTAGTTAAGGAATGATTGTGAAACTTGGAGCCTGGTATGATTCCAGGTAAATGAAGTACTAATTTAAGGAACTAATTAGTTTTATTTGTTTTGTTGATTTCATCACGTACAAAGTCAATGTATTCTTTGTTTAATGATAATGTGTTAAAAGCAGAACATTTATCACATCTTATTGTTTTCTCTAATAAAATTATTTTATACTTTATCGTTTCGACAGAATTTTCGAGTTTTAAAGTTCTTTTCCTACACACCATTAACTTTCCCTCCTCAGGTATTTCATTCCACTGTGTATTGTTTTCAAGCGTTGATAAACTTCTATCGCATAAAACATCAGCCGACGCTTCAATAGCTTTCTTCAGACCATATGTACAGGAGGCCAATAAACTTTTGAATGCTTGTTGGATCTCTGTATTGTTCGACAAAAAATTTACCAGATAATTTTCACATTTCTCTTTTAATTTTGAACATTGATACTCCTCGGCAAGTGGCAACACTTGATAAACATTTTTATCTGTAAAAGAATATTTTCAGAAAAAAAATATTAGTTTCTGATTTGGAAAGGTTTCGTGTATTTGTTTTAATTAATCCAATACAAATGTATCAGTCCATGATCAAATCTCAAACCCAAAAATAAAGAAAAACTTTAAACAATATCAAATCAAGTTAAACCCATGTACTTCCAACACGGAAGTGAGGCCGGGTGCTCTGGAAGAAAAATCAATTATGACTATCTAGCTAAATCCGCCACGTGTAACATATTTGTTCTTTTTTGATAGCTCAAGTTTTAATTTGTCGTTTGTAGAATGGTAAACTTAATATCTATGAAAAATTAACATAATTTGTTAAGGGGAAATTGTAGTACCAGAGGTTTTAATGGAAATGTTGCAACTGCATCGTAATGTATGGCAAGACTGTAGATATTTTTGAAATGCGAGGGAAACACAATACACACACACAGACACACACACACAGACAGAGAGAGAGAGAGAGAGAGAGAGAGAGAGAGAGAGAGAGAGAGAGAGAGAGAGAGAGAGAGAGAGAGAGACGTGTGTTATAAATACACAGAAACCATATTTTATTGTTGTTAGTTAAGGCTACTGTCTTGCGTATTTGCAGGTCAACTAGGCAATTCCAGTCATCGAAGTATTGCCATGACTAATTATCTCACCAAGTTATGGTGAACGCTCTTCGTTTAAGCGCACGATGATAGAAACTGGTTGGACACACACGCATGTGAGCAACACAGGAAGATTGGCATCACTCTGACGCGGAATGACATGTGAAAATTATTTTTTCAGCTATAGAATAAACATAATGCGCTTGTAAAGAAGTTTGTCGAATCGATAGTTTAGCTGCAGTAATATATATCTATATTATCCTCAGATTTAACAGCAGCTGATTTATGTCTGTTTCATAGTATTTTAAAGTAAACCTAACCATCATGAAGCATTATTTATATTATTAAGCTTTCACTTAACTAATTAATAACGAAAGTTTATATTTTGAAATTTCAAACCGTTCGAATTCATAAAAAAATGAAAATGCATAATAAACCTCGTTGTGAAACACTTACTGTCAATTTCATCAATGATGTCCGGATAAACACATCGCAGAAAAGCCACAACATCCGGGGCTTTTTTATCAGGAAGTTGAATTTCAGAGGAGTCTTTCTCCTTAAAATCAGCTGTTAACATTTTCTCCCATACAGGGGAAGCGAAAGTCAATATAGTTTTGTTCACAAATAATTTTTGATCCTCTACAAGGAGAATTAAATTCGTGTCTGGCGTTTGTTTAAGAAATGGCAGACTCTTTTCTGTGTCTTTCTCGGTTTTAACATCATCACTTGATCGATGCATTTTGTCTTTTTAAAATCTGAAAAAAATCAAGAAAGAAATATTTGCAATCTAAACCATGTAATGGTGTGGGATCACTAACCAAAACAGCATTTAAATCGCCATAGAAAGTGTACTGGCAGGATTTTGGTGTACTTTATTGTAGTTCCCCATTGATCATATTTTTACATTTTTACGTATATACCGTTTTTACATTTTCTCATGCAAAGTAGATCGAATAAAATTGTTGCAATCGCATGGATATGCAACAGATAATTCAGTCGACCTAAGATTATATATTTTGCTTCCATGTAAAGTTTGATTGTAATTAATTCGTTGTGTTTTTGAAGCAGATTTTTCACCTGCCACAGGTTGTCAAAGCTGGGAAACTAATTTCGGCGACCTCTAACTTTCAATAATATTTTTTTTTCATTTGCCCAAATTGCAATGGTGTCAATTCTTACTTAATGCTAATCTGGAATGAGCATATGCATATCAAGCGGCCATTGAACTTAACGCTTACATGAGGATATGCCATACAAAAATTCAATGTTCAATAACATTAATTACAGTGCCTTAAAACCCAGCAGTTAAGGTCCAATGCAAGGATATTTCTCAATGAATTATAACATGTCCTATAAAAGCCACCGTACATCTAAAATATCTAAGAACAAGCTTAATGATATGTTTAAAAGCTAGTAAAAGTACAAATGTAAAAAAAAACCTAGGTTAATTCAGTATTCTTACACATCTGTGACCTTGACCTTTGAATCCATTGCTTTCATTTACCTATCAAATTGATCTTTTGGCCAATACCAGTTTTCCAGATTAAAAACCCATTTAAGTGTTCGTTTGCATCTGTGACCTTGACCTTAACCCATGACATGACCTCCATCATCTATATATTAAATGGGTGTAAAACTAATCCGTAAAATATTCTAAAATCGTGCAGTCTATTCATACTCCCGTAACTCTAGTTTATTTATACATAATTATCTTTTCACAATCAGTTGACATATGAGAAATTCTAAATCCAAAACAACATCAAACGATTCAGATAGTATATGTACAGGTGTCATAAAATTACTCTATCCGAACACCTGTCAATCAATTTTGTTAATTGAATTGTAAAAACTCATCCTGTTGATTAAAGGTACGGGTCTCAATCTAAGGAATGTCTAATAAACAAACTTTTTATCAAGGTGGACTACTAATAATTTGCTTAATTATTGGTAGGTGTCATTTGGATGTAAACTCCACTTCATCAAATGAATTTATCGTGAAATATAAAAATATTTTTAGCTAGTCCATTATATAAGTAATGAAGATAACTAATTTTCTCTGGGGTCTGCTTACTTAAATGACGTCACTGCACGGGGTCCCCAAAAAACCGCGCTTTTTTATTTTGATTAACGGGAGGTGTATAACAAACACACCGATATCTCCCTATTTTCGGCATGAAAATATAAAAAAATATAAAAAAATATAAAATTTTCGCATTAAGTCATTTTTCAGTATGGAGAATAACATATGTAAAAATAAAAAATCGGTACAGGTACTCTTTAACTGTTCTAGTATTTTGTTTTCCAATGAATTTTCTGTTAACGTAAAGTAAATTTAGATGATTATCGACCCTGATATTTACAGAAAATGCATATAATTATTATCTTGATTTTTTGCGCTATATACATGTATATTAATTTTGAACGTTATTTAAATAAAATAATCTGTTCGTTGATTTTCTCATGGCTCATAATTGAAGTAAAAGTCTTAGAGTCAGTCTATCTTTATTAAATTTCAAGCTCACTGTGAAAGATGACACAAACATAATTTGCAAATTCAGGATTGTTAATGAAAAGAACATCATCTATATATCTTTGTGTGGAGTTGAAGGATTTATTGCAAAAAACACTCTGTGTTAGTAGTGTACTTTGAATATAGGGTGTAATGTAAAAAATATAGTGTGGTTCAATGTGTATAAATAAAAAACTCAAATATAAAAGGAGAAATATACTTACCTCCAGCCCTATATACAGACTAACAGTAAACTGACCTACTTAACTGTACTGGTATTTCGTTTTCAAAAGTATTTTCTGTAAATGTAAGGACACGTGACAAGTAGCAAAAATAAGAACTAACACTGACATTTAAATCACACCTAAAAATATGTATATTGTATATGACCAGCCAATAGAATATCAACGAACAAAACTTATTTAAATAAACTTAAAATACTTGTATATAGCGCTTAAAGTCAATATGTAAATATATATAAAAAATGTATTTTAAACGCAAAATAAATAATCTTTAAATACACTGACACCAGATTTTGCCCCTTTGCTAAAATATTTTAGTATTTTAAATACAGAATGTAATGTACCTGATGAAATTGTATGTTTTTGTTATTTTCGTTAGAAAGTGCCAAGTTTTCATAGCCCCTTTCTGTATTTTCTATCCATTCAGTCCATATTTCAAGAAATTAAATCTTTTTCTATACTTTTATTTGTTTTTCCACTTGCAGTTAACTTGAACTGAAATTAATTATTTTATCAATTATGATATTTGAAGAATTCTCTTAATAATAGATGAAAATAGTCGTTTGACAAAATGTTAATAAAGCATAAAGTGTCATATGAGGCGACTTTCAAACTTTCGGGTCGGGCCTGTATTATGTCTCACTATTCAAAATTATCAAAGATATATTTCACGTTCCACAGTTCCATATTCCTTTAATTCCAAATTTTAATGCACAGATGATGATTGTAGCTATCGATATATGAGGTGCTTACCCTTCCAGACCACCCGGTCCATTTCCCTAGTTTTAGTTTAACAAAGCAAAGTTGAAACACGTGTTCTTCCACCAGGGAAGGTGGGTGCTCCGGAAGGGTAAGCACTTCCTGTTTAGCTAGCTACAAACACCGCGTATAAAATAAAAACTTGGAATAAAAGAACTCGGAACTATTTGAAAAATGGGAAATTTTGGATACAGATACGTAAGCAGATTGCTTCGTTGTTCCCGTAGTAAGAATAAGCTCTACCATAGCGTAATAATTGTAAAACAAATACACTATGAGCAGGAGAAACAGATATTTTGCTGTATAAAAAAGGAAAGTTGACAAATGAAAAATTGAAGCCATCACTTTTGTCATTAAGTTATAAGTCTTGAAGAATCAGTCGTATCTTTTATTTTAAATCTCAAGCTCACTGGATTAGATGACATCCACATAATTCGGAAATTTAGGATTGCTAATAGATAGAACGTCATTTCTATGTGTCTGTATGTGAAGTTGAATAACTTTTCGCAACAAAAGCACTTTGTGCTAGTAGTAGCGTCTTTTGAATATAGGGTGTAATGGGAACTTGAAGTATAAAAATATTTAGTTCGATTCGATTTGTATACATTTTATATATATCAAAAACAAACATACTAATCCATTTCCGAATCACAATCCAGAAGCAAAGTAAAAACTTTGGAACTGACAAGTTAGGTTAGACACGTGAATTTGCACCAGGGAAGTGAGACCGGGTGCACCGGAAGGGTAAGTACCTCCTGTTTAGCTAGCTACACCCGCCACGTGTGTAATCAAAATTGTGTGAAAGGAACATGGAACTATAGGACATCAAATATATCCAGGGCAATCCTGGACACAGAGACATCAAACTTATCAACAATACTGTGATGACGGCCATAAAAACTTTTTGAAGGGCCTTGATAAGCCTAGGCTTGCAATATCCCAGAGTCAACAATTTATTTGCAAGCAGCATACGTCGTTGTACAAAGTCCCCGTAGTGGGAACAAGCTCTACCATAGCGTATTAATTGGGAAACAAATACACCATAAGCAGGAGAAGCAGGTACATTGCTGCATAAAAAAGAAAAGTTGACAATAGAAAAATTAAAGTCATCACGTTTGTTATAAAGTTTCAAATGTAGCCTTTCCTGTGCTTCATAATTCAGGTATAAGTCTAAATATGAAGCAGAACTTGAGGAATCATCCGTGTCTTTTATTTCAAGCTCACTGGGATAGATGACATTTACATAGTCTCCAAATTTAGGATTGCTAAGATACATAACTTCATCTATATATCTGTATGTTGAGTTGAATGATTGGCGACAGTTTTCTCTCAAGATTTAACAAGGTTCTGCATAAATTCTGCTTCGTAAGAATAAAGAAACAAATCAGCAAGCAATGGTGCACAGTTTGTACCCATTGGTATACCGATTGTTTGCTGAAAAACTGTATTACCAAACACGACAAATATATCTATCAAAAACTCCAACATTTTGTTGATGGTATCTTCAGTATATTTTTGTTTGGAATCCGTATGATGCTTCACAAAATAACCAGAATCCCTGTTCAGCACCAGATATTTGTATCTTGGCTTATCGTTTTTGTAGAAGAAAGACAAGTGAATAATTTCTTCGATCAAGACGTTCTTTCAATTTAGAATGAGGGATTGTGGTGTATAGTGTAGAAAAATCAAATGTTTTTATATTTTTTTTACATGAGATAAAGTATTAGAAGCAAGATGTTCAAGTAATTCTTTAGAATTTTTGAGAATCCACATTTGGTTGATTCCAGATGTAGAATATACTTTTTCTGAATAAGACTGAAGACCATCTTTGACGATTGTCAAAATTTGTGTTAGAGTTACCGATAATGATTCAGTAGTACATTTAGATGAGCCTGCTATATATCTTTCCTTGTATGGATTTTTATGGAGTTTAGGAATCCAATACAAGTAAGGAAGATCAACATCTTCCTCTTTAAGATTGATACCGAAAGACTCGAGAACTCCCCTATGTTTTGAAAGAAATATATAAAATTAGAAAAGGTACAACAGTTATACTTACCTCCAGCCCTGTATACAGACTAACAGTAAACTGACCTACTCTATTTAACTGTACTGGTATTTTCGTTTTCCAAAGAATTTTCTGTAAAAGTAAGGGTAGATTTAGATGATTATCGACCTTTTTATTTACAGAAAATGTATATGGTTAAAATATTGATTTTTTGCGCTATATACATGTATATTAATTTTGAACGTTATTTAAATAAGATCTGTTCGTTGATTTTCTCGAGGCTAATAATTGAGGTATAAGTTTTTAAAGTCAGTCTATCTTTTTTGAATTTCTAGGTGACTGAGACAGATGACATCCACATAATTTGCAAATTCAGGACTGTTAATAAATAGAACGTCATCTATATATCTTAATGTGGAGCTGAATTATTTATCGCAATAAACACTGTGTTAGTAGTAGTGTACTTTGGATATAATCTGTAATGGGAACTTGAATATTAAAAATATACAGTCGGAACGCCTACCCCGTCGGCGTAGGGATTTATTAAAATTTGCGAACTTGCAAAAGTGATGTAAAATTTGTCAAAAAATGGCGAACCTTTGAACGACAAAATAGCGGGAACTGTATTACCATAGATTGGGATGCAAAATAACAAAATTAGAATATTTGAAAACCGACAAAAACTATTTTTTATAATTCCGGTTACAGTTTAATTTCGTACTTTATAGTGAAACTTTAGCCACAAACTAAAACTCAAAATGCTATCCGTCACAAGATTCCTTCCAATTTCTCACACAGCTCCTGCTCAGAAACAACATTTATACCAATGAAAGACCTTTTTACAAGGTACAATTCCATATATAATACATCAAATAATTTTCTGTACACAACAAAGTCCAAGTTTTAAATGCGAAAAAAACGCCGCCGTCAATCCGGAATCTTGGTTCGGGTCGGTCCATTTTCCGTCTAATTTGACCTAGAAATTTTGTCAGCACGGCTTCCTAACTATGTTCTATATATAGTTTGGACACACAAAAGACGCAGAATGGTATTTACGACCGAAATAAAGTAAGTTTTGGCGATTATTAGCATCTATTTTGTCAGATTTCTCAAGATTTATGCCGATTTTAGGACCTACTTTCAGTCCCATATTAAATTTGGCCATATGCCGCTTCGATCGTTCATTTCACCAATCTGAATTTCACAGGCCAATCTCGTGCACAAATATTGTGTTGGTTGACCCCATACGGTGTATATTAAGTATCAGTGATTTGGTGGTACACTTGAAAACATGCGCAACCGTTTATTAAGCGTCTGCGATTTGGGCCTACACCTAGGATGACAAAATTGCTTGTCATTTTTCGGTAACTTTTGCCTTGTCTTATCATTCTATGGTCTCAATATAATCACTCAACCTGTGCCTTTCTGAAGATAGGCACAACTCCCCATATCTGTTAAAAATCAGTGTCATTGCAGGTCAACACACACACCATAGGCTGATAGGCCTAATAAAATATATAGAAATGTGCAACAGATCTAGTTTTCAAATGTTCTATTTAAGCCTTAGTACTTGGTGTTGTTAAAAAAATTTAAACAGCAATATGGAATCTAAATTTGCTTAAAAACTTTTTGCTGAATGAAGCATTATCTTTAGCAGAAAATTAAATGCCAATTTGGTTTTATGTTTTACAGTGCAGCTTCACTGTCCAAAGTGAAAGTGGAACAAATTGTGCAAAATAGCAAGAACCAAGCTGAAACTCAATAAGAAGATTAGGTTTCACACCAGTAGTGTTACATAACAAAACAGTGCAACTAGAAGGGTTGTATATAAATCCTCATCCATATTCACTTCAAGTTTGTCTTTATAAACAATCAACACCTGAGCTATGCTAAACACAAATATCTAAAATGAAACTTGCTGCTTCCAAAATCAACAAATTAATAATCAGTCAGATTACTGGTACTGAAAATTAGTAAATTCCATTTGAATTTAAATGGACATGTCAATTATTTTTATTTAAAGTGAGCTTTCTCTAAATGTATAGTGTTTGATAAACATATTTGGTTTCAGTTTTACAGTCATTCCTAAACTAAGATTTTCCTTAATTAAAATCTGACATCTTTGACACAATTTTATGCGACTGCAAATAAAGTTTCAACAAAATTCGAATATAAATGTAAAAAAATCAAGAATGGTCTTCAAAATGTCCCCTCAAATTTATGAACATCTTGAATACAGAAAAAAAGTATTCAGCTTTCAAATTTGCTAAATTCAAGTTGAGGACAATCTCAAATAAGGAATGATGTTAAACTGGAGTCCGCAGTCTTAAGACCATCCTTTTCACAGAATATTCATATCTAAATGCATAGTACCAACCATAATAACCACTGCCATATCTAAGGTCTTTGTGTTCAAACTCATATCCCATTTACAGAACAAATAATCTAACTGAACGGGTTGTAATTTGAAACAAAATACCAGCATATAAGTATTTCATACAATAAACATTGTATATAAATCCCATAAAGTATAGGCCTACACATTGTGTGCTTGTAAAATTATGTAGAAGTATGCAAATAATTTTAATAAAATTGTGCACTGGGATAAAGATATTGAAATGCTAATATAAGCCTACATATATGCACACATCATGCCAACAGGTATACAGTCTAGCTTTGACAGGCCTGTATGTATAGTCTAGCTTTGACATGACTGTATGTATACAGTATAGCTTTGACAGGCCAGAATGTATACAGTATATATCTTGACGGGCATGTATGGATACAGTATATATCTGGACGGGCATGTATGTATACAGTATATATCTTGACGGGCATGTATGTATACAGTATATATCTTGACGGGCATGTATGTATACAGTATATATCTTGACGGGCCTGTATGTATACAGTATATATCTTGACAGGCCAGTATGTATACAGTACAGATTTGACAGGTCAGTATGTATACAGTATATATCTCGAAGGGCCAGTATGTATACAGTATATATCTTGACGGGCATGTTTGTATACAGTATATATCTTGATGGGCATGTTTGTATACAATATAGCTTTGACGGGCCAGTATGTATACAGTATAAATCTTTATAGGCCTGTATGTATACAATATAGCTGTGATGGACCAGTGCACAATTGTGCATTGATCTTGATGGACAAGTGTAAACTTCACTAAATCTTGACAGAGAAGTGTCAGTATGGTTTAGCTTTATATTACACAGATGCTGTTAGGCTAGTGCAAGTTTTAAGAAATCTTGGTGGGGAGCAGTTGAGTATGATAAACACATAGATACTGCCATGCCAGAATAGGCTGGCTTGATGGGAATACAGGATATGTTAGGTATAGCTTTTGACAGCCCAACATTGGTTTAACATGTTAAAACAACAATTATAAAACTCAAACAATCCATATACATGTAATGAATTTAAAGACATTAAGTGATGATAATTTTGCTGCATCTGTAACTGAAACACTTTCATGTAACTATTTATTTATGAAAATGCAAAACACAGTCAGTTTTCAATTTTTCTTCAAATGTTAATGGAAACCCAATATACAATGCATTCAGTTGTCCAAAGCTTTGTGTTCAAATGCCACAGTATATGTTATAAATATATTTGAAAACATAATATCGAATGAAATGCATGTTAGCAAGCTACAAATTTAAAAATACACTTAGCATTCCTAATATTCACAAAAATCACTTCAATTATAGCAATAAATGTCTCTTTTTCTTTTTCTTTTGTAAATCCATCTGATTCTGTAGTGAGATAAGCAAATAAATAAATAAAATAAATAAATAATCAATTAAATAAATAAATTTATTTTTATAAATAAATAAATAAATAAATAAATAAATAAATAAATAAATAAATAAAAAATAAATAAATAAATAACCATCAAATCTAAAATGTGCCAATATTAATGCACATGGAATTGGTTTTTTCATTTCTTCATTTTGTGAAACTGTGTCATATAGGCCCTGTCTTTGTTCACAATGCATAAAATCAATCACATGTGTGATAATGGGATTTTTTTTCATCTCAGAGAGAAAGAGAGAGAGAGAGTCAGGACCAGGCAATGAACTGGAATACAGATTTTTAAACAAATTGGTAGGGCTTCACTTAGGCAAGACAAAGACTTCTTAAGACAGAAAGTTCTATGTAAGACAAGAGAGATAACTCTCATTTTCGAAAATGGCTCTTTGACACTGAACAATGAAATACGTACATTAACCGTTTAGTTCGTCGAATGATTTATCAAAATAGTAAAATTTGATTATGTGTATTTTTATGAAAGAATTTGAAATCGTTATCACGTGGGTATTATTAGAATTAGTTGCGACGTCATTTAAAACTTGATATTGAAGCATCGATCATCGAGGGGGCAGCCATATTTGTTTTCATTGACAACCAAATGTACTTCCCAGTCTTTTGGGTTTTTAAGATATTAACGGGTCGTGCTCAAAACCATTCTTAATTAAATTCAATTCTAATTGCGTGATGTCACATTCTACATAATATCAAGTGGTAATTCTGTGTACACAAAATTCGTCCAAGTTTTAAAGATTGTTGAAAATTTTGGGGCAATTGTGAGAAGAAATTGATTGTCATCAAGAAATCAGAAAAATGTGTAAATAACAGTATCTTATCGCTAAATTAAAAATTAAATCTAAAACTGTTGTTTATTCGGCATATAATTCAAAAGATTCATAGATAAACTTTACTTCATTATGTCCCAATATAGGTTTAAAGACGGGTGTCTTTTCGCCCCTCAGACACTTGTCAAAAAGTAATCCCAAATTTCCATACGGCGAAAGGATACAAAATTTGTAAAGCCGAAACACAATTTGTAGAAATTGACGACTTGGCGTTCCGAGTGATAGTGTGGTTCAATGTGTCTAAATTTAAAACTCGTTAATATACAAAATTTGTATAAAATTAGAAGAAGTACAAGATTTCCACTTACCTTAAACAGTAAACCGACCTACTTAATTAACTGTACTTGTATTTTGTTTTCCAATAAATTTTCTGTAAACGTAAAGGTAGATTTAGATGATTATCGACCCTGGTATTTACAGAAAATGCATATAATTATCATATTGATTTTTGTGCTATATTAATGTATATTAATTTTGAACGTTTTTTAAATAGGATCTATTCGTTAATTTTCTCGTGGCTCATAATTGAGGAAAAAGTCTTTCCCACATAATTTGCAAATTCGGGATTGTTAATAAATAGAACGTCATGTATATAGTAAGTATGCCTAAAACTAGGTCCGTGGGTGAGGAACGTCGCTGGGTCGGTAGGTAAAGCTGGATTGGCCGGCGGCTTACTTAGTAATAAAATAATGATAAAATAATACTAAAACACTGGAAGCCGTTTCTTTGGAAGTGTATTCTATGTAAATCACTAAAAATAAATTTAGTTCACATACAGATGAATAATATTGCGGGTTTCCGCTAAAACAATATGTCCGAAAGAGAGTTCACAAAAATATTAGATGTGTTGCGTGTATCTGCTTTAGACATTAAGTGTTAAACAAAGATTTTAGGAGTTGAACGTTGAATTTACGTGTCAACCTTCTCTCACTCCGGTAGATCCGAAAAAGCCCCGAGTTCGAGATTTCACGTTGATATAAAGAATATACACCCAACAAAAATTCTAATCGGTCAGTATTTTATTTTATTATTTTGTAGAGTATGTCAAAATATTACATATTTCATTGAATACTCCAAAAGCTTTGCCCAAATACACATACAATAAAAACAAAATTATCCAGAATAAATGCGAACAGAACATTGCATTAGCGTCTAAACTGACTGACCCCAAAATAAAAAAGTATCACATTGTGTCAATATAGATTGTGACCTCCATTAGCTCTAATTACTGCTAAACATCGACTTCGCATTGACAGAATAAATCTTTGGAGATACTGCTGGGCAATGCCACCCCATTTGTGTAATACAGCACGCTCAACAATGTTTAAATTTAACTGTTGTGGAAGTTCTCTAACGCAATGCTTTACAAAATCCCAAACGTGTTCTATGGGACTAAGATCTGGACTTTTGGCTGGCCAAGGAAGCACTCTAATTCCGTTCGCGGCTAACATGGCTTGTGTAGTTCTAGCTGTGTGGCATGTAGCATTGCCTTGTGATTAAATCATACCGCGGTTATCACGAATATGAGGCATAATAACAGGCTACTCAATGTCATTTTGATAACGTCTTGCGTTAAGAATACCATGAACAGGTACAATAACTGTTTTCGTATGCAATAAAATTTCTGCCCAGAACATACGTGAATCACCACCAAATCTATTAGTTTCTTGGATGCATCATTCTTCGTTGCGCTAACTTTTTCGGCGGTACATTCGCGTACGACCATCTGTGACGTTTAAATTTTTGCTTGTCTCGTCGACAATAAGAAAATTTGCCCAAATGCCTTCTTGCCCATGCCAGGCGTGCTTGTTTATGCCTGTTGGTGAGGATTGGCGCCTTTTAAAACGACGACATTTAATGCCAACAATTCGCAGACGATTTGGCACCGTTTGTGACGACACAGTACGACCGTGTATGCCTATTGTGCGCCTTGATGTCATTGTAGCGTTCAAGAAACGAATATGCAAATGCGATAAATTGATAATTCAGTCTTGGCGGTAGGTTGTCACTCTTCGCCTTGGACGTCGTGGACGATCTGCGACACATCTGGTTTGTCTATACTTGAACCAAAAGGCCTGGATCGATGGCAATCTTCTGTTAAAAGTTTTAGCCACCTGCAATAAATCAAACAGGTGTTTAATTTTTGTGCGTGAATTTCAGTCATTTTTAATGGAATTTCGTAAATTTATCAAATGTAAAACACAAATGACACGTAGAACTGCTTACTTGTCGAAAGGTGTTACGGCTTGTATCATTCATATAGTTCTGCTACGCTCCTCTATTGACATTCTAGCTATCTGTTGTGTTTTTATGACACAGAAAGCTTTGGCAATATTTTTCCATGCATCAATGTCCCGAATCTTTGTAACGCACGGGCGCTGATCGGTAAACCGCGATATCGGCCTCGGCGTTTCGGTTGAGTAACTCTCAATCGACACGGGTACGAAAAGTTCGCAGTTTCATAGATAGTAAAATAGCAGTGAAATAACAAGCATTTAAGTCAAAAATAACTTTGCATGCTAAAATTATTTCATGTTGTCGCCTGACAGATTAGAAATTTTGATGGGTGTATATTTACCCGAAAAAGATTAATTAAAACCATTTGATTGGTTGATTACCGAACTCTTAAGTAAATACTCGTACAAAAATATTAGACATAGAAATGACATGACTAAGGTAATTATTGTTATATAATAAAAGTACTGAGGGCTGAGAAAACGTATTATCTCCAGTCACTGGATTAAGATAAACCCTTAGACAGTAAAGTAAAACACCTTGAAAGTTCTTAGTTCGTAGTAAAATGTCAATAAAGATGAAAAGTGTTAAGTAATAGGAATGTCTGCAAATTGACGAATAGTCCGCTGTTACATATAAATGATTTATCGCAAAAAACACTCTGTGTTAGTAGTAGTGTACTATGAATATAGTCTGTAATGGGAACTTGAAGTAAAAAAATATATAGTGTGGTTCAATGTGTATAAATTTAAAACTCGTCAAATGTAAAAGGAGAAATATATAAAATTAGTACAACAGTTATACTTACCTCCAGCCCTGTATACAGACTAACAGTAAACTGACCTACTCTATTTAACTGTACTGGTATTTTCGTTTTCCAATGAATTTTCTGTAAAAGTAAGGGTAGATTTAGATGATTATCGACCTTTTTATTTACAGAAAATGTATATGGTTAAAATATTGATTTTTTGCGCTATATACATGTATATTAATTTTAAACGTTATTTAAATAAGATCTGTTCGTTGATTTTCTCGAGGCTAATAATTGAGGTATAAGTTTTTAAAGTCAGTCTATCTTTTATTGAATTTCAAGGTGACCGAGACAGATGACATCCACATAGTTTGCAAATTCAGGATTGTTAATAAATAGAACATCATCTATATATCTTTATGTGGAGCTGAATTATTTATCGCAAAAAACACTGTGTTAGTAGTAGTGTACTTTTAATATAATCTGTAATGGGAACTTGAATATTAAAAATATAGTGTTTCAATGTGTATAACTTAAAAAAGTAGGTAAATATTTTACGTAAGAAGCAAAAAAAGAATAAAAAGAAACAATGACATTTAAATCATACCTTAATATTTGTTTAATTATTTATAACCAGCCACGAGAAAATCAACGAACAATACTTATTTAAATAAATTTTTAAAATACCTGTGTATAGCGCTTACAACTAATATGAACAATATTTCTGTGTTTTGGGTCGACGATTATGACAAAGAATTACGATAAGCATCATCTAACACACACACACACACACACACACACACACACACACACACACACACATATATATTATACTTGTCTGTCGCAATTTTATTAATTTTATTTTGTGCATATTTTACAACGAAATGCAGATGGTTTTTCAGTAATTGTTACAGCATTATTTAGTAAAAACGATCTCTTTTGCTCGATATTCCTTTTTATTTCTTCGTGCAAATCCTAATACATCATCCAAATATATAACTATTTTACAACCAGACTTCACAATACTTCATAAAAGGTCTAATTAAGAACAAATATACCTATTTATGTCCAAATCACTATCCAAAAGCCTGCACATATTCTGAGTACTGACAGAAACATTGGAAATAGATATTTAAATAAAAAACACCAAAATTATCATGTATTTTATTCATTTGTTTAAACATAATCACCAACAACAAATATTTTATTGCTAATAATAGTTATAGTAAAAATTGCACAGATTAAGCATCTAAGGTATTAAAAAGAAAACAGTCGTAAGCAAATTGTAAAGCTATCATAAACTTTTATTGATTTATTCTGTTTCTATATACAAAATGTAATAAATAATCAGATGCAAGCATTGTCAGGTGTAACCATATATAATTTCACCTAGTATGGTTTTAAAAGTGTTTTTTTTCCTCTGAAAAAAAGAAGAAGAAGAAGGATCTGGCCCAGATCTAAACTTGATCACATCAATTCCAACTCTTCCTCTAATTCTGTTTTAGAATAGTCGCGGGGACACCACAGTGATACGTTTTCTGCCTTTTCCGATGAAATTCTATGCTTTTTTATCATTGATATAGCAGTTGCCATCATCTCTGCATCAAAAGTATACATATGCTTCTGCTGGGCTCTTTTACCTAAAACATTAATGGGAAATGTATAAAATAAAGATTACTGCAAAATTGCAAATTGGTAAATGAAACTGGCAATGGATAAAGTGGCGGTTTTGGGCTTCCGTAGTTTTTGTGACAGCGGGATTCCCCAAAAAAGGTCACGTGACTTATCAAAAACAAAAATGACGGACAGACACACTAGTTTTAAAATAGTGATTTTACGACATTTGTTTATAGAAATATCGATGCACTAAATGGGGTACCTTTTCGATATAAGGATTTTCAGATATATTTCAGGTATTTTTATGATATAATTTATAACTTATTAAATGTAGCTTCATATTTCACTAAATTTTGTGAGGGAATACTCTAGCAATCAAGCTGCTAGAAAATGCTTATTTCGTTACCACAGCGATCACGCGGGCACGTGAACAGCGCACGTACATTTTACAGTCAAATTCATGTGATTGTCAAAAACAGGTTACGTAAGGATACCCTTAACAAATTTCTGAATTTTACTATGAAGAGTAGTGCTTTCCGTGTAACAAAAGTAGCAGATAATGGTCGTTAATGATTCCTGCTGTTCCATGTTGACAGTTTGTAAAACAGTTGCTTGACGATAAGTATTGTCATTTGACCAGATTGCGATCCAGAGTTTCAAAAAAGATCATTTTCTGTAATCTTGTTGGAATTAAATTGCGATTTTTATCTACGAGAAGGTCTTAAGTTCTGAGTTTTTTATCTTTACTTTTTAATTATCCTCATCTCGGCTTGATTTAAATTAGCGCATCATCAATGGCGCTAACACAATGACGATTTACAATATATCCTTCAGCTGTATTCCAACCAAAAAGGTAACCCTTTTGAATCATTTAGCTATAAAGGGGGGATTAAATATATCCATGATTATTTTAAATACAGAAACATCTTAAACCAAAAGAAACTAAAAATAAAAACAATTTATTTATAAACTTAACTGAATTTATTTAATAATTACGAACCCACGGCCCAACCGCCCGCAAAAAGTTTTTTAGCCGTGATCGTTAAACAAATGAACTGTTTAGATATATATATTTCAGGATTACTTTGTGTTCAATTCTGGGATTATATTTCGATTGGCATTTCGACCACAAAATTGAACGTGCAAACGATTGTTTACGTATACTACGTGACGTTGTTCTAAATCACGTCACCAATATTGTCTTTTACTCAGTGCACATCTACTGAACGGATGCAAAGGCATTTCTGATGATCCTGAAAAATCGCAACATCTATCACATGAATTATCTAATTCTGTGGTGAAAATTTTTGATTTACACACAGAATACCGATAGGGGTTTTAAAAGTTGAAAAAACGAATTGGTAATTAAACACAAAGGCATTCGATAGCACAAGAAGTAAATCACCGGAGAACATAGGGGCAGCCATTTTGTTTACTAGGTTATAGTTCCCCGGGAATGTGTATTGCCGGTATTAATATTCAAATGTAGTGATGCGGTCGTTTGACATTTATAATCCTATGAATGCCAAAAGTCTCAAACGGGAAGATATAGGAAATAGGCTAGGCTTATAAAAATATAATGGTTAATAAGTATGATGTATCTTCATCCCAAATTACCCTGAAAATATTTGACATTCCATAGTTCCATGTTCCTTTCATTCACAATTTTGACTACACACGTACGTGACGGGGATGCTTACCCTTCCTGAGCCTCCTTCTCTGCTTTCCAAGTGGAAGTACACATTTGCCATTTTCAAAGTTTTTAAGCGAGATTGTTGTTTGGATACTGACTGGACAGTTATTCTCGGCTAACTTTACCATTTTTTATTTTTACATGTCGCATGTAATATTTTTCAAAACGGAAGTAGATCCAATTGAAAACTAAATATCTTAATTAACATTAGTGTATGGAAAAACGTCATTACATTTTAGATTGGTATCTATTTAACTATAAGCAAATACAGCCCAGTGATGTGCCAGATTTTGGTGTTTTCTGCATGTCGCTTTTTCACTTTTTTAAAAAAAAGAAATTGTCTTTTATAAATACCGACGACATAAGTTACTTCTTTATACTTTCAGTAGTAAGATATATGTTGAACCAGGCAAAATACAGAAACTAATTTAGTTAATTCAATAAATGTCGTGAATTTGAATGTTTCGTACGTTACCAAAAGTTAATTAAATACAAATGTACGTTGAATTATCATATTGTGTATTCATTGATGAAATTTGAACCAAAATGTATGTAATAAAATGCATTATGTTGCATTCTGTTTTCACAGAAAAAGACAGCTGCCAATGTTTATGGAATATAAACGTTTGTTTAAATTAGCGTGTTTAATACGTTACCAAAATACTTTAGAGAGAAAATATTATTCGTTAAGTATTTTATGGATGTAATTAAAATATTGGAAGATGCAAAGAAAAAACACAAAAATCTTTATGGATATATTACGTTTTTCAAGCTTTGTAAATATATTGAAATATTATCATAAAAAATGAAAATCGGTAAGTAGATGTTTCCTACGTTTCCGCGTTTCTACGTTAACTAATACTATATGCGTCAAGTCAGAAGAATTGTTTTTGATATATTTACTTGCATATCACCACTTTCGCTGTTTTCAGATTTGAACATAGAGAGGAGAGAGGATGTAAGACATATGTGCGTGATTTAAACCACTCGACCAGAAAGGCTCCATCGAATCCCCAGTCAAAACAGGAATTCAGAAGAATCACTTTTTCTGGAGTTTGATTCACTAAAAGGGGGTTATTGTCTCGGGCAATATTGATTTTTCAGGTCGAGACTTCGCCAGCTTTTTAAAAAATTATATTTTTGTATTGCGCATGGTTTAGTGATGATTCTTTAGCGTACCACGTCTGACCATTACAAATTATTTCAAGCTCACGGTTAAAGGTTATGTGCGCTTATGGCATAGCATGGGTGTGAAAATCAATACCGCATCCGACATAGATCGCAGCGACTTCTTCCTGTTTCCAAAATTGAAAAATGACATCTGCGGACGCCATTTCCGATCTAATAAAGAAGTCGTGACAACAATTGGACAAGACACTGACTTTTTTTAGTTCTGGGCCGATGGCACATGTGCACCACACTAGAGAGTAATTACATCGAAAAAGTAAAGTATTAAAGTTGAGCTGGTGACTTATTGACTCGCAATCGTATCAGATGAGTATATCATATACAATGGGTCTCTTGTGTCAGATCTCATCCAAAGGATCCGTGCCTTTGATTTTTAATTCTTGAATGTTTGGAAAAGAACGAGTACTTCCCCTTTTCAAGTCTATGAACTGACTCGACCAGGATTCGAACAACGCCTTCCTACATTAAAAATCGAACAAGCTAGAATACCTAGAGAGAACTACCTACATTGGACAAGCGAACTCAAACTATGGCTTTTCCGAAATTCCTTTCAGCTCTTGAAAAAAATATCACTCAGTAATTTAACATTTACAGGACGTCAAAAGTGAAATTATATGTGTTGTATACAAATTCCACATGAACAACAAGTTTCTCTGTATAATGGTTTCCTACGTTACCTTGTATTATCTATTTTAAACATTGTAAACAATTTAACTTTAATCGGAAGTATTTATACATATATTTTTTTTTTACTTTTTTTATATTTAACAAAGAAGAAAATCCAAGTTGAAAACAAAAGTACGTTTGTGTTTTCAATTGGTTTTACAATAAATAAAATTTGACATATGGTTCAAAGAAAATAATTAAATATTTAAGATATAGGAAACTATTTTTGCCTCTATTTATTCTGATCAAAACCAAATTTTGCCGCTCCTTGTTGAGAATTTAATCAGATTATCATAGTAAGTTGTCAAAATAAACAATTCATGGAACATTTGCGACATTTTCGTTTATTATTTCATAAAAATCATGTAATGTAGGAAACAATTGAAGGAAAAAGACCAGATTGTGTGTTGTTCTCAAATGCCCGAAGACTCATGTTGACAAAACTTTCACCTAACATACATACCTTTCAGAATTTTTTAACAAAACCATGGAAATTATATCTTAACCGACACTCATTCATTCAAAAAGACACTCACAGAAACATAGAAAATTACGTATATAATATAAATACATGTATATTCGATTACATAAATAATGTTATACATAATAACATGTTTTAATAGTCATAAAATTCATTTCAAGAAAACTATTAATTGTTTTTTTATTATTTTTTATGATTTAAGAATTAAAAAAAAATACACAATTTACAGACTCATATGCTCACAAAACACACCCTCGGATCTGGCAGAATAAAATCGAGATACATCTTTTTATGTATATAGGTCCATCCAGAGTTTCGAGCTCTCATAAAAGTGGTTCACAGACATAAATTTGTTAGCTATAACATTTGTTGACATGCTTTTTCAATGATTTGTTTAAAAGTTACCTACATTTGATATATCACTAGATCTAACCGATGTAAATTCGACTCAACAAAATCGCAAAGGACAAGATTATCTCCCTTTATATATATTAGACACAGAAACTGTTGTCCTTTGGCGAAAATTTTTTGATTTCAAACACTGAAAATAAAGCATTTCTTCCAAACACGTAAGTTAAATTCTTTTTCGACGTCAAATAATACTATAATACATTTTTTTGCAGTAGGAAATGGGCGTTATACGAAAAATAAAAAAGAAAAATTCTAAATCAAATTTTACCGTATTTCTAAATATTTTAGTATTTTTGATATGTAATGGATTGTAACACATAAAATGACATGTTTTACTCGGAAAGTGCTAAGTAATCACGCGAACCTAAGTTTTGAAACCCCCTTTTGTATTTTCTATTCATTACGTCCATATTTGAAGAAAGTTGAAGGATTTTTTCAAAACTTTGATTTTTTTATAACTCGCACTTACTAAAACTTAAATTTAACCTTTTATCAATTATGTCATTTAAAGAACGTTCTATGTAGTATATAAATCATTCATCTGAGTTTTTTCTATTTCATTATCTGAATCATTTAGTGTTGGTTACTTATTTAAGTGTTGACAGAGGTTAAAATTAGTAGAATTGCCTGAGGAATAGGAGTTGTAGATAATCAAATTTTGGAGGGCAGCCAAACATAGCCTCACATGGTGAACGCCTTATTCCAACATGGCAAGGTCGATTTTTTTTAAATTGCACAAACTTTATTTCAGTTGCCCGACTTGTAGTATTTTTATCACCCAACTCATTAACATGTCATGTATATCACCATTGCTTCTCTCTACACGTGCTTGAAATTGTGGACGTCGGGATTTCTGTGAACTATTACTAACTCTGGTCACTGTTCTTTAGTTCTGTTATAATACTTGCAGCGAACTCCCGTCCATTGTCACTTTGCAAAAAATGTGGTGCGCCAAAACACGAGAAACACCTTTGACAATAAGTTATATGCCATGTCAGCTGCTCTTTTTGATGTTAAGCTTTCAATCACACAAAACTTTGTCAAATGATTCTGATAGTTCTTTATAAATTTATAACTTACATCTGGCATAATTTGGATATTTGTAAGATTCACTTGGCCTCTGGAATTAAAGTGTTTAGATAAAATTGGTTTCACAACAACTCCTTCACATGTGTTTTTCGTCATAGCTGACATTCCTCACACATTGATTTAAAGTAATTAATTGCATTGACTGTGATATTTGCATATTTCTTGTTTATCTCCTTTTGCTTTTTATCTCGCCAGCATGGTTAAAGCCATGCCAGCTCTCTTAATGATTTCATAAGTTTCTTTAATTGAAACAAAATAAAGAATGAGAGCATTTTCTGTTTTTCTTTTCTTCACTAGCTTTATAATATCACAAAGCTTCAATACTTTATATCTGAAATTACAAAATCTTCATCGTTATAAAACAATGCATGTGTTCAGAGGTCAAGTTTACCTAGAGGTCACATGAGCGTATCAGACCCAATGCGCCTCTTGTTTAATTAGTTGCTATCTTTTAAGCTAAGGCATTTTATCTATTACTCACATATTAGCGACACATTCTGCTAAGCCATTATGTCAGAATCTTTAATTTGTGGTATTTTTGGGAAAATTTTCCGTCATGTTTTTGAATGCATTATTTAAATAGAAATTAAAATCAGAACAGGACATCATTAATAAATAAGAAATGGCAAAATAATACACATATTACTCTGCACATTTAGATAGTATTTCAGACAGAGAAATGAAGAGGAAATTTTGTATTACTTCAATAAAAATAATGAATACCTGGATTTTTTCCGAGAAAATATATTAATCATGAGTTACATTAAAAAAACACTGCTCTCCATAAATGGTCATACATGTTAAAAACTGGTCCTGTGATAACAGACTAAAAATCTTTACAACATTAAATTGTTGAAAACATCATTATGCTAAATCTGAGTTTTCAGCCAAAATAGTGTTTTTATTCTGAAAAATATAGTTTTCTCAATTCTTTATATTTTTCCCCAAAACCTCAGAAAAAATTCTAAGAAATTGATTTCCTAGAAAAACAGTTTCATTGCATATATTTAGATCATAAATTTGAAATACCTCTTTCAAATACAGGAAAACTGTTAAGTTATTTATGGATGGCAGTATATATCAAAACTCATAAATATTGACGACCCATGGAGCGTATGAAAATGCACGTTATTGAGAGTTTCTTATGTATCGAAATATGTATTAAAGCGACTGTAGAATACTGATTTTTGTAGCTGTAAAGTCACTTAAGATAGTTTTATATGGAGTATGTTCTACATGTATATTGATTCGTAGTTTGTAATGAGTTAAGAAAAATTTCCTTGTTGATTTTCAAAGCTGTTTCCGTCGTCATTGGTAGTAAATTTCCTCTTTTTGATGATAATTTTTATAAATGTATTTTTTTTCATTCCAGGAAGAAAAGTTTCTACTGATTGTAAGGTGTTAAGCAGATATACTGATTCTAATTTCCCTTTTAATGATTATATTTAGACATTTTTTTTATTTCAGGAAGTAAAGTTGTTACTGATTGTAACATGTGAAGACGATATACTGTTTTGTTAAAGATACGATTATGTTAATTTAATTATTTTTACCAGATTATTTCATCCTTCCCGAGCTAATCTTTTCGATATTTATGAAACGATCGTAACGTAAATCACCCAAATAAATGCCACTTTCCGACACTAAAATTTAAACGAAAGGAATGAATATCAGAATACATTTAAACAGAAAATGTTTCCAAGAAATACATAAATATTTTGAATTTTCAAGAAATTTTAAATTAGTATTCTGTTACCATAGCAACGGGATTATATGTGTTATTAGTATTAACCATTTAATTGTGATTCTTGTTACTACATGCTTCCTCGTTTTTCTAGATACATGAATTTTATTATTTTAGATTTATGTGGTAAAAATGTCATAATTACTCGTTCCATCTTAGTGTCAAAATTTTCATTTGGTATACAAAACAAACATACCATTCTATGTCACAACCGTATTCCGTTGTGGTGAGAGGATATAATGTGTCGTTAAAGATAATGTTATGTTAAAAGAATTGGTGTTAGTCAGTTTATTCCATCCGTCAAGAACTAATCTCGATATTTGTGATAAAAATCCTTTACGTACATCACTCTTCTAAATATTCCACTTTCTTTCACAAGAATCTACGCGAAAGTAATTATTCAATATACACAAATATGTTTTCAATCAAGATTGAGATTTTTGTTGTTACATGAACCCTCTTTTTTCTAGAAACATAAATTTTACTTGTTTAGATTTATTTTATACAAATATAATATTTTCTCGTCCGATCCCGGTATCAAAATTTTGGTTTTGTTAAGATAACAATCTATGTCCAAACCAAAATTCAAGAGCAAAGTAAACACTTTGAAATTCGCAAAAACTTGAAAGTAAGTAATACACGTGGACTTCCATATGCAAAAACTACGATCGTGATTAAGATGTTTATTGTTATATGAACCCTCTTTTTTCTAGAATCACGGATTTTATTCGCTAAGATTTTTGTAATTAAAGTATAATATTTTCTCGTCGCATCTTGGTATGAAATCTTTGGTTTTGATATGATAAAAAAACAGTCCAAACCACAATCCAAGAGCAAGTAAAACCTTCGAAACTATCGAAATAAGTAATGCATGTAAACTTCAATCAGGAAGGTTAGAGCGAATGCTCTGTTCAGCTAACTTCAAATGCCACGTGTTTTATTGAGGCTGAAAGGAATGTGTAGTTAATATGCATATACTTATGATTATACTTTATTTCTAGATTTTCCAGATATCGGCTTTATCAGGTTGATCGGTTACTTTGAGTATTTCTTAATTTGGACCTATATTTATCATCTCTAAGACCGAAGCTATAAATTAACTTTTAGAGTTTAAGGGGAGTTTTATTCGTTAAAATACAAACCGATATATATTCTTGAACAGTTCTACAGATGGATATATAAATTGACGGCTCTGACATTTTGACATTTTGGGAATCAGAGTATCAGTGAATATCACCATCGACGTTGTTCGTCAAGCATTCTCTAACAGGCATTCACACTTGGGCGTTAATTACCTTTAAATGCGTACCAGCAATCAAATTTGATTTTACAACATCTAACGCGAACAAGAACACGACAAATGATATATTTTATATATTTTACATGAAATCCGATGATGACATTAAATTTAGCCAAGTGCTTATAAACAATCATACTTCGAGAAATTTACAAAAGGTATAATAAAATGTATTTAAACTTCACATCATTAGTACATGTATTTTTTGCATTCATTCTAAGTACACTAAGACAAATGTATTGTATCAACCCGTAGTCTGTGATAAGTAAAAACATCCTTGTCTTTTTTGGGAAGGCTGCTTCCGTCGATATAAGTGGCAAATTTCATTTTTCGATGATAACATTTGTAAATTTGTTTTATTAAATTCCGGGAGTAAAGTTGTTGCTGAATGTAACCTTTTAAGCGGATATACTGTTTTTAAAGATATGATTATATCAAAAGAATATTTTAGTCAGATATCCAAAATTTATTATTTATACCAAATGACAACGGTTATTCTAAAAACCCAATTTCCGATTTAAGCAAAAATATCTTTTTCTGTTAACAATAAAAGATAAAAATGATATATTCATATATTGTTTTGGTATCATTTGAATCCTTCATACGATTATGCTTCTAGACAAATAAAAAATCCTGGTACATTAAATTCATTTTCTCTTTTACACTCTTTCACAGTAGGTTCTGTGTAAAATGTTTAATATGTTTGTTCCTTTCAAGCGATTAACTTTGAATTTAATTTTAAGTTAGTTTCTCTTTTCTAAGTCGAGCTCAATAAATAAGCCGTTTATCCTCTTTATTACTGGAAATACAAGGCGAGTTAGCCGATGTTTATTGGTCTTCAGCACCATCTGATGCTCAGGGACATTCAAACACGTTTTTAGAAGTTTTGGACACCCACTGGACGCCAATATGTAAGAAATTTCGGATGAATACTCTTATATGCGAATTAAGTTGAAAGAAATAACGCAGACATTAATCATTTAACATGTTGGTGTTCTACCAATAAAAAAGCATACTTATCCATGTCTAAATCACAATCTAGAAGCAACGTAAACTGTAAGAAACTGATAAGTTAGGTTAAGCACGTGCTACGAAAGTGCATGCACCTCCGGTATAGATAGCTACACCCGCCACTAGTGTATTCAAAAATGAATGAAAGGGCTATGGAACTATGGGATGTCAAATATATCCTGCAGACAGAGACATCAAAAACAAACATACTAACCCATGTCCGAATCACAATCCAGAAGCAGAGTAAAAACTTTGGAACTGACAAGTTAGGTTAGACACGTGAAGTTCCACCAGGGAAGTGAGGCCGGATGCTCCGGAAGGGTAAGCACCTGTTTAGATACCTACAACCGCCACGTATGTAGTCAAAATTGTGTGAAAGGAACATGGAACTATGAGACGTCAAATATATCCAGCGCAATCCTGGATACAGAGAAATCAAACTTATCAACATTACTGTGATTATGGCCATAAAAGCTTTTAAGGGTCTTGATAAGCCTAGGCTTGCAAGATCCCTGTGTCAACAGTTTATTTTTAAGAGTCCTACTTCGTTGTACAAAGTCCCCGTAGTGGGAACAAGCTCTACAATAGCGCATATTAACAAATACACCATAGGAAGGAAAAGCGGGTATAGTGCTGCATAAAAAAGGAAAGTTGACAAAAGAAAAATTGAAGTAATCACGTTTGTCATAAAGTTTCAAATGTAGCCTTACGTGTGCGTCATAATCCAGGTATAAGTCTAAATATGAAGCAGAACTTATTAATCAGTCGTGTCTTTTATTTCAAGCTCACTAGGATAGATAACATCCACATAGTGTCCAAATTTAGGATTGTTAAGAGACAGAACGTCATCTATATATTTGTATTTTAAGTTGAATGATTTGGCGACAGTCTTCTCTCCAGATTTAACAAGGTACTGCATAAATTCTGCTTCATAAGAATAAAGAAACAAATCAGCAAACAATGGTGCACAGTTTGTACTCATTGGTATACCGATTGTTTGCTGAAAAACTATATTAACAAACACAACAAATATGTTATCTATCAAAAACTCCAACATTTTGTTGATGGTATCTTTAGTATATTTTGTTTCGAATCCGTATGATGTTTGACAAAATAACATGAATCCCTGTTAATCACCAGATATTTGTATCTTAGCGTACCGTTTTTGTAAAAGAAAGACGAGTGAATAATTCCTTTAAGACGATATCAAACATATCAACAATACTGTCATGACAACCATAAAATTTTTTGAGGGTCTTGATAAGCCTATGCCTGCAATATCGCTGGATCAACAATTTATTTATAAGCTGCTTGCTTTGTTGTATAAAGTTCACATAGCGGTAACAAACTTTACCATAGCGTATTAATTGGAAAAGAAATACACCGTTAGCAGCAGGAGAAGCAGGCTACATTTGAAGCATATGCAGCAATATACCTGCTTCTTCTGCTTATGGTGTATTTGTTTCCCAATTAATACGTTATGGTAGAGCTTGTTCCCACCACAGGGATTTTGTACAACGAAACAGGCTGCTTGCAAATAAATTGATGACTCATGGATATTGAAAGCCTAGGCTTATCAAGGCACTCAAAAAGTTTTCTGGCCGTCATCACAGTAATGATGATAAGTTTGATGTCTCTGAGTCCATAATGGCGCTGGATAGATTTGACGTCCCATAGTTCCATGTTTCTTTCACACAATTTTGATTACACACGTGGCGGGTGTAGCTAGCTAAACAGAAGGTGCTTACCCTTCCGAAGCACCCGGTCTCACTTCCCTGGTGGAAATTCACGTGTCTAACCTAACTTGTCAGTTTCAAAGTGTTTACTGTACTTCTGAATTGTGATTCGGACATGGATTAGTATGTTTGTTTTTGATTTATACAATTTATATGACCTACAGACTCAAAACGAGACTAAAACTTTAACAGGCAGAAAATCACTCTTCAGAACATTAAGAATGATGGCACAACTATTTCAAGCTTTGATTTGTTTCTATATGATAAAGTGCAAATAGCTAATACATACCAATTAAAACTAATCCTTACCTGGTGTCATTAAGATATGTTACCTTTTAAAACCCAATAAACAAAGTTAGGAGATTACCAACAAACATGTTGCTCCTCCCAATCGGCTGCTGTATATTGACACCAAATCAGATCTATTCGCTAGCTCATATAATTAAAGTTAAGTGTTTATACCAAGCGATAACCGGTGAATATTCTTGATAAAAACGATGCCTTTGGAAACGATATTTCGGGTACAGTTTTTTGGTTGTTTTCCATCTTATCTTCTAAGAGACTTGTAAAAGCAGCGACATTTGAGATAGTATAAGATTATTCTGGTAAAAGTACACATAAAATTTTAATCTACTATAAAATATAAACATTTAACATTTTTTACAGCTGTAGTATTTGTCAGGTCACTATCAAGATCAAGATATCACTGATTACTGTACGCGTTTGCCATATTATGAATATTAATCGTTAACCTTTATTATTTATAATGGATTCAGGAGTACAATTAATATTGTCTCTTAACTTTCACTTTTTATTCATTGATTTGATGCATTGTTACATATAACGGAATGATTTTATTTCATTCCAACGGGAGTAAAAATACTGTAAAATATGTCTGTAAAGATATGAACAGTATATTCTATACAAGCTACATATATTCCTCAAAACGTAAAAAAGTCTAAAAATGTAAAAAAGGCGATTAACTTAGTCTTGAACATTTATTTCTTTATTTTCTTTTATTAATTTGTTTCATAATCGACGCCGTGTCTGAATTTCATTATAAATAGATGCACGCGAAATGATGCTAAGGGAAACTGTATGCAAAGCTGGAATAATAATTTAATATTGTTGATTATAATAACAAAAATATCCTACAGACTGATAGCAATATTGACTCTAAAATAAAAATCTATGGCATAACAATATCTAAAATAACTTTAATATAAACCCCTATTTTATGCACGAAGCGGTTTCTGAGTAAGATGGGACAGTGGGACAGTGTTAGCCTCGGTTTGATCTAGTCGCTAGGTCACCTTATATGAAACTCATCTATTGATACCAGATTGTGTCAATTTGTCTGGCTGGTAATTCAAGCAATTCTAC
Organism: Anadara kagoshimensis; assembly: GCA_021292105.1. Taxonomy (NCBI): domain Eukaryota; kingdom Metazoa; phylum Mollusca; class Bivalvia; order Arcoida; family Arcidae; genus Anadara; species Anadara kagoshimensis. The sequence continues at coordinate 25,538,272 of CM037865.1, forward strand.
AATTTATTTTTTTTTAATTTGGATATCAGTAACAATTAATCGCCATTGATAAAAATCACAGACAAGCATTCAAGTTTGAAAGTTCAGACGGTCAAACGCACAAACAAGAATGTGAAAAAGTATAATTTTAAGAATATTTTTTATATTTTACGTGATATATAAGACAAATCAAAGAATAAAGCCAGAAACACTTATTCACTCACTCACAGAGAGCCATTATTAATATATAATCTTGATATATGTAATACATGAAGGGATGTCTGTCTTTCCGTGTAAAATCGTGTCCGAACTATGGACACTAGATTCTGTTCATTTTACTGACTGGCAATTGAACGCAGTTTGATTTCTTTAAAATTTGAATATCAGTGATCACCATTGACCAAAAATCACACACGAGCATTCAAGCTTGAAAGTTTACACGGTATTAATAGTTTCATATTTTACATTATATATAAGAGAAGTTAAAGAATAAAGCCACTCACGCTCATTCATTAACAGAGAGCTCATATAAATATATGAGCTTGATATATGTAATGCATGAGGGGGATATAGGAATCACCATGTCTTTCTATCCGTGTAAAATCGTGTACGGACCATATCTAATAATTGATTTGGACTGTTATAGCACGTCACAGGAATAATCTTCATGACACAAAGGTGTGTCTTAACCATGAACCAAGGTTATATCGGAAAGGACAAGGTCACAGTAAAACATAAAATTCTTATAGACGTTGGCGGCGGGGAATTTGACTCCCAAGAGACAGTTATATTTATATAATTCGTACATGTAGTTTGTGATGAGCAAAAAAATCCTCGTTTTTTGTTTAAGCTGTTTCCGTGGTAATAAGATAAAAAATGTCTTTTCGGTGATAAAATTTATAAATGTCTTTTATATTCCTAGTAGGAAAGCTGTTGCTAATTTCAACCTGTTAGCGGACATACTGTTTTAAAGATATGAATATGTTAATACAAACATTTTTAGGCAGATTCTCAACGAATTAAATTTTTTATAGAAAAGGCAAATATTTACTGTTTATTTTTAAACTCCAAACTTTAATTTTATCCAAAAGATGATAAACTGATAAAATATATTCGAATTTTTAATTGTCTTCAACTTTTAAAAGCCGCGGTTAAACAAAAAAATATTCAAGATTATTTAAGCATTTTTCATATGATATCATTTGAATCCTTAAGTATATTATTTCAGAGTCTATTCTAATAAAAATGGTAAATTAAATTCAATTTCCCTTTAACTCTCAAAATTAAGTTTTGTTTAAAATGTTTCATGCAGGTTTTGTAGATACGTTTTGTTTCTTTCAGATGTTTACTTGTAAACAACTTTAAATTAAAAATCTGAAGGTAATTTCATGTTCGTAAGAGTATGAGATGATTAGTATTTGTTACATATTTTATTTGTTTTTCCTAAACAGATTATATAAATAAAGAAAAAGCAACTACTATATAATTGTCATTTTGTACAGGGAAGATTTAAATGTGAACAGACTTTTGAAGGCTCATTTAATTATACTATATATGTTCGTAAGAGTGTGAGATGTTTGTATTTGTTGCCTATTTTATTTGTGTTTCCTTTTACGTATAATGTTTTCCTAAACAGATCATGTGATAAAGAAACAAAGCAAATACTATATAATTGTAATTTTGTATAGGGAAGATTTAAATGTGAACAGACTTTTGAAGGCTCTTTTAATTATACTATATATGTTCGTAAGAGTGTGAAATGGTTGTATTTGTCTTTTTAAACCTACACATGTTATGACTGGAAATTTATTTTACTATTTCTCTGCAAAATGTCTAAAGTTAAGCTTGTTTTTCCTTTAACGTATAATGTTTTCCTTAACAGATCATGTGATAAAGGAATAAAACAACTAAGATGTATTTGTCATATTGCATAGGGAAGCTTTAAATGTGAACAGACTATCGAAACGTCATTTTGTTGTACTATATATATAATGTAAAAGTATAGGAACAATCAATCATAAAACAGAAACAAAGCACATTTGATATTACATTATATTCTATATGGGCAGAAATAATATAATATGGGGAAACATTTTTTGTGACATATCATATCATTTTAGATTATGTGTTGCGAAGTTCTAAGGATAACCATTCTCGGCAGTGACATTGTTTATTGTTTTGTAGCATCTGTTGTATAGGTCCGAAGTTAAGCACACTTGTTAGTGACATTGCCTATGATTTTATAGCAAGTATTCCGATGTGTAGATGATAAACATAATTAAATGTGACTTTGCCTATGACTTTGGATCATGTGTTCCAAGGTATGGAGGATTAGTATATTTTTAAGCGACACTTCCAATGATTATAGAACATGTTTCCGTGAAAATGAGGATAAATGTATTTTGTAGTGACATTGCAAATGATTAAAGAGCAGGTGTTCCGTGGTTCTTAGGATACGTACGTTAGGGATGTCGACCACAGACAATATAAAAATGAAATGCGATAATTTAGACATTTTACAATCCCTGTATTCCGAGCGTTAGCAGATTTTCATACTTTGTAGTGGCTTTACCAAATAATGATGTTAAAAATAAGACTTAAAAATTGGAAACACTGGAAAATTCATTATTCCCAAACTGGATACTTTTTGATTAAATAACCATTCCGCAATGTGATATGTACCAGTATTTTGGATTGAAGCTTGTGTCTCCATGGTCTTCGTATATTATTATTATAAGTGTCATTCCCCTCAGGTTACAAAATAACAATTCCAAATTAAGGACAGTAGTCGATTTAACGCCAAGGTTCCAAATTCCGATAACATGGCAATGACGAATTTTACTATGTACCTGATTGGTGGATTTTGGAATATGTCTTCGAGGGTCTGTTAATTTTCAAATTTTGTAACAGCATTGTCAAAAGGTAGTGTTACAAAATGGCTGTTCAAAAGTTTTGGCATAATTAAAACGTCAAAATAACCGACCTCTTTATGTTCAATTAATATGAAATATCCATATAATATGCTATAGTATTTATTTATCGTATAGTTGTATATTGTGTAATGGTAACGTATCAATATCTAAATTAAGTATATAAATACTCACGGATATCGCGATTTGTATTTATGTTTTGAAAGCTGAATTATTTAAACGTTAATTATGGAAAGGATAGCATCAAATTTATATGATACCCTAAACGAATATGTTGGTAGTAGAGAATTGATTTATACACGACAAAGAATGTTTTATGTAAGGGATTTAGAATTGAATCACTTTCACGAATATGCTATAACTTACAAGTCAAGTGGAAGCAAAGCAGAAGGTTTAAACTTACCCGGTAGCGACGTAGATACTATGTTTGTTATCAAAGATATAATTGTAAAACCACAAGGTGGAGAAATGGGAAATTCGGATTTGATATTAGATACGACAAATGTAAAACCAGGATTTGTGAAACTGAAAGTAGAACAAACACAAATACACAAAGGCAAATTTGGAGAGTTTGAACACGCATTTACACCCCAATCGTGGGCGGATGATATATATTTCAGTTTGCTATTTCGTGATATAGTAGTCCTTCTAGTTCAATCCGCGTATACCTTTTTAGAAAGTGTTGAAGCCCATGGTCCATGTGCATCATCTTGTTTTCGTGATATAGAAATGGATTGTATGTTGTGTCTAAAATGTAAAGTCTGGCCATTTGAAGCTAGTGAATGGACCCATAGACGGCGGATAAATGATTGGCCTTCAGAAGATTTAGTCAAAGAAATTGTAAGCGATGGGTGTTTGTTGGTTCCCATAGGTAATCCGTTATCACAACAGAGTCATATGGAGTGGAGAATTTCGTTTTCTCTGGCAGAGAAACAAATCATTCATTCCATGAATCATACACAAATGCTTTGTTACGCTTTATTAAAGCTATATTTAAAACACGTCATTGACTCCAAGGAAGAGTGTAAAGGTTTGCTATGCTCTTATTTCTTGAAAACTGCTCTATTCTATTGCATCGAAGAAGACAGTATAGTTTGGGAAAAACATAACTTACTTAACTGTTTTTGGGCATGCTTCAAACGAATTTTCATTTGGGTTAGAGAAGGTTTTTGTCCAAGCTATTTCATAAAAACAAACAATATGTTCGAAAGTAAAATCTTTGGAAAAAGTCAAGAAAAATTAACCGAGCATTTGTTTAATTTATATCAATCAGGTGTAGACACTTTGTTACGAATCCCTGTTTTATCAGAATTACAAGATGTAAATTATACAAGATGTTTAAAGAATTACATATTAACGAGAAGTTTAAAGGAAAGTGAATATCAATGTGATTATTTCTTGTTGGGTATTCCTCGGGAGAAATTACAAATGAAAGCCATTATTACCCTTATAAAATTTACAGAGAGATTTGTAGATCTACCACAGATTTCTCTAGTTGATATGATATGTTTGAGAGTGAACTTTTATCAATGGCATGTATATTTAACACAATTTCTCTATCAGTGTATAGTGAATAACCTTTCAAATTCATTAAAATACAAACAATTTGGCCAGTTGTCACGGCACATACAACAGAACTGTACCAGTTATGATATTTGTACTGGATTATTGCAATATGCCACATTGAAATACTTGACAAGAAAATACAAACAGGCTGTCCTTATTCTGGAGGAAGTTCTTACAAAATTCAAGTACTTTGTATTATACGATGGATTCGATGGAAAGATTGAAAATAAAGTAGAATATCGAGAACAAATGTGTGGTAAAGGTTACAGTATAGAATACAAGCTGAAACATGCAGTGGCTAGGCCATATGAATGTGTACTTGGTTGTAGTTTTTATCCTACAGAGATAGAAAATGAGGTAAAACAAAATAACGACGAGTTTTGTCCAGAAGTAACATTCATACCCCCAAAAGTGTATTGCCTTGTTTTATTATTTCTGTCATACCACAATACAGGAAAAACAGAGTTGAGAAATCAGACATTAGACAGACTTTGTGAATCGATACAAAGAAATGAGTTTATGGACGACGACGACCGATTTATTGTGGGACCATTGCTGGATAGATGTCTAGGAATTGCATCCGTATCAGTGTAGTTGTTGTACTATAAAATCATGTATCAGGATCTTAGACAATGCAGTGTCTTACACCGTTTAAATTGTGGTCATATGTAAGCTATCACAAACTATTATTTGCCATCCAACCGAATTGTGAGTTTTTGTTTGAATCGCAAAGCTGAAACACAGCTAAAATAAATACTTTTTCATTGTAGATATCATTTGTTTGACATTGATACTTGTTCACAGGTGTTATAGTACTATTTTGTAATAGGGTTCGCTGATGTACCACGTGATACCTTCTAACGTGTCTGCGATACGCTTGTTTCCAATGGACATGGAATCGCACAATATGACGTTTTCCAGTAAAACGACGTTATTCCGAAAAAATTGTGACGTTGACGTTTTCCAAAATGTTCCGCACAAACGTTAAGAGGTATTGATCACGTGGTACGGCGGTGAACCCCATTATTTCGGAAAAACCAAAACATGTTTTATATAATATTTCTATATTGGGATATTTACAATGTTAATAATGTGAACAAATACTTGGAATTTAATATATATATGTAAAGTTTGATACTTGAAGTATCAACATATCAAGGTTTAAATTTGAATAAACAAGAGTTACCTATTCAACAGTCGGATTCATTTTCGTAATTTATATATTATAGTCAAACGAAGGAAACGATATTTTGCATGTAACAAACATATTACTTGTTATTACTGTTAGAGTTAAATAATTACTACGGTTTGGGTTTGTGATTTGGACATGGGTTTGTATGTTTGTTTTTGATTGGTTATCAATATTAAATGATGATATACTGGTGACAAGCATCAAACTAAGACAGGAAATAATTACACAGGTTGGATGATAGTTCAATTATACACACGAAAAATAGGAAAATAAGGAGTGATACAGAGTGAATCTTCCACTATCGCTTAGTTTTTTGTGACATTACAGATATTTTGATAACCAATGTAACATGATTATATACTCGTAATTAAGTTCAAACAAGACAATAAAATCAAAGTAAGTAGTGTGGTTCAGATATATATTTGTGTTCTGGCAAGATAAGCAGAACTGTAAGTAGCAATTAGGTTTTAAGGTCTAACACCTTCCATATAGTAAATTGTGACGTGGCAAAAAAGCATCGTTGTATAATTATTTGTCAAAGTAAAATATCCACCCGATAAAACACTGGTTATTACTCTTTCATCTTAGCATTTGTGTAATGTCACCGTAAAGTGTATATTACATATTATATACGGGTTTTATATTTACAGCACTAGACGACCATTTCAGAATACAATTCCTCATCAGTAGTGTGTGGACCAAAATTATGAAACTAAAATTATTTTGAAGATGTTGAAAAGCTACTCAAAGGACCAAATATATTTTACCAAATTAAGCTAAGGAAATATTTTGCATGAGGGAGTATTTTTGAAAAAAAATTAAATTTTAACTTGCACAAAATTTAGACAATTATACATGTAGTATATTTCTGACAATAATACGAATTATTGCCTACTGAGTTTGTGATATCCTCGGCTCACCATCCACTAGCAGAGATATTGGCTGAGGGGTTTAAATTACGTTTGATATCAGTTGTATATTTACAGCTCTAGACGGCCGTTTTGGAATACAATTCCTCATCAGTAGTGCTTGGACTAAAATTATGAAACCAAAATTATTTTGAAGATGTTTAAAAGCTACCCAAAGGACCAAATATATTTTACCAAATTAAGCTAAGGAAATACTTTGCATGAGGAAGTATACCTTAGTTTTTGAGAAATTTTAAATTTTAACTTGCAGGAAATTTAGACAATTATAGTATATTTCTGACAATAATACAAAATTATTACCTACTGAGTTTGTGATATCCTCGGGGCACCAACCACCAGCAGAGATATAGGCTCAGGGGTTTTATTACATATATAATAATACATAAATTCATAATGAACTACCACCTAATCATTTATTCCAAGATGATAGTGATTGTTATGAAGTGAAATAGCAATTCTTGTTACCATTGATAGCTTTGCAAATCTATAAAGTTTGCAAGATCATAATGACATTCAATAACGATTTGTTGTTAGATCATTGACATTGGCCTCTGGCTCTCTTGCTGATATCGGGACTCGAGGGCTGATTAGAGATATGATATCAAAATGGTCATATTAAAAACTATTTATAATATTTTTTTCATATTTACACAAAATATGCTTTCAATCATGATTGATTTCCTTCTTGTTACACGCATCTTTTTGTAGAAACATGAATTTTAGTTGTTTAGATTTATATGATACAGATATTTTCTCGTCCGATCTTGGTATCAAAACTTTGGCTTTGATAAGATGACAAACATACTAATCTATGACCAAACCACAATCCAAGAGGAAAGTAAACACTTTAAAACTCTCAAAATAAGTAATACACGTGATCTTCAATATGCAAAAACCATGACCGTGAGATGTTTATTGTTACATGCATATTCTTTTTACTTGAAACTTGTATTTTATTTGTTTAGATTTATTCGAATATAATATTTCCCCGTCCCATCTTGGTATCAAAACAAAACAAACATACCAATCTGTGTCCAGTCCAAGATGAAAGTAAACACTTTGAAACTCTCAATGTAAGTAATACATGTAAATTACAACCAGAGAGGAGAGGTCCGTTGCTCTATTCAGCTGGCTTATCATGTGTGTTATCGTCATTGAGGTTGAAAGGAATGTGTACTTTATAGCAGAGGTCCGTTGCTCTGTTCAGCTGGCTTATCATGTGTGTTATCGTCATTGAGGTTGAAAGGAATGTGTAGTTTATATGCATGTACTTATGATTAAACTTTATATCTAGATTTTCCAGATATCGGCTTTATCAGGTTGATCGGTTACTTTGAGTATTTCTTAATTTGGACCTATATTTATCATTTCTAAGACCGAAGCTATAAGTTAACTTTTAGAATTTAAGGAGATTTTTATCCGTTACGATAGAAACAGATATATAATATTGGACAGTTCTACAGTTGGATATATGAATTGACTGCTTTCACATTTTGACATTTTGGGATTAAGAGTATCAGTGAATATCACCATCAACGTTGTTCACCAAACATTCTTTAACGTGAATTCACACTTAGGCGTCAATACCTTTAAATGCCTACCAGCACTCAAATCTGATTTTACAACATCTAACGCGAACTAGAAAACGACAAATGATATATTTTATATATTTTACATGAAATCCGATGATGACATTAAATTTACCCAAGTGCTTATAAACAATCATACTTCGAGAAATTTACAAAAGGTATAATAAAAATGTATTTAAACTTCACATCATTAGAACATGTATTTTTTGCATGCATTCTAAGTACCCTAAGACAAATGTTTTGTATCAACCCGTAGTCTGTGATAAGTAAAAACATCATTGTATTTTTTGGGAAGGCTGCTTCCGTCGATATAAGTGGCAAATTTCATTTTTTCGATGATAACATTTGGAAATTTGTTTTATTTAATTCCGGGAAGTAAAGTTGTTGCTAAATGTAACCTTTTAAGCGGATATATTGTTTTTTTAAAGATATGATTATATCAAAAGAATATTTTAGTCAGATATCCAAAATTATATTATTTATACCAAATGACAACGGTTATTCTAAAAACCCAATTTCCGATTTAAGCCGAAATATCTCTTTTCTGTTAACAATAAAAGATAAAAATGATATATATTGTTTTGGTATCATTTGAATCCTTCATACGATTATGCTTCTAGTCAAATAAAAAATCCTGGTACATTAAATTCATTTTCCTTTTACGCTCTTTCACAGTAGGTTCTGTGTAAAATGTTTAATATGTTTGTTCCTTTCAAGCGATTAACTTTGAATTTAATTCTAAGTTAGTTTCTCTTTTCTAAGTCGAGCTCAATAAATAAGCTGTTTATCCCCTTTATTACTGGAAATACAAGGCGAGTTAGCCGATGTTTATTGGTCTTCTGCACCATCTGATGCTCAGGGACATTCAAACACGTTTTAAGAAGTTTTGGACACCCACTGGACGCCAATGTGTAAGAAATTTCGGAAGCATACTCTTATATGCAAATTAAGTTGAAAGAAATAACGCAGACATTAATCATTTAACATGTTGGTGTTCTAACAATAAAAAAACATACTTATCCATGTCTAAATCACAATCCAGAAGCAACGTAAACTTTAAGAAACTGACAAGTTAGGTTAAGCACGTACTACGAAAGTGCATGCACCTCCGGTATAGCTAGCTACAACCGCCACTAGTGTATTCAAAAATGAATAAAAGGGCCAGGGAACTATGGGATGTCAAATATATCCTGCAGACAGAGATATCAAAAACAAACATACTTACCCATGTTCGAATCACAATCCAGAAGCAAAGTAAAAACTTTGGAACTGACATGTAAGGTAAGACATGTAAACCTCCACCAGGGAAGTGAGGCCGGATTCTCCGAAAGGGTAAGCACCTGTTTAGATACCTACAACCACCATGTATGTAATCAAAATTGTGTGAAAGGAACATGGAACTATGAGACGTCAAATATATCCAGCGCAATCCTGGACACAGAGAAATCAAACTTATCAACAATACTGTGATGACGGCCATAAAACTTTTTTAGGGGCTTGAAAAGCCTAGGCTTGCAAGATCCCTGTGTCAACAGTTTATTTTCAAGAGGCTTACTTCGTTGTACAAAGTCCCCGTAGTGGGAACAAGCTCTACAATAGCGTATATTAACAAATACACCATCGGAAGAAAAAGCAGGTATATTGCTGCATAAAAAAGGAAAGTTGACAAAAAAAAATGCTTGTGAATGTAGCCTTTCGTGTAATAATTCAGGTTTAGGTCTAAATATGAAGCATAACTTAACAATCAGCCGTGTCATTTATTTCAAGCTTTCTATGATAGATAACATTCACATAGTCTCCAAATTTAGGATTTGTTAAGAGACAAAATGTCATCTATATATTTGTATGTTAAGTTGAATGATTTGGCGACAGTCTTCTCTTCAGATTCAACAGGGTACTGCATATATTCTGCTTCAAAAGAATAAAGAAACAAATCAGCAAGCAATGGTGCACAGTTGTACCCATTGGTATACCAATTGTTTGCTGAAAAAAACTATATTAACAAACACAACAAATATGTTATCTTTTGAAACCTCCAACATTTTGTTGATGGTATTTTTCATTATATTTTGTTTTGAATCCGTATGATGCTTGACAAAATAACCAGAATCCCTGTTAAGCACCAGATATTTGTATCTTAGCGTACCGTTTTTGTAAAAGAAAGACGAGTGAATAATTCCTTTAAGACGATATCAAACTTATCAACAATACTGTCATGACAACCATAACATTTTTTTGAGGGTCTTGATAAGCCTATGCCTGCAATATCGCTGGATCAACAATTTATTTATAAGCTGCTTGCTTTGTTGTATAAAGTTTACATAGCGGTAACAAACTTTACCATAGCGTATTAATTGGAAAAGAAATACACCGTTAGCAGAAGAAGCAGGCTACATTTGAAGCATATGCATCAATATACCTGCTTCTTCTGCTCATGGTGTATTTGTTACCCAATTAATACGCTATGGTTGAGCTTATTCCCACCACAGGGACTTTGTACAACGAAACAGGCTGCTTGCAAATAAATTGATGACTCATGAATACTGAAAGCCTAGGCTTATCAAGGCACTCAATAAGTTTTCTGACCGTCATCACAGTAATGTTGATAAGTTTGATGTCTCCGAGTCCAGAATGGCGCTGAATAGATTTGACGTCCCATAGTTCCATGTTTCTTTCACACAATTTTGATTACACACGTGGCGGGTGTAGCTAGCTAAACAGGAGGTGCTTACCCTTCCGAAGCACCCGGTCTCACTTCCCTGGTGAAAGTTCACGTGTGTAACCTAACTTGTCAGTTCCAACGTGTTTACTGTACCTCTGAATTGTGATTCGGACATGGATTAGTATGTTTTTTATGTTTATTTTGTTTATTTCGTATTCAATATATCTATTTAACACAAAAACTAACGATGATACAACGATACATATATTTTGATGAGCATATATATTGAACAGTTTTCAGAGAGAGAGAGAGAGAGAGAGAGAGAGAGAGAGAGAGAGAGAGAGAGAGAGAGAGAGAGAGAGAGATTTTTACACTATAGTTACAAGACTGTTCTTCTTTGTATTCTATATAATAATACGGTGGATTTGTTGCCATTCTCTTTGAAAATTTTTAACTTATTTTTGCCTATTACTATTTCTTTTTCAATGTAATATACATCTATTAAAAATATTATACTTTTCGAGTGACAGTTCTTTACCAAGACAACGGGTCTTATAAATGTAATATTTTACATGCATAAGGATAGAATTTGTAACTCTGTTGAACGATCTGAAATATCCAAAAATTAAACTCATTTTTGTTACATCCAATAAAATACCATTCGATAACAGATAGTTTTCTAAGTCTTCCAAAAATTGTTGTACTATATCGCATTCCCAAAAGAGATGAATAACTGTTTCACTTTCCTGTTTAAAAAACTACACAATGCCTCTGTTTTAATGCCTATTTTAAACAAAAAAAAGAGTTTGTAGCAATTATATTATGAATTATTCTGTATTGGAACCACTGTATTTTAGAATTGAAAGTAGTCAGGTGGACTATTTTGTATATTTGTTTCCAATCATTATCAGTTAAATTTTGAAAAATGCTTTGCCATTTTTGCTGTGAAGTTGGTAAAATATTATTTTGCTTCAAGATTTTATACATATCCTTCGAACCTTTTTTATTTTTGAAAAGTATTTTAAGATAATTATTCTAGTATAGTCTAGATAATGTATGTTGTAGTTATATTTCCGAACAAAATCTTGCAGGCTTAAAAATTGTCCATCAGTATTAAGTAGATCATTGATAAATATAACCCCTTTTTCGTATAATTTCTTAATGTAAATACAACTATTTCCAATAATAATATCACTGTTATACCAAAGATAACTTTCAGCTGCATTTTTAAATATTCCTAATTTTTTAATACTGTTTGTCAGTAGCATCCAAGCCTTAAATACATCTGTCCAGAAATAATTTTTAAAGCATTTCATATTCTTAACAATAAATTCATTTCCTACGCTAAATAATTTCCCTATATCTATATAACATTCTAAGATATTACACCAGGAAATTTTTTTATGCAATATTTTTCTAATCCAAGTTGTTTTTAAAGCATTTATATATGGGATCAAATCGATCATTTTTAAACCCCCTTCTTCATATTCTTTGACAATAACATCTTTTTTACTCTATGCGTAACCCCATTCCAAATAAAGTTATAAAAAATTGTATTTAATTCATTAATAAAGTTTTGGCTTTTGAGCAGAGTTTTATTAATTGTGATTTTCCCAATAGGTGTAAGATTTTGCTTGTGCCAAAAATTTATCTGTGATTTGATACTATTCACTTTTTTAACAAAGTTGATACGAGGTATTTTTTGCAAGTCAACATCAAATATCATCCCAAGTAACGAGAAACTAGTATCCCCCCAATGCAGATTAAATTTTCTACATAATTTAACATCACTATATATCTTGCTACCTATCCAAATTATCTGTGTTTTTTCTAAATTAATTTTTAGACCCGAAATTTTTACAAAAAAAATTAATTCATTTAACGCTTGTCTTAAAGATTGTTCTGAGCCATTAAGTATAAGACTTGTATCATAAGCAAATAACGATATTTTAACTTCTTTATTATTAGTTTTAATTCCCTTTATATCTTTGTTGTCCGGAGCACCCGGCCTCACTTCCCTGGTGGAAGTTCACGTGTCTAACCTAACTTGTCAGTTCCAAAGTTTTTACTTTGCTTCTGGATTGTGATTCGGAAATGGATTAGTATATTTGTTTTTGATTATAACCCCCTCCAAGTTATTAGATTCAAATTTGTTCAATTTTTTTAAAATTACATGAACCAATATAATTATTTAAATCTATATCTATTATGTTTGAGTTTTCCGAATACAGATTTTTATAAAAATATTATATTTCCTGTAATATATCTTTTTGATCAGTTATAATGTTTCCGTTTTCTTTCTCTATTCTGGGAATTATTTTATTTTGAAAATTTTTGGTTTCTAGACTGCAAAATATTTTGTTGGTTTTCCCCCCCTCTGTTATCCATTTAACTCTCGATCTTACAAAGGAACTTATAATTTTGTCTTTTCTATAATTTTGTAACATTTCTCTTTGTTCCTCTAACTTGTTAAAATTATTATCATTTAATTGATCTTCGAGTTGTTTTATTTATTATATAATTGTTTCCATTTTTCTCTTTGCTTCTTTTTAAAACTAGCATATAAAATGGTTTTGCCCCTTATTTCCATTAATAAAGTTTTTAAAAATAATTTAATTGATCCTTAATCTTAAAAACTATAGTTTCGTTTTAAATATTAAGAATATTGTCTATATTATAAACTGGAAGGGCATATTGTCTTTTTATTTCTGAGATAAGAATTTGAATTGTTTCTATAGACTGTTTATCATGTAACAGGGAGTTATTAAATTTCTATAGACCCCTTCCCCTTTTGTAGTCATAAAATGTCATTTGTAGTTGTACTGTAGAATGATCCGTCCGACACCCAGGTTTTATAAATGATGTAAAATTGTTAGTTGAGAAAGTTTCACTTAAAGTAAACATATCTAATCTAGCTTGTTTCATTGGATTTTTCTTCCTCCAAGTATACCGTTTTAAATCTGGATTACTTTCTCGAAAAGCATCTATACAATTATTTTCTTGAATAAAATATAGCACACGTTGTCTTGCATGTGGATGGTTAACATTGACATAATTAAAAGAATCTAGGTCGGGATTTAAGCAAAGATTAAAATCGCCACAGATTATAAAGTCGGTATTTTCGAATTCAGCAATTTTATCAAAAACCATTTCATAAAAGGCGGGAGTATCTTTATTTGGTCCATAGAGGTTTACGAGTGTTATTTTCCTTTCATCAACCAGAAGTTCGAGTAAAATTAGATTATCATTGTCACAATTTGATTTAAGTAACTTAAACTCAAAATTATTTTTAAAAAACACAGCCACTTCCCTAGCATTTGACCTATAGGAATTGAAAATACAAGAGAACCCCATTCCCTTTCAACAGATGCTTGATTTTCAGAAGTAAAATGTGTGTCTTGTAAGCAGTATATATTTTAGTCAAGTGATGTTAAATATTGAAAAACGTCTTTTCTCTTAAAATTATCCCCTAAACCTTGGCAGTTCAAAGATAAAATTTTTAAAGTCATGTTAATATTTGTATTTTCAAAGAACAAACGAACCTAAATATGTAAAATAGAGTTAAAAAAGACGAAGTAAGAAGGAGAGTCTAATAAATAAGGAGAGTAAACAGGTGTGTGAAACATATAAAGCGATAGAGCACATGATGGTCAGTGAATGGCAACATATTCTACTTTAGGGATGCAAGTTTAACAAAATATATCATGCCATAAATTTTTGAATTCATATAGCTCTACATTCATATAAATTAACATTAATTATGTATTCATTTACGATTATATAAAATATATACACATACATCACATATATACATGCATATACACACATGCATATACATATACATACATACTTTCACATGCATAAATACACATAAATATACACGCACACACACATATATATACATATACATATGTAACACACATATATATACACAAATACATACATATGAACACATAAACACATATACATATATATATATACATGCATACACATATACATAAATACGCACACATACATATACATATACCCACATACATATTTATACACATACATATATATACATACATCTTTGAGGTAAGAAAAAATTAAATTGTTTATATATACAATCATTTATAAATCTTAAAAGGTAGCTTTCGATCTGATGATAGAATGTATATTAATCGTAGCATGCAGTATAAGTAACATAAATGTATATTTTTTACGCTTTCTAACGCGTTATTTGCATATGCAGACTCTCAAAATGAATTTGATGTCGAATTTTTATCAGATCTTGAGCACCCTTTAAAGCAAATATCTAATAACACATGTTGATTTGTTGTATGTACATTCTGAGTTGTATAGTCCGTCATCGATATTGTGGCAGTGTCCATAAACACGGATTATATAGGTAAACAACCTTGACCCGTCCGCTAGACCTTTCATTAGAAATATTAATACTATTACTTGAATTAACTCGTTCATAATGAATTTAAATCAAAGGTCAAGCGGACACGTCAATATTGTTTACCAATTAATACTGTATTATCATATGTGTATATCCATGCCTTTGTGCGTTCGTTTATCAAAATCACCTTTATATGATTCCCATTTACACTTAATAGACTCCTTCATGTTTATAATCACTCCACCAAAACATTGCTGACTGTAGTACACCTATAAACCATATACAGATATGTATATAAGGTCGCTTTCGATCTGACGGCAAAATATTTATAAATACGGATTAACTTAATATGCACAAATGGACGTTACCGTGTTATCTGTTGAAAATATGAAACATGTTGTAATCATTGCCATCAGACCGCAATCAACCCCTACACTATATAAACACATTTTAACACATATAGTTATAAGACAATAAGATATCTAGTGATAATCTACGCCATTATATAGTTTTAACTTTTGGTAATTTAGATACTTAGGAGTAGTTCGTTAATATTCTCGCATTTGTCTCTGGGTAAATGCAGTGTTTTTGAAATAATGATCAGCTTTTGCTGTAGTTTGGTTTCCAACTTTTCGGATCGCTGATCGGGCTGCGTTTTTGAAAAATGTAAATCGTTTTGCGCCTAACTTTTGGTCAAATGTTCTGGAAACCACCACTAACACATTGTTAAATCCCTCTTCTTTCAAACACGATAGGATGTTCCGCCCACCACCTTATTCTCCATCATCTTCGATTTTATCGTGAATGACACCTTTTTCGTCGGTAAAGCGGTAAGCGACAATATTATGCGTCGAAGATGCTACTGCAGGTATTGACAGAAGTTCACTAAGTCCTTCTCGAACTTCTTGTATTGAACGTGCCGACATAGCTCGACCCATAACAAAATTTCCGTTTTCGGCATAAGTATCTCCAGTTGCAAATTTATGTCTGTTTTTCACGTAGAGTGCAGTGCGAAATACATCGGTAATCTTGAAAAAAACGATGCCTTTGGAAACGATATTTCGGGTACAGATTTTTGGTTGTTTTCCCATCTTATCTTCTAAGAGACTTGTAAAAGCAGCGACATTTGAGATAGTATAAGATTATTCTGGCAAAAGTACACATACAATTTTAATCTACAATAAAATATAAACATTTAACATTTTTTTACAGCTGTAGTATTTGTCAGGTCACTATCAAGATATCACTGATTACTGTACGCGTTTCGGCCATATTATGAATATTTAATCGTTAACCTTTATTATTCATAATGGATTCAGGAGTACAATTAATATTATCTCTTAACTTTCACTTTTTATTCATTGATTTGATGCATTGTTACATATAACGGGAATGAATTTTATTTCATTCCAACGGGAGTAAAAAGACTGTAAAATATGTCTGTAAAGATATGAACAGTATATTTTATACACGCTACATATATCCCTCAAAACGTAAAAAAGTCTAAAAATATCAAAAAAGCGATTATCTTAGTCTTGAACATTTATTTATTTATTTTCTTTGGTTAATTTGTTTCATAATCGACGCCGTGTCTGAATTCCATTATAAATAGATGCACGCGAAATGATGCTAAGGGAAAATGTATGCAAAGTTGGAATAATAATTTAATATTGTTGATTATAATAACAAACATATCCTTCAGACTGATAGCATTATTGACACTTAAGTGATATTATATGTCATAACAATATCTAAAATAACTATAATATAAACCCCTATTTTATGCATAAAACGGTTTCTGAGTAAGATGGGACAGTGAGACAGTGTTAGCCTCGGTTTGATCTAGTCGCTATGTCACCTTATATGAAACTCATCTATTGATACTAGATTCTGCCAATTTGCATGGCTGGTAATTCAAGAAATTCTACAGTTTATTTTTTTAATTTGGATATCAGTAACAATTAATCATCATTGATCAAAAACCACACACATGCATTCAAGTTTAAAAGTTCAGACGGTCACACGCACAAACAAAAATGTGAAAAAGTATAATTTTAAGAATGTTTTTATATTTTACATGATATATGAGATAAATTAAAGAATAAAGCCACAAACACTTATTCACTCACTCACAGAGAGCCATTATTAATATATAATCTTGATATATGTAATACATGAGGGGTTGTCTGTCTTTCCGTGTAAAATCGAGTCCGAACTATTGATACTAACTTCTGTTAATTTGACTGACTGACAATAAAACGCAGTTTGATTTTTTAAAATTTGAATAACAGTGATCACCATTGACCAAAAATCAAACACGAGCATTAAAGCTTGAGAGTTTACACGGTCACACTCGTCTACTGACAGTGAAGCGTGTTTTTTCCAAAGTCAGCAACAACAAGAACGCCAAAAAACATAATTTTTATTGTTTCATATTTTACATTATATATAAGACAAGTTAAAGAATAAAGCCATACACACTCATTCACTAACAGAGAACCCATATAAATTCATAATTTTGAAAATGTAATACATGAGGGGGTATATAGGAATAACCATGTCTTTCTATCCGTGTGAAATCGCTTACGGACGATATCTCTTAATTGATTTTGACAATTGCCATAAAACGTCACAGAAATAATTTTCATTACACAAAAGTGTGTCTTAACCATGAACCAAGGTTATATCGGAAAGGACAAGGTCACATTA
Organism: Anadara kagoshimensis; assembly: GCA_021292105.1. NCBI lineage: Eukaryota > Metazoa > Mollusca > Bivalvia > Arcoida > Arcidae > Anadara > Anadara kagoshimensis. The sequence continues at coordinate 25,556,212 of CM037865.1, forward strand.
AATTCTTAAAGACGTTGGAGATGGGGAATTTGACTCCCAAGAAACAGTTCTGGATATGCTAATTCGTAGTTTGTGATGAGTAAAAAAACATCCTCGTTTTCTGTCAAAGCTGTTTCCGTGGTAATACGATATAATTTTTTATCTTTTCGGTGACAACATTTATAATTGTCTTATTTATTCCATGTAGGAAATTGTTGCTAATTTCAACCTGTTAAGCGGACATACTGTTCTAAAGAATATGTTAATACAAACATTATTTTTAGTCAGATTGTCAAAAAATTAAATATTTTATACAAAAGGCAAAGCTGAATTATTTAACGTTAATTATGGAAAGGATAGCATCAAATTTATATGATACCCTTAACCAATATGTTGGTAGTAGAGAATTGATTTATACACGACAAAGAATGTTTTATGTAAGTGATTTAGTAATGAATCACTTTCACGAATATGGTATAACTTATAAGTCAAGTGGAAGCTCAGCAGAAGGTTTAATCTTACCCGGTAGCGACGTGGATATGATGTTTGTTATGAACGATATAATTGTAAAACCACAAGGTGGAGAAATGGGAAATTCCGATTTGATATTAGATACGACAAATGTAAAACCAGGATTTGTGAAACTGAAAGTAGAACAAACACAAATACACAAACGCAAATTTGGAAGATTTGAACTTGCATTAACCCCAATCGGGCGTGAAATATATCTTTCAAGTTTGTTATTTCGTGATATGGTAGTCCTTCAAACTTCGTCTGCCATTCCTTATTTAGAAAGTGTTGAAGCCCATGGTCCATGTGCATCATCTAGTTATCGTGATATAGAAATGGATACTATGTTATGTCTGAATTGTAAAGTCTGGCCATTTGGAGCTAGTGAATGGAGTCATAGACGGCGGATAAATAATTGGCCTTTAGAAGATTTAGTCAAAGAAATTGTAAGCGATGGGTGTTTGTTGGTTCCCATAGGTAATCCGTTATCACAACAGAGTCATATGGAGTGGAGAATTTTGTTTTCTCTGGCAGAGAAACAAATTATCCATTCTATGAATCATACACAAATGCTTTGTTACGCTTTATTAAAGCTATATTTAAAACACGTCATTGACTCCAAGGAAGAGTGTAAAGGTTTGCTATGCTCTTATTTCTTGAAAACTGCTCTATTCTATTGCATTGAAGAAGACAGTATAGTTTGGGAAAAACATAACTTACTTAACTGTTTTTGGCCATGCTTCAAACGAATTTTCATTTGGGTTAGAGAAGGATTTTGTCCCGGTTATTTCATAAAAACAAACAATATGTTCCAAAGTAAAATCTTTGGAAAAAGTCAAGAAAAAGTAACCGAGCAGTTGTTCAATTTATATCAATCAGGTGTAGACACTTTGCTACGTATCCCTGTTTTATCAGAATTACAAGATGAAAATTATACAATACGTTTAAAGGATTACATATTAACGAGAAGTTTAAAGGAAAGTGAATTTCAATGTGATTATTTCTTATTGAGTATTCCTCGGGAGAAATTACAAATGAAAGCCATTATTACCCATATAAAATTTACAGAGAGATTTGTAGATCTACCACAGGTTTGTCTAGTTGATATGATATGTTTGAGAGTGAACTTTTATCAATGGCATGTATATTTAACACAATTTCTCTATCAGTGTATAGTGAACAACCTTTCAAATTCATTGAAATACAGACAATTTGGCCAGTTGTCACGGCACATACAACAGAACTGTACCAGTTATGATATTTGTACTGGATTATTGCAATACGCCACATTGAAATACTTGACAAGAAAATACAAACAGGCTGTCCTTATTCTGGAGAAGGTTCTTACAAAATTCAAGTACTTTGTAGTATACGTTGGATTCGTAGGAAACATTGAAAATAAAGTAGAATATCGAGAACAAATGTGTGGTAAAGGTTACAGTATACAAAACAAACTGAAACATGCAGTGGCTAGGCCATATGAGTGTGTCCGTAGTTGTGGTTTTTATCCTACAGAGATAGAAAATGAGGTAAAACAGAATACCTGCAAAGTTTTACGAAAAATAACATTTATACCACCAAAAGTGTATTGCTTTGTTTTATTATTTCTGTCATACCACAATACAGGAGAAACAGAGTTGAGAAATCAGACATTAGACAGACTTTGTGAATCGATACAAAGAAATGAGTTTATGGACGACGACGACCGATTTATTGTGGGACCATTGCTGGATAGATGTCTAGGAATTGCATCCGTATCAGTGTAGTTGTTGTCCTATAAAATCATATATCAGGATCTTAGACAATGCAGTGTCTTACACCGTTTAAATTGTAGTCATATGTAAGCTGTTATCACAAACTATTATTTGCCATCCAACCGAATTGTGAGTTTTTGTTTGAACCGCAAAGCTGAAAGACAGCTAAAATAAATACTTTTACAGTCGATAATTCATTGTAGATATCATTTGTTTGACATTGATACTTGTTCACAGGTGTTATAGTACTATTTTGTAATAGGGTTCGCCGATGTACCACGTGATACCTTCTAACGTGTCTGCGATACGCTTGTTTCCAATGGACATGGAATCGCACAATATGACGTTTTCCGGTAAAATGACGTTATTCCGAAAAAATTGTGACGTTGACGTTTTCCAAAATGTTCCACACAAAAGTTAAAAGGTATTGATCACGTGGTACGGCGGCGAATCCTATTATTTCGGAAAAAACCAAAACATATTTTATATAATATTTCTATATTAAGATATTTACAAAGTTAATAATGTGAACAAATACTTGGAATTTAATATATATATATAAAGTTTTATATTTGAAGTATTAATATATCAAGGTTAAAATTTGAATAAACAAGTGTTACCTATTCAACAGTCGGATTTATTTTCCTAATTTATATATTATAGTCAAACGAAGGAAACGATATTTTGCATGTAACAAACATATTACTTGTTATTACTGTTAGATATGAATAATTACAAACTTCGCGTTGTTACACAATTTAGAGCATTTTCATTGGTTGTTGTCTTGCAAAAACACGGTGTTATTTTCCAATAACAACGTTTTCTACCGGAACTACTTTGAGACCGTTTCGGGGATTACCCATCTATTAATAACTGTAAACAAATGGGGAGATCGGGAACGATTTCACATAGAAACATTAAATTACTTCATTTTTTATAAATTAAAATATTGACGAAGTAATTCAAACAAGTTCTGATTAATTTTCACTAATATTTTAAATAATTTACCTTAAAGATTGTATATTTATGAAATATTTTTCAAAATCGACATTTTATCGTCACCAAGCAAATACGTGTCTATTGGCCTAAGTATAAGCAATATGACACGCACCATGGTATTCTCGAAGGACAAACCTCAGTGCGGGGTGTTTTGTTTAAAAATCATCACATACGCAACCTTTTAAAAGCAAAGACATTTTATCCCCCACGACAATGTATAGACGGGGATCAGGATAAATATTTTGAGGAATGCAATGTCACTGTCAGTGTGCAGATAAGTCAGATTGTTGAGCCTGAACTGGATCTTAATGATAATGACAGTGGTAGGCTTGCCTATAATAATTGAATAAAATTGAAAACATACTATATTCCAAAATTCACTCGTAAATACCGCTTGTTTAATTTACCATCTCCAAATGTCCCTGATCAGCCCATACAGCTACCACCGGTGACAGAATCTCTCATCTCACATTAAGTCCATAGGTGGTAAAACATTGATTCATCCAAGAAAACATTAATTCCATGTCAATAGTTGGTTTCATGTTTTGTTTAACACACTGTTCATTCAACTAATGCAGTTTTTTCTTATGTTATTGGTAAAAACAACATGTTAACACGCCTGTCCTACAAACGTATGGCCGTCACGTATGACGTTGTACAAAGTGTTGTTTGTTTTCATGATTGCGAGACATAATATAGTCCCTTTTTGTCAATGGATTTAAATGTAACATAATTTATATGTTGACTGAAAATAACTAGGAAATAAATAAAAAGATATAAATTCAAAAAATATTTCAGCTTTTTTATCGGATATTTTATTGTTTCATAAAGCTGTCATTTATTGTATTAATACGCAGTTCAACCTTGTAACGTCGATTTTCTGAAAATCAGCTGCTCAGTTCGGAAATGTAGGTCAGCGTAAAAACTTAAATTTCGGGTTGATTTGTAATTATAAGAATTGAATTGCTCTTTTTACGTTGTTATCGGGGTGTAACAACGTGAAAATTATCACAAATTGTGTAAAACCGCGTAGCGTAGCGAAGCACCCCGATAACAACGTAAAAAGAGCAATTCAATTCTGAAATAATCACTACGGTTTGGGTTTGTGATTTGGACATGGGTTTGTATGTTTGTTTTTGATTGGTTATCAATATGAAATGATGATATACTGGTGACAAGCATCAAACTAAGACAGGAAATTAATGCACAGGTTGGATGATAGTTCAATTATACACAAGAAAAATAGGAAAATAAGGAGTGATACAGAGTGAATTTTCCACTATCGCTTAGTTTTTTGTGACATTACAGATATTTTTGATAATCAATGCAACATGATTATATACTAGTAATTAAGTTCAAACAAGACAATAAAATCAAAGTAAGTAGTGTGGTTAAGATATATCCAATCGGAAACATTCTAAAGTAAGCGACCAAACACTAGTTTTGTGTTCTGGCAAAAAAAGCAGCACTGTAAGTATCAATTAGGTCTTAAGATTGTCTAACACCTTCCATATAGTAAATTGTGACGTGGCAAAAAAGCATCGTTGTATAATTATTTGTCAAAGTAAAATATCCACCCGATAAAACACTGGTTATTACTCTTTTATCTTAGCATTTGTGTAATGAGACTGAAATTTTATGTCACCGTAAAGTGTATATTACATATTATATTGGTTTTATATTTACAGCACTAGACGACCATTTCAGAATACAATTCCTCATCAGTAGTGTTTGGACCAAAATTATGAAACCAAAATTATTTTGAAGATGTTGAAAAGCTACTCAAAGGACCAAATATATTTACCAAATTAAGCTAAGGAAATATTTTGCATGAGGGAGTAAACCTTAGTTTTTGAAAAAAATTAAATTTTAACTTGCACAAAATTTAGACAATTATAGTATATTTCTGACAATAATACGAATTATTGCCTACTTAGTTTGTGATATCCTCGGTTCACCAGCCACCAGCAGAGATATTGGCTCAGAGGTTTAAATTACGTTTTATACCAGTTTTATATTTACAGCACTAGACGGCCATTTCGGAATACAATTCCTCATCAGTAGTGCTTGGACTAAAATTATGAAACCAAAATTATTTTGAAGATGTTTAAAAGCTACCCAAAGGACCAAATATATTTTACCAAATTAAGCTAAGGAAATACTTTGCATGAGGAAGTATACCTTAGTTTTTGAGAAATTTAAAATTTTAACTTGCAGGAAATTTAGACAATTATAGTATATTTCTGACAATAAAACAAAATTATTGCCTACTGAGTTTGTGGTATCCTCGGGGCACCAGCCACCAGCAGAGATATCGGCTCAGGGGTTTTATTACATATAATAATATATAAATTCATAATGAACTACCACCTAATCATTTATTTCAAAATGATAGTGATTGTTATGAAGTGAAATAGCAATTCTTGTTACCATTGATAGCTTTGCAAATCTATAAAGTTTGTAATATCTATAAAGTTTGCAAGATCATAATGACATTCAATAACGATTTGTTGTTAGATCATTGACTTTGGGCTCTGGCTCTCTTGCTGATATCGGGACTCGAGGGCTGATAAGAGATATGATATCAAAATGGTTATATTAAAAACTATTTATAATATTTTTTCCCGATGCAGTTCAAGAACAGATTGATGTTGGATTAGCTGTGATGGTCTAAATTGATTTAAAAACCCGTTCCGTATTATCAAACTTTTAAAAAATGATGTAAATAATAAATTTTAAATGGAACCTGACATTTAAGCTATCCTTCATTGGACCCCTTACACAAAGTTCTACGTAAATAGGAAATTCTTTCGTCATTATTACGTCACTCGAAAGGCACCGCCATGTAGTGAAAGTTTTTACCATTGAAAACAACAACACATAATACATTTTGATTCATTAAATTTAAGATATATACTTTTTTAGATTCGATTAAATAATGATTTGTATCGACAATTCGGCTCCTGTAAGTAAATGAAGTTTAGATTTACACCAGTCCCATTGACAATATACAAAATATTTGCTTTTTCTCATATCATTTTGTGAAATTGAATTTTCTGCTGCCAACGTTACGTTCGGCATTTTCAATATTGTTTTAAAATTCATGGAGAACAAGAGGGTTATTTTTAATAATACCAGTAATTTGTTTATTTCATTAGAATCAGACGGGAACAAGTTGAAGTGGCAAATTAAAATCCGCCATTATCCAGGAATTCGAGAGGGGTGTGATATCACTTTTCCAGGGTGTGATATCACTTTTAAGGATGTGATATCACCCGACTGATATCAACTTGGCAATTTTAGACTTATCACATATACAAAAATGATGTTATTATTAGTAAACATATAATAAAAGCATTCACGTACATCACTCTTCTCAATATTCCACTTTCTCACAAACAATCTACTCAAAAGTAACGAATCAATTTACACAAAATATGCTTTCAATCATGATTGATTTCCTTCTTGTTACACGCATCTTTTTGTAGAAACATGAATTTTACTTGTTTAGATTTATATGATACAGATATTTTCTCGTCCGATCTTGGTATCAAAACTTTGGCTTTGATAAGATGACAAACATACTAATCTATGACCAAACCACAATCCAAGAGGAAAGTAAACACTTTAAAACTCTCAAAATAAGTAATACACGTGATCTTCAATATGCAAAAACCATGACCGTGATTAAGATGTTTATTGTTACATGCATATTCTTTTTACTAGAAACTTGTATTTTATTTGTTTAGATTTATGCGAATATAATATTTTCCCGTCCCATCTTGGTATCAAAACAAAACAAACATACCAATCTGTGTCCAGTCCAAGAGGAAAGTAAACACTTTGAAACTCTCAATGTAAGTAATACATGTAAATTACAACCAGAGAGGAGAGGTCCGTTGCTCTATTCAGCTGGCTTATCATGTGTGTTATCGTCATTGAGGTTGAAAGGAATGTGTAGTATATATGCAAGTACTTATGATTATACTTTATATCTAGATTTTCCAGATATCGGCTTTATCAGGTTGATCGGTTACTTTGAGTATTTCTTAATTGGACCTATATTTATCATCTCTAAGACCGCAGCTATAAGTTAACTTTTAGAATTTAAGGGGATTTTTATCCGTTAAGATAGAAACAGATATTACCTTTAAATGCGTACCAGCAATCAAATTTGATTTTACAACATCTAACGCGAACAAGAACACGACAAATGATATATTTTATATATTTTACATGAAATCCGATGATGACATTAAATTTAGCCAAGTGCTTATAAACAATCATACTTCGAGAAATTTACAAAAGGTATAATAAAAATGTATTTAAACTTCACATCATTAGTACATGTATTTTTTGCATTCATTCTAAGTACACTAAGACAAATGTTTTATATCAACCCGTAGTCTGTGATAAAAACATCCTTGTCTTTTTTGGGAAGGCTGCTTCCGTCGATATAAGTGGCAAATTTCATTTTTCCGATAATAGCATTTGTAAATTTGTTTTATTTAATTCCGGGAAGTAAAGTTGTTGCTGAATGTAACCTTTTAAACGGAAATACTGTTTTTTAAAGATATGATTATATCAATACAATATTTTAGTCAGATATCCAAAATTATATTATTTATACCAAATAACAACGGTTATTCTAAAAACCCAATTTCCCATTTAAGCCGAAATATCTCTTTTCTGTTAACAATAAAAGATAAAAATAATATATATTGTTTTGGTATCATTTGAATCCTTCATACGATTATGCTTCTAGTCAAACAAAAAATCCTGGTACATTAAATTCATTTTTCCCTTTTACACTCTTTCACAGTAGGTTCTGTGTAAAATGTTTAATATGTTTGTTCATTTCAAGCGATTAACTTTGAATTTAATTTTAAGTTAGTTTCTCTTTTCTAAGTCGAGCTCATTAAATAAGCCGTTTATCTACTTTATTACTGGAAATACAAGGCGAGTTAGCCGATGTTTATTGGTCTTCTGCACCATCTGATGCTCAGGGACATTCAAACACGTTTTTAGAAGTTTTGAACACCCATTGGACGCCAATATGTAAGAAATTTCGGAAGCATACTCTTATATGCGAATTAAGTTGAAAGAAATAACGCAGACATTAATCATTTAACATGTTGGTGTTCTAACAAAAAAAAGCATACTTATCCATGTCTAAATCACAATCCAGAAGCAACGTAAACTTTAAGAAACTGACAAGTTAGGTTAAGCACGTACTACGAAAGTGCATGCACCTCCGGTATAGCTAGCTACATCCGCCACTAGTGTATTCAAAAATGAATGAAAGGGCCATGGAACTATGGGATGTCAAATATATCCTGCAGACAGAGACATCAAAAACAAACATACTAACCCATGTCCGAATCACAATCCAGAAGCAAAGTAAAAACTTTGGAACTAACAAGTTAGGTTAAACACGTGAACTTCCACCAGGGAAGTGAGGCCGCATGCTCCGAAAGGGTAAGCACCTGTTTAGATACCTACAGCCGCCACGTGTGTAGTCAAAATTGTGTGAAAGGAACATGGAACTATGAGACGTCAAATATATTAAGCGCAATTCTGGACACAGAGAAATCAAACTTATCAACAATATTGTGATGACGGCCATAAAACTTTTTAAGGGTCTTGCTAAGCCTAGGCTTGCAAGATCCCTGTGTCAGCAGTTTATTTTCAAGAGGCCTACTTCGTAGTACATAGTCCCCGTAGTGGGAACAAGCTCTACAATAGCGTATATTAACAAATACACCATAGGCAGGAAAAGCAAACATATTGCTACATAAAACAGGAAAGTTGACAAAAGAAAAATTGAAGTCATCACGTTTGTCATAAAGTTTTAAATGTAGCCTTTCGATTGCGTCATAATTCAGGTATAAGTATAAATATGAATCAAGATATCACTGATTACTGTACGCGTTTCGGCTATATTATGAATATTTAATCGTTAACCTTTATTATTTATAATGGATTCAGGAGTATAATTAATATTGTCTCTTAACTTTCACTTTTTATTCATTGATTTGATGCATTGTTACATATAACGGGAATGGATTTTATTTCATTCCAACGGGAGGAAAGAATTGACTGTACAAATATGTCTGTAAAGATATGAACAGTATATTTTATACACGTTACATATATCCCTCAAAACGTAAAAAAGTCTAAAAATGTCAAATAAGCGATAATCTTAGTCTTGAACATTTATTTATTTATTTTCTTTGATTAATTTGTTTCATAATCGACACCGTGTCTGAATTTCATTATAAATAGATGCACGCGAAATGATGCTAAGGGAAATGTATGCAAAGTTGGAATAATATTTAATATGTTGATTATAATGACAAACATATTCTTCAGACTGATAGCAATATTGACACTTAAATGATAATATATGGCATAACAATATCTAAAATAATATAATATAAACCCTATTTTATGCATAAAACGGTTTCTGAGTAAGATGGGACAGTGAGACAGTGTTAGACTCGGTTTGATCTATTCGCTAGGTCACCTTATATGAAACTCATCTATTGACACTAGATTCTGCCAATTTGCCTGGCTGGTAATTCAAGTAATTCTACAGTTTATTTTTTTATTGAGATATCAGTTACAATTAATCATCATTGATCGAAAATCACACACAAGCATTCAAGTTTGAAAGTTCAGACGGTCACACGCACAAACAAAAATGTGAAAAAGTATAATTCTAAGAATATTTTTATATTTTACATGATATATACGACAAATCAAAGAATAAAGCCACAAACACTCATTCACTCACTCACAGAGAGCCGTTATTAATATATAATCTTGATATATGTAATACATGAGGGGTTGTCTGTCTTTCCGTCTAAAATCGAGTCCGAACTATTGATACTAGATTCTGTTCATTTGACTGACTGGCAATTAAACGCAGTTTGGTTTTTTAAATTTGATATCAGTGATCACCATTGACCAAAAATCATACACGAGCATTCAAGCTTGAAAGCTTACACGGTCACACTCGTCTACTGACAGTGAAGCATGTCTTTTCCAAAGTCAGCAACAACAAGAACGCGAAAAAAAACATAATTTTTATTAATTTTTTATTTTACATAATATATAAGACAAGTTAAAGAATAAAGCCACACACACTCATTCACTAACAAAGAACCCATATAAATTCATAATCTTGAAAATGTAATACATGAGGGGGTATATAGGAATAACCATGTCTTTCTATCCGTGTAAAATCGCTTACGGACGATATCTCTTAATTGATTTTGACAATTGACATAAAACGCCACAGGAATAATTTTCATTACACAAAGGTGTGTCTTGACCATGAACCAAGGTTATATCGGAAAGGACAAGGTCACATTAAATTCTTAAAGACGTTGGGGACGGGGAATTTGACTCCCAAGAGACAGTTCTAGATATGCTAATTCGTAGTTTGTGATGAGTAAAAAACATCCTCGTTTTCTGTCAAAGCTGTTTCCGTGGTAATACGATATAATTTTTTATGTTTACGGTGACAACATTTATAATTGTTTTATTTATTTCTTGTAGGAAAATTATTGCTAATTTGAACCTGTTAAGCGGACATACTGTTTTAAAGAATATGTTAATACAAACATTATTTTTAGTCAGATTGTCAAAGAATTAAATATTTTATACAAAAGGCAAAGCTGAATTATTTAACGTTAATTATGGAAAGGATAGCACCAAATTTATATGATACCCTTAACCAATATGTTGGTAGTAGAGAATGATTTATACACGACAAAGAAGGTTATATGTAAGGGATTTAGTAATGAATGACTTTTACGAATATGGTATAACTTATAAGTCAAGTGGAAGCAAGGCAGAAGGTTTAAACTTACCCGGTAGCGACCTGGATATGATGTTTGTTATGAACGATATAATTATAAAACCACAAGGTGGAGAAATGGGAAATTCCGATTTGATATTAAATACGACAAATGTAAAACCAGGGTTTGTGAAACTGAAAGTAGAACAAACACAAATACACAAAGGCAAATTTGGAAATTTTGAACTTGCATTTACCCCAATCGGGCGTGAAATATATCTTTCAAGTTTGTTATTTTTTTATTATGATTGTCCTTCAAATTTCGTCTGCCAATCCCTTTTTAGAAAGTGTTGAAGCCCATGGTCCATGTGCATCATCTAGTTATCGTGCTATAGAAATGGATTATATGTTATGTCTGAATTGTAAAGTCTGGCCATTTGAATGGATTCATTGACGGCGGATAAATAATTGGCCTTCAGAAGATTTAGTCAAAGAAATTGTAAGCGATGGGTGTTTGTTGGTTCCCCTAGGTAATCCGTTATGTCAACAGAGTCATTTGGAGTGGAGAATTTCGTTTTCTCTGGCGGAGAAACAAATAATCCATTCCATGAATCATACACAAATGCTTTGTTACGCTTTATTAAAGCTATATTTAAAACACGTCATTGACTCCAAGGAAGAGTGTAAAGGTTTGCTATGCTCTTTTTTCTTGAAAACTGCTCTATTCTATTGCATCGAAGAAGACAGTATAGTTTGGGAAAAACATAACTTACTTAACTGTTTTTGGGCATGCTTCAAACGAATTTTCATTTGGGTTAGAGAAGGATTTTGTCCCAGTTATTTCATAAAAACAAACAATATGTTCGAAAGTAAAATCTTTGGAAAAAGTCAAGAAAAATTAACCGAGCATTTGTTCAATTTATATCATCAGGTGTAGATACTTTGTTACAAATCCCTGTTTTATCAAAATTACAAGACGAAAATTATACAATATGTTTAAAGGATTACATATTAACGAGAAGCTTACAGGAAAGAGAATTTCGATGTGATTATTTCTTATTGAGTATTCCTCGGAAGAAATTGCAAATGAAAGCCATTATTACCTGTATAAAATTTACAAAGAGATATGTAGATCTACCACAGGTTTGTCTAGTTGATATGATATGTTTGAGAGTGAACTTTTATCAATGACATGTACATTTAACACAATTTCTCTATCAGTGTATAGTGAATAACCTTTCAAATTCATTGAAATACAAACAACTTGGTCAGTTGTTACGGGACATACAACAGAACTGTACCAGTTATGATATTTTGTACTGGATTATTGCAATACGCCACATTGAAATACTTGACAAGAAAATACAAACAGGCTGTCCTTATTCTGGAGGAAGTTCTTACAAAATTCAAATACTTTGTATTATACGTAGGAATCCTAGGAAAGTTTAGAAATAAAGTAGAATATCGAGAACAAATGGGTAAAGGTTACAGTATAGAATACAAGCTGAAACATGCAGTGGCTAGGCCATATGAATGTGTTCTTAGTTGTAGTTTTTATCCTACAGAGATAGAAAATGAGGTAAAACAAAATAACGACGAGTTATGTCCAGAAGTAACATTCATACCCCCAGAAGTGTATTGCCTTGTTTTATTATTTTTGTCATACCACAATACAGGAAAAATCGAGTTGCGAAATCAGACATTAGACCAACTTTGTGAATCGATACAAAAAAATGAGTTGATGGACAACATAGCTACAGCGGGACCATTACTTAATAGATGTTTAGGAATTGCATGCGTACCAACATAGTGATTTTGCTTTAAAAAGTGATTGATATTTTACTTATTTCAAATTTTAGTGGTTTATCTGTATGCTGTGAGAAGTAGTGAATGTGTGAAACATATGACCCCTATTTCGTAGTCATATTTTAATGTGTATTAAATTCAGTCACTGGGTTTAATGTATCAAAGTACACACCAAATAATAAAAAAACAATTGTCAAAACCAGTTTTTGTCCGTATACTATGTGTGAATTCGTTCATATGAGGCGTTTAAATAAGTTTAACAAAACAAATTTCATTCAAATAAATTGAAATCGGTTGGATATTTAATATTGGATGTTCTTTATTATCAAATATTAAGTTTACTTTCGTCGCAAACCATAAGTATCCAAAGTATAACACAAAATACTTAGGCTTATAAGATTATGGCCATCCTCACACTATTGTGAAGTAGTATGATGTCTGTGTATTCAAGACTATTGTGGATATATTTGACGTCACATAGTTTCATAATCTTTATTCTTAATATGTATGACTGTGGCATGTTTAAGATTTAGGAAGTTTGGTTACAAAAATGTGCTACTGAAAATTAGATTGAAAAAAATTCAATTTGCGATTCAAAATGAAAAATACAAAAACTAATGGGTTTTTGGCATAAGAATATATAATCTGTGACAAAAAAATGTTTCAGTTAAAATAGCTGGCAACAAGATTAATGAAGTCAAGTTTAGGTGTGTGGTAGATTCATTTTCAATTTTATTTTAGCTTACATCAAAGCTTGATATGAATCTTAGTTATAAGTGTAGCTAGCTAAACCATTTCCCTTGTAAAAGTTCACATTATTAACCTAATATGACAGCTTAACAGTTTTAAATTTGCTTTAGGATTGTGGGTTGGACATGGATTGGTATGCTTGTTTTTGATGTGTCTATTACACCTTAACAATGAAGGATTTGAAATTAAGACATTATAACTAGATAACAAGGTTCTTACTTAGAAATAGTAAAAACGTGATACAGAAAACTGGCATTATCCATTATTATGATTTCGGTAATACAACAGCTATTTAGTGTTAATAATTCTCCTTTGTGGGTTTGATGATCTAATTGGTATTGAAGTCAAGTTGCTTTCATGCAAAGCCACGATCGAAGTTTGGTAAAGAGTCATTTAATGATGACTTCTAAACCAGTTTAAATGTGTGAAATACAATGTAAATAAATGTGTGTAAAAGTTGATTGAAGTCCATCTTTGTATGTTAAACTAACGAAGCACCGAGTTTTTAATCGTTGTAAAATTTGTAATACAGTACTTATGTTAAAGTTGTATAAAGTCGATATGTTTTCAGGAACTAAACATTAGCTTTCGAGACATTTATGTTGATATAAGAGTTGTATGAATAGAAATGCAAAAATAAGATTTTCGTTATAATAAAAAGTTAAACTAATGTTTAGCGTAACTCGTGTTATCTTTAATATCTTAATAAATGTATTAATGTATTATTTAGTTATTCTAGATTGTGATTTGAACATGGATTGATATGTCTGTTTCTGATATTATAGAATTTTTTTTTAATTTTTTGTGGGAATAGCAAGCAGCAAAAAATGGGATCTTATATAGCAGAATAAGTACAAAATCTTGATTAGTTTGCCCTTTTGGTATCTTTCAAACACATTTGGAAAAAGTATTGGTTTCACAATTTTGTTGCAAGCACTACTGACGAGAAGTTGTATTACGAAACGGTCATGTAGTGCTGTAAGATAAAACTGATTTAATATATAATTCAAACCACTGAGCCGGTATCTCTGCTGATTGATTTTTACCCGAGGATAACACAAACTTAGTGGGCAATAAATGTGAATTACTGTATGGAATATATAGTGTCTAAATCTGCTTATAGTTACAATATTGACATTCCTGAAAAACTAAGATATTCTCCCTCACTTAGTATTTCCATGGCTAAATTTGGTAAAATAATGTTTGGTCCTTTGAGGGTATCGTGTCAACATTTTTGGAAAAATATTTGGTTTCACAATTTTGGTCCGGGCACTACTGTTAAGGAATTGTATTCCAAAACTGTCGAAAATCATTTAACTTTACGTACAGACATGACGTTGTTTTTCTAACAATCTTAAATTTGGAGACTAGGTGAATGCAATCTATCCCATGTAGCTTCAAATAAAAAATACGACTGGTTCTTTAATCTCTGTTTCATATTTGTACTTATACCTCAATTATGAATACAACAGGTTACATTAAGATTTCTAGGCAAACGTGATGACTACAATTTTTCTGTTTTAAACTTTCCTTTTCTATGCAGCAATACACATGTTACTCTTTCTCAGTGTAGCAATGGTAGAACTTGTTCCCACTACGAGAGCTTTATACAACAAAGCAAGCTGCTAATAAATAAATTGTTGACCCGGAGATATTAGAATCTGAGGCTTATCAGGGCTTTTGAAAGTTTTATGGCCGTCATCACATTATTGTTGATTACTATGATGTCTCTGTCTAGGGTTTACCTGGATATAATTGATGTCCTACAGTTCCATGTTCCTCTTCTACAGATCGTTTTCAATTTTGGTGTAATTATGAATTTTAGACGCTAGCTTTAGGTTTTCCTCCACAAAACAATGTTGGCTGCAAAAATGGAACTTAAATTAAAAAAACATTTCATCATTCAATGAGCAAAGTGCAGTTTATTACATATGTTATATGGTTTTTTATTTGATGGAATTTTAGGAAAAATTGACAAAATATGGCCGATGATTAAAATAAAATAGTAGTAAACTTTATTTTAATTTCTTTTTTGCCACATATGTATGATTTTCTATGATTGAGCAATATATCTAGAGGCAATTTTTCACAGAGGATTTTGAATATGAAAATTACACGAACTTTTCTTCAACACTAGTTTTATTCCCCTTAAATGAAATACACAAACTTTGTTGAATGCAAACACATTTCTCCCGTAACACTATTTCAACCTCACTCAAGGAAGAAGCCAGTAGCACAAATGGCCATTCAGTTATCGTAAGTTAAAGAATCATACGATTTTTCAAACATGTCTAATAACTGTTTAACAAAAGTATATTATTGAAGGGTATTAAAACATAGTTGTTGTTCTTCAAAACACTATATCATCTATACAATTTGAAATTGACTTTCGTATTATCTACTTACCAAGTTTCAACATTATCTGTCAAGTATTATTACAGAGGCTTGACTTAGTAGTTCTCTCCCGGTGGAATAAAGGGTCAAATATCTTTTCTCTTTAATCATCCCTATTGGGCAACACAAGGGGAACGGATTGTGACATAAAGACTAGGATTAGGGGAAGTAAGAGTTGCATTCAACAAACAGAAGAAAGTGTGGAAGAGTAGCCAATATAGTAATATGAGTAAAGTGCGGATTTACACATCCAACGTATTTGCTGTACTGCTGTAAAGAACCTGGAAAATGACAAAGCAAATATGGATGAGGACCTGCTACATACATTCCAACACAAATGCCTCCGTAGTATGCTTAAATAGATTGACCAATAAGATTTATCAATTAAGAGATCAATAAACAATGAATAATAAAACAATAAGTAAAACAGGGAAAGAAAAGGAGCTGGGAATGAAAATATGGGGAAAGGCAGCCACACTAGCAAGCGATATGGATTAAAGAGTACCTGTAACGATTTTTGATTTTTACATATGTTATTCTCTATACTGAAATATGACTTAATGCGAAAATTTTATAAAAATCCATGCCGAAATAAGGGAGATATCGGCGAGTTTGTAATACACCTCTCGTTAATCCAAATCAAAAAGCTCGGTTTTTTGGACCCCGTGCAGTGACGTCATTTAAGTAACCTGACCCCACAGAATACTATTTATCTTCATTACTTATATAATTGACTAGCTAAAAATCTGTTTTTATTTCACGATAAATTCATTTGATGAAGTGGAATTAACATCCGAATGACACCTTCCAATAATTAAGCAAATTATTAGTCCACCTTGATAAAAAGTTTGTTTATTAGACATTCCTTAGATTGAGACCCGTACCTTTAATCAACAGGATGTGTTCTTACAATTAACAAAAATGATTGACATGTGTTCGGATAGAGTAATTTTATGACACCTGTAAATATACTATTTGAATCGTTTGATGTCGTCTTAGATAGGTAAACTGATTTTGAAAAGATAATTAGGTATAAAAAAACTAGAGTTAAGGGAGTATAAATAGACTGATAATTGAAAATATTATCTAATTTTGAAAAATAACATTTTAAATAAAATTTTACCACTGGTCATTTAGTTTTTGATGTTTAATAAATAAATAAATATACAAATAATTTTTACATTTTTAATAGATAAAGAAATAATGGTACATCAAAAGCCGGTTCGGGATCGTAGAAACTTGATATTGATGTTTGATTAATATTATTTGAACGCGGGCGACCAGACGTGTATTTTTAAATTTATGTTTGAATTTAATTACAGCATTTACTTTTATCAAGTTTCTAGTTTTCGTTTTCTTCATGATCGGGAAAAATTGGCTTTTGAAATACATTGTATGGAAATCTGGGCTCTTTTCGGACTTAAAATTGTCAAAATCACATTTATTTATTTGCATTACATACTGAACTTGTCAATAAGTTCACTAATTAGTAAAAATCTTTGATAATATTATTATTTGAACGCGGGCGACCAGACGGGTATTTTAAAATGTATGTATGAATTTAATTTCAGCATTTACTTTTATCAAATTCCTAGTTTTCGTTTACTTCATGATCGGGAAAAATTGGCCTTTGAAATTCATTGTATGGAAATCTGGGCTTTTTTTCGACTTAAAATTGTAAACATCACATTTATTTATTTATTTAAGAGCATTGTATACTAAACTTTTGTCAATAAGTTAACTAAGTAAAAAATATTTAATTGCGTGAACGACTACCTGTGTTGTATTTGGAGCCGGTGTCACGTTTCACCGATGTTTGGTTGAGAATTTTAGGTTCTGCATGATTTAATATTAAAATTTATTTTAAAATTTTAACAAGTGATAATTAATTTTTTTTAATAAATAATATTTGGTTATGTCTAGGCTAACATTCAGAGCTCAGTTTGATCGCACTCTCGCGGTCTGTTTCTGGATGAAATAAATACAACTGAACGCCAATTTTATCAATTGTAAGGTTTTTCTATTTCTTCCCAAAACAATAATAAATCATATAACATATACAGGTGCACATCAGAGTCGTCCATTCATCATATTATACGTCGCTACATCAGCATTATTATTACTGTCCACCATGTTAGTTATTACAAAGGTTACTTAAATGACGTCACACACGGATAAGCCTCGATATGGGTCGTTTCACTTACAGCTACCCAGAAAAGGTCAAATTCAAGGCCTTTAAACCGCTATAACTTTCTTATTTGGTTATCAATTTTGATGCGGTTTTCGATATTGTGATATTGAAATGGTATTTAACACAAATATGAAATAAAAAATTTTCGTTACAGGTACTCTTTAACAGAGATGAGTAACTGTTCAATAAAACGTTTTTTGGAGGGGACATTTAAACTCTGATAAATATAGCTCTTGTTGCCATATAGCAAAAAGCCAATTCCACCCATACCATAATAATAATGTAAGGTTTCAAAAGAACCAAACAAATCATATCTGAGAAACGATCTGGACAATTGTTGAAGCATAAAGAAGAAGCGGAAGAAGAAGAAACGCAGCAAAAACGATACGCCCTCCCAACTTCGAAGGGGTGTAGCCATAATTATGAGTTTTAGCTTCACTAGTTTGTATAATTGTTCGAACTGAATTACCGAAAATAAGTCATCATGATCTATTTTCATGGTCAAAACATATGTCTTTATTATTTTATGAAAACCTTATAAAATCTGGTCATAGACACGTCAACTTGGGTAAACAACAAAAAGTATAAAAACAGGTAACCATAATACATTATTTCATTATTATTCGTTGACTTATTGTCTTGTTATGTAGTATGTACATATGTTTATACTGGACTCTATGTCATTATGACCGACATTCTATCTTTTCTACAATTTCTTTAGAGTCATATATAAATGTTATATTTTCTCGTTACCATCTTAATATAAAACCTAGAGTTTACACAACCTTCATAATATACAATTATCATCAATAAAGGAAGAGACAGTTTATATACATGAAATTATACTTATATCACTTTATATTTAGATTTTTGCAAATATACGCTCGGTCAGGTTGAGAGACAGTTTGAGTATTTGTTGATCGATATCTTAGATATTTATCAAAGCGATTCATCAACTTTAAAAGTCGGCGTACAAGCTTACCTAATAGTGTTCAAGGAAGTTTCACCCGATAGGATACAAACGGATATAGCTTCGTAGACAGTTCTACTTGATTGGAAATATAAATTGACAGCTTTCCACAGTTTAACTGTGTCGGAATCAGAGTATCAATGTTTAAGGGGCGTTAAAATACAAACAGATATATAATATTGGAAGTTCTACTAGATGCAATATATAAATTGACAGCTCTCCCTAGTTTATTTGTTTAGGAATCAGGGAATAAGTGATCAAAAACAAACATACTAATCCATGTCCGAATCACAATCCAGAAGCAAAGTAAAAACTTTGGTACTGAAAGGTTAGGTTCCCATCAGGGAAGTGAGACCGGGTGTTCCGGAAGGGTAGGCACTTCCTGTTTAGCTAGCTACACCCGCCACGTGTTAAATCAAAATTTATGAAAGGAACATGGAACTATGAGACGTCAAAAATATCCAGGGCAATCCTGGACACAGAAACATCAAACTTATCAACAATAGTGTGATGACGGCCATACATAAAACTTTTTGAGGGCCTTGATAAGCCTAGGCTTGCAATATCCCTAGTCAACAATTTATTTGCAAGCAGCCTACTTCGTTTACAAAGTCCCCATAGTGGGAACAAGGTCTACCATAGCGTATTAATTGGGAAACAAATACACCATAAGCAGGAGAAGTAGGTATATTACTGCATAAAAAAGGAAAGTTGACAATAGAAAAATTGAAATCATCACGTTTGTCATAAAGTTTCAAATGTAGCCTTTCCTGTGCGTCATAATTCAGGTATAAGTCTAAATATGAAGTAGAACTTGAGGAATCAGTCGTGTCTTTTATTTCAAGCTCACTAGGATAGATGACATTTACATAGTCCCAAATTTAGGATTGCTAAGAGGCAGAACGTCATCTATATATCTGTATGTTGAGTTGAATGATTTGGCGACAGTCTTCTCTTCAGATGTAATAAGGTTCTGCATAAATTCTGCTTCCTAAGAATAAAGAAACAAATTAGCAAGCAATGGTGCACAGTTTGTACCCATTGGTATACCGATTGTTTGCTGAAAAACAATATTACAAAACACAACAAATATGTTATCTATCAAAATCTCCAACATTTTTTTAAGATTGTACCTTCAGTATATTTTTCTTTAAGAATCCGTATGGTGCTTGACAAAATAACCAGAATCCCTGTTCAGCACCAGATATTTGTATCTTGGCTTACCGTTTTTGTAAAAGAAAGACAAGTGAATAATTCCTTTAAGACGTTCTTTCAATTTAGAATGGGGGATAGTGGTGTATAGTGTAGAAAAATCAAATGTTTTTATACTTTTTACATGAGATAAAGTATTAGATGAAAGATGTTCAAGTAATTCTTTAGAATTTTTGAGAATCCACATTTGGTTGATTCCAGATGTAGAATGTACTTTTTCTGAATAAGACTGAAGACCATCTTTGACGATTGTCAAAATTTGTGTTACATTTACCGTAATGATTTAGTAGTACATTTAGATGAGCCTGCTTATCTTTCCTTGTATGAATTTTGATTGAGTTTAGGAATCCAATACAAGTAAGGAGAATCAAGTTCTTCCTCTTTAAGATTGATACCTAAAGACTCGATAACTCCCCTATGGTTTGAAAGAACTTCATCTTTGGTAAAATTAGTTCTAGTATATGCAGGGTTATTTGATATACTACCTAAACCAAGCTCCTTAATAAGACTTTCAAGGTAGAATCTCTTACAAACGAAAATAATGTTGTCGGAAGCCTTATCAGCTGGGACAACAACATACTTGTTGTGTATGTCTGTAAGGATTGCCTTGATTTAAGGATTCTTAGTACTGAAGACGGTTTAGTACTCATAGATCCTTTAAGTTTGGCAATCCTAGTTTTAACGACAGATCTCAAACCTTTATCCAGTCGCCCAACGTTTGGCGTACTCTTCAACGGAATCTGACAAGTCTGAAATTCTATCCCCAAGTAAAAGGTTGACCTTCTCTATATTTAGGACCCTTTAAAAAGTAAAGATCTTAATTTTAGGGTTTTCGATTATATTGAGATCACCAGTTATTACATGTCCAGCTGGTCCATAAATATAGGGAGAAACGAGCAAGAGCAGGTAGTTGGAGTAAAATTATGGAAGTTTAAACACTACAATGTTTGTTTATAATTAAACATTTTGGATGCAATAGGTTTGTTGTAGGAGTAGGAAACTAGGGAATATCACCATGAATATGAATATCACCATTGGTGGCCAAACATTCTCTAATATGCATTCACGATTGGAGTCCATACGTATAAATGCCTACCTGTACTAAAATCTGGTTTTACAACAACTAACGCAAACTAGAACACGTCAAAAGATATATTTTATGTATTTGCATAATAAATAAGACATTATCTGATATGCGAGACATGCAAAGAAGGTACATACACTTATTCATTTACAACCACACTACGCATAAATATGTATATTTGGCATATCAATATATTCGAATGCTTTACATTATATAAATATTACATTTTTGATAGGGTAGCAGTTCATATTGTCAATCGAGGCGAAGCCAAGGTTGGAACTGAATTTCGGGGATGGGGGGGGGTGAAAATGTGGACTGTCACCTTATTAGAAATGTAATATTTTTTTATTAAGCCGATTGTTGGTGTTGGTGTTAATTATACTGCGCAACCAAAGCATGATGGGTAAAAAAATCATGAGAGTCAGCTGTTCTCTGTAAGCAATTTGTTAGACGCTTGTAACATTAATCATATTTAACACTACTTTAGAAAAGCGTTTCACTGATTAAGAAGACGAATGTTTTTAAAGTCGCAGACGCAGTTTTTACGCATGTGACATTTTTCGCAATGTCAACCGCTTATGTAATATAATCCGGTGACGTAAGATTTTCTGAAATCCGAGGGCGACATTTAATATACCCAAACCCTTATAAACAATCAAATTTCGAGAAATTAACAAAAGGTATAAAAAATATATTCCAACCTCACATCATTAATATTTCTTGCATTCATTCTGAGTACACTAAGACAAATATATTGTATCAATCCGTTGTCTGTAATTAGTACGAACATCCTTGTTTTTCGGAAAGCTGTTTCTGTCGATATAGGCGGTAAATTTCCTCTTTTCGGTGGTAAAATTTAAAAATGTTTTTTATCTAATTCCGGGAAATAAAGTTGTTGCTAAATGTAACGTTTTAAGCGGATATGCTGTTTTTAAAGATATGATTGTATTAAAAGAATATTTTAGTCAGATGTCCAAATTTTTTTCATTTATACCAAATGATACCGATTATTCTAAAAACCCAACATTCGATTTAAGCCGAAATATTTTTTTTCTGTTTACAGTAAAAATATAAATTATGTAATATATTCAATATATTTATTTTGGTATCATTTGAATCCTTAATACGATTATGCTTCTAGACAAATAAAAAGTCCTGGTACATGAAATTCATTTTCCCAATTACACTCTTCAGTAGGTTCTGTGTAAAATGTTTTATATGTTTTGTTCTTTTCAAGAGATTACCCTAAATTAAAAATCTTAAGTTAGTTTCTTTTTTCTTACCTGTAAGATAAGAGTGCGATTAAATAAATAACCAGAGCTGTTCTCCTTTATTACTGAAAATAAAAGGCGAATTAGCCGAAGTTTATTTCTCTTCTGCACGATCTTATGCTCAGGGACATTCAAACGCAGTAGAACGTTTTAAGAACGTTTGGACATCCACTAGACGCCAGCGACGAAAATGTGTAACGAATTTTGAAACATACTCTGATATGCGAATTCAGTTGGGGGAAATAGCGAAGACATCAAGCATTTAAAATGTTAATGTTTTAACAATCAAAAACAAAGATATTAATCCATGTCCGAATCACAATCCAGAAGCAAAGTAAAATTTAAGAAACTGACAAGTTAGGTTAAGCCCGTGTGTTACAGTAATTAATTTATTTTATTTTGTCTCTTAACAATCCTAAATTTGGAGACTATGTAAATGTCATCTATCCTAGTAAGCTTGAAATAAAAGACACGACTGATTCCTCAAGTTCTGCTTCATATTTAGACTTATACCTG
Source organism: Anadara kagoshimensis (assembly GCA_021292105.1). Classification (NCBI taxonomy): domain Eukaryota; kingdom Metazoa; phylum Mollusca; class Bivalvia; order Arcoida; family Arcidae; genus Anadara; species Anadara kagoshimensis. The sequence goes on from CM037865.1 coordinate 25,579,452, forward strand.
AATTATGACGCACAAGAAAGGCTACATTTGAAACTTTATGACAAACGTGATGACTTCAATTTTTCTATTGTCAACTTTCCTTTTTTATGCAGCAATATACCTGCTTCTCCTGCTTATAGTGTATTTGTTTCCCAATTAATACGCTATGGTAGAGCTTGTTCCCACTACGGGGACTTTGTACAACGAAGTAAGCTGCTTGCAAATAAATTGTTGACTCAGGGATATTGCAAGCCTAGGCTTATCAAGGCCCTCAAAAAGTTTTATGGCCGCCATCACAGTATTGTTGATAAGTTTGATGTCTCTGTATCCAGGATTGCCTTGGATTTATTTGACGTCTCATAGTTCCATGTTCCTTTCACACAATTTTGATTACACACGTGACGGATGTAGCTAGCTAAACAGGAGGTGCTTACCCTTCCGGAGCACCCGGCCTCACTTCGCTGGTGGAAGTTCACGTGTCTAACCTAACTTGTCAGTTCCAAAGTTTTTACTTTGCTTCTGGATTGTGGTTCGGAGATGGATAAGTCTGTTTGTTTTTGATTTAAGCCAACACTACCTGCTTCATTAAATTGGGCCAAAATTATTCCTAAAGGTACCTCTTAAAATCAATAAGTGTCAATTTTATATGTCCAGTAATCATCATGTTGGGTCATTTGTACTTTTATCTAAAAGTTTAACTTGACCATGTGAAGTATAGTTTTATGTTGTCAATAAAATAGTGTGTGAGTGCATGGATTTTTGGTTGATAAATGATTTGAAGGTATAAAAGAAGGTGTGAAAGTTTAACTTGGAGGGAGTATGATATGATCAGACAGAATGACAGAGGTGCTGAGATATATTTTAAAGGAATATTTGAAGATATGGGTAGTGTGAAAAAAAAACAGTTTAGCACTTGCTATACTTCAATCCATTAAATAAAGTAATTACATGGTAATTAAAAATTTAAATCTGCAAATTCTGCACTGGGTGCTATATTGAGTAATTGTAAAATAATGAGATGCAATTGTGAAATAATGAGATGTTAAATAATGAGATATGAAATGAGATGTATTGGTGAAATACTGAGATATATTTTGGTGAGATTTTCGTGATTTAGTAATGACGTCATATTGCATAATTAATGGGGAACTATTATAATTTTTGTGTTAATTGAGCAAAATATTAGGCACCTTTTGTTTTATTTGGAAATTTAAATAATAATTTAGTCATTTAAAATATCAAATTTCTTACAAATTGTTTATTTCTGATAATTTTAGTTTGGCTTGATACCTTGAGCAGAAACAAAGTCTACGAGTTTATGAGTAAGATGGGACAGTGTTACAGTATTAGCCTCGTTTTGATCTAGTCGATAAACTAGGTCACCTAATGTGAAACTCGTCTATTGGTACCAGATTCTGCCCATTTGCCTGACTGGTAATGTAAGCAATTTTACAATTACTTTTTTTTAATTTGAATATCAGTAACAAGTTTGTACACCATTCACCAAAAATCACACACGAGTATTCAAGCTTGCACGGACACACGCGCACTTACGATAAAACATGTCTTTTCCACAGTCAGCACGCACAAGAACATGACAAAATATATATATATATATTTTTAAATATTTCTATATTTTACATGATATATAAGACAAGTCAAACAATAAAGCCACACGCACTCATTCACTCACAGAAAGCCCATGTAACTGTATAATTTTTATATTTGTAATACATGAGGGCTGTACAGGAATCACCATGTATATCTTTCCTTTTAAAATCGTGTCCGGACCATATCTCATAACTGATTTGGACGACTGTCATAGGCATACTCTTTATCGGCTTAAAGGTGACCTTGAACCAACGTTACATCAGTAAGGTCAAGGTCGCAAGAAAATATTTAACCCTTGTAGATTTTGGGGCGGGTATTTGGCTCTTAAGAGACTGTTCTAGTTATAATAATTCGTAGTTTGTAATTAGTAAAGAAAACATCCTCGTTTTTGTCAAAGGTGTTTCCGTGAAAATAAGATATTAATTTCTTCTTTCGGATATAATATTTTTGCATTTTTTATTACTGGAAGGTAAGTTGTTGTTCACTTCAACCTGTTTAGTGGATATACTGTTTTAAAAATACAAAAACAATTTTTAGTCAAATTATCAAAAAATTAAATTTCCTGTTTACTTCCAAACTCGCAATTTCAAATTTGTCCAAAAGGTGATAAAGTGATAAAATATATTCCAATTTTAAGTAGTCTTCAACTTTTTAAAGACGCAGTTAAACCAAAAAATATTTAAAATTACTCGAGCATTTTTTATTTGATATTATGTGAATCCTTAAATATATTATTACAGACTCTATTCCAATAAAATGGTTCATTAAATTCTCTTTCCCCTTAACTCGCATCATTTGGTTTGTTTAAAATGTTTTAATACAGATTTTGTAGATACGTTTTGTTCCTTTCGGGTTTACCTATTAACAACTTAAAATAACAAAAATTTGAAGTTAATTTCACTTTAATGTTTGTAAGAATATCAGATATTTGTATTTGTCTTTTTAAACCTACACATGTTATGACTGGAGTTTTTCTCTGATAAAAATATTTAAAGTAAAGCTTGTTTTTCCTTTGACGTATAATGTTTTCCTAAACAGATCATGCGATAAAAATAAAAACAACTAATATGTATTTGTCATATTGCATAGGGAAGCTTTAAATATGAACAGACTATCGAAACGTCATTTTGTTGTACTATAATATATATATATATATATATATATATAACGTAAAAGTATCGGACCAATCATAAATCAATAAAGCACATCGATATTACATTATATTCTATATGGGCAGAAATAATATAATAAGGGCAAACATTTTTGTGACATATCATATGATTTTAGATTATGTGTTGCGAAGTTCTGAAGATAGCCATACTCGGAAGTGACATTGTTTATTATTTTATAGCATCTGTTGTATAGGTCCGAAGATAAGCATACTTGCTAGTGACATTGCCTATGATTTTAGAGCAAGTGTTCCGATATGTAGATGATAAACATAATTAGACTTGACTTTGCCTATGACTTTGGATCATGTGTTCCAAGTTATGGAGTGTTAGTATATTTGTAAGCGGAACTTCCAATGAATATAGAACATGTTTCCGTGAAAATGAGGATAAATGTATTTTGTAGTGACATTGCAAATGATTGAAAAGCAGGTGTTCCGTGGTTCTTAGGATACGTATGTTAGTGATGTCGACCACAGATAATATAAAAATGAAATGCGATAATTTAGACATTTTGCCCTGTATTCCGAGCGTTCGCAGATTTCCATACTTGGTAGTGGCATTACCAAATAATGATGTTAAAAATAAGACTTAAAAATTGCAAACACTAGAAAGTTCTTTACTCCCAAACTGGATACTTTTCGGTTAAATGACAATTCCGCAATGTGATATGTACCACAGTATTTTTGGATTCAAGCTTGTGGCTCAAGGGTCATTCTGCTTCAGGTTCCAAAATGACAATTACAAATTAAGGTACAGTAGATTTAACGCCAAGGTTCCAAATTCCGATTACTTGGCTTCGAGGGTCTGTTAATTTTCAAATTTTGTAACAGCATTGTCAAAAGGTATTGTTACAAAATGTCTGTTCAAAAGTTTTGGCATAATTAAAACGTCAAAATAACCGACCCCTTTATGTTCTATTAATATGAAATATCCATATAATATGCTATAGTATTTAGATATCGTATAGTTGTATATTGTGTAATGGTAACGTATCAATATCTAAATTATGTATATAAATACTCACGGATATCGCGATTTGTATTTATGTTTTGAAAGCTGAATTATTTAAGGTTAATTATGGAAAGGATAGCATCAAATTTATATGATACCCTAAACAAATATGTTGGTGGTAGAGAATTGATTTATATACGACAAAGATGGTTTTATCTAAGTGATTTTATATATAATAACTTTCTCGAATATGATATAACTGAAAATTCAAGTGGAAGCAAGGCAGAAGGGTTAAGTTTACCGGGTAGCGACATCGATTTTATGTTTGTTATAAACGATATAATTGTAAAACCACAAGATGGAGAAATGGGAAATTCTGATATGATATTAGATACGACAAATGTAAAACCAGGATTTGTGAAACTGAAAGTAGAACAAACACAAATACACAAAGGCAAATTTGCACGATTTGAACTTGCATTAACCCCAATTGGGCGTGATATATATCTTTCCAGTTTGTTATTTCGTGATATAGTAGTCCTGCAAACTCAATCCGCGTTTCCCTTTTTAGAAAGTGTTGAAGCCCATGGTCCATGTGCATCATGTAGTTATCATGATATAGAAGTGGATTATATGTTGTGTCTAAAATGTAAAGTCTGGCCATTTGAAGCTAGTGAATGGACCCATAGACAGCGGATAAATGATTGGCCTTCAGATGATTTAGTCAAAGAAATTGTAAGCGATGGGTGTTTGTTGGTTCCCATAGGTAATCCGTTATCACAGCAGAGCCATATGGAATGGAGGATTTCATTTTCACTGGCTGAGAAAAAAATCATCCATTCCATGAATCATACTCAAATGCTTTGTTACGTTTTACTAAAGCTATATTTAAAACACGTCATTGACTCCAAGGAAGAGTGTAAAGGTTTGCTATGCTCTTATTTCTTGAAAACTGCTCTATTCTATTGCATCGAAGAAGACAATATAGTATGGGAAAAACATAACTTACTTAATTGTTTTTGGGCATGCTTCAAACGCATTTTCTTTTGGGTTAGACAGGGACACTGTCCTAGTTATTTTATAAAAACAATCAATATGTTCGAAAGTAAAATCTTTGGAAAAAATCAAGAAAAATTAACCGAGCATTTGTTCAATTTATATCAATCAGGTATAGACACTTTGTTACAAATCCCTGTTTTATCAGAACTGCAAGATGAAAATTATATTAGATATTTGAAGGATTACAAATTACTGAGAAGTTTAAAGGAAAGAGAATATCAATGTGATAAATACTTATTACGTATTAATATGTGTGTCTTGGAAATAGAGGCAATTATAACTTGTATAAAACTTACACAGAGAATTGTAGATCTACCACAGATTTGTCCAGTTGATAAGATCTGTTTAAGAGTGGGCTATTATCGATTCCAAGTGTATTTAACACCATTTCTATATCAGCGTATAGTTTCAACTAACCTTTCCAACTCATTGAAATACAAACAATTTAGTCAGCTGTCACGACACATCAAACAGAATTGTACCAGTAATGATATCTGTACTGGACTTTTGCAATACGCTACATTGAAATACTTGACCAGGAAATACAAACAAGCCATCCTTATTCTGGAGCAAGTTCTTACAAAATTCAAGTACTTTGTATTATACTTTGGAAGCGGAGGAAAGTTTGAAAATGAAGAATATAGAGAGCAAATGTGTGGTAAAAATTACAGTATACAAAACAAACTGAAAAATGCTGTGGCTAGGCCATATGAGTGTGTTGGTAGTTGTGGTTTTTATCCTACAGAGATAGAAAATGAGGTAAAACAGAATACCTGCAAAGTTTTACGAAAAATAACATTTATACCACCAAAAGTGTATTACCTAGTTTCATTATTTCTGGCGTACCACAATACAGGAGAAACAGAGTTGAGAAATCAGACATTAGACAGACTTTGTGAATCGATACAAAGAAATGAGTTCATGGACGACGACGACCGATTTATTGTGGGACCATTGCTGGATAGATGTCTAGGAATTGCATCCGTATCAGTGTAGTTGTTGTCCTATAAAATCATGTATCAGGATCTTGCAGTGTCTTACACCGTTTAAATTGTGGTCATATGTAAGCTCTAAAATGTAGATAATTACATATTATACCAGTTTTAATTTTACAACACTAGACAGCCGTTTCGGAATACAATTCCTCATCAGTAGTGCTTGGACTAAAATTATGAAACCAAAATTATTTTGAAGATGTTGGAAAGCTACCCAAAGGATCAAAATATATTTCACCAAATTAAGCTAAGGAAATACTTTGCATGAGGGAGTATACCTTAGTTTTTGAGAAATTTCAAATTTTAACTTGCAGGAAATTTAAACAGTTATAGTATATTTCTGACAATAATACGAAATTATTGCCTACTGAGTTGATGATATCCTCGGGGCACCAGCCACCAGCAGAGATATCGGCTCAGGGGTTTAAATTAATCTATTTGTTTTCTTACTAACATCTTGCTTGTAGCTATTTGTTCGTCATATGATTATGAAAATTTTATTTAGCTTTTCATTATATCAATAAATTATCACAAGCCCCAGTTTGACAATCATTCCTTAAGATCTTTAACCTGACAGTTTTGACAACATTTTATGTTGCTACAAATAAAAGATTTCGACACAATTTATATATAGATGTTAAAGCTTAGAACGATTGTCAAAATGACATATTAAATCCATAAATATCTTAGAAATTTAAAAAAATTATCAGATTTTAAATTCGGCAGATTTAAGTTAAGGAAAATCGTATTTAAGAAATGATTGTGAAAAGTTCGGACATTGGAGATATAGGAACCATAGTTTGTGTCAACATTTTACTCAGCATAAAATGGCTGTTAATTTTTAAATGCTGAAAAGGGCTTTTCAATTTTCTTTGAAGTAAATGAATTTTTACCAGCATCTTGATCATATTAAGATATTGATTTTAAAAAACGTTTTTGTAGCTACTCATAAGCGCTTGAGGGACAAATTGTTCTAAAATGTCTTGCTATGAAATGATTTGTTTAAGTAGTAATCAGGTGTTTCTAGGAATAAAACGAAACAATTTATAGCACACACTTGTCACATTGGGTTATCACAAACTATTATTTTCCATCCAACCGAATTGTGATTTTTGTTTGAACCGCAAAGCTGAAACACAGCTTAAATAAATAATTTTTTAGTCATTAATTCATTGTAGATATTATTTGTTTGACATTGATACTTGTTCACAGGTTACAGTACTATGTTGTAATTATTTCGGAAAAAAACCAAAATATGTTTTATATAATATTTCTTTATTAAGATATTTACAGAGTTAATAATGTGAACACGTACTTGGAATTTATTGTTATTGTTAAATCGCTTTTTTGATACAAACACATGTTTTCTCTTTGTAAAGATATCTACACATGTACAAGTTTGTTGTTCAACCAGTTATATATAATCGGTGTTGTTACAATTTGCACATAATGTAAACCAATACATGTAGTTATGTTATATATAAAGTTTGATACTTGAAGTATGTTACTTGATCAACATATCAAGGTTTAATATTGAATAAACAAGAGTTATCTATTCAACAATCGGATTTATTTTCCTGATTTTTATATTATAGTCAAATGAAGGAAACGATATTTGGCATGTAACAAACAGATTACTTATTATTACTATTATTACTATTAGAGATAAATGGTCACTTCGGTTTGGGTTTGTGATTTGGACATGGGTTTGTATCTTTGTTTTTGATTGGGTTTTCAATATTAAATGATGATATACTGGTGACAAACATCAAACTAAGACAAGGAATTAATGCACAGGTTGGATGATAGTTCAATTATGCACACGAAAAATAGGAAAATACGGAGTTTTACAAAGTGAATCTTCCACTATCGCTTAGTTTTTTGTGACATTACTGATATTTTTGATAATCAATGTAACATAATTATATACTAGTATTTAAGTTCAAACAAGACAATAAAATCAAAGTAAGTAGTGTGCTTCAAATATATCCAATCGGAAACATTCTAAAGTAAGCGACCAAACACTAGTTTTGTGTTCTGGCAAGATAAGCAGCACTGAAAGTAACAATTAGGTCTTAAGGTTGTCTAACACCTTTCATATAGTAAATTGTAGTGCTTGGACCAAAATTATGAAACCAAAATTATTTTGAAGATGTTGAAAAGATACTCAAAGGACCAAATATATTTTACCAAATTAAGCTAAGGAAATACTTTGCATGAGGGAGTATACCTTAGTTTTTGAGAAATTTTAAATTTTAACTTGCAGGAAATTTAGACAATTATAGTATATTTCTGACAATAATACGAATTATTGTCTACTGAGTTTGTGATATCCCCGGTGCTCCAGCCACCAGCAGAGATATCGACTCCGGGGTTTTACTACATATATAATAATACAGAAATTCATAATGAACTACCACCTAATCATTTATTGCATGATGATAGTGATTGTTATGAAGTGAAATAGCAATTCTTGTTACAACTGATTGCTTTGCAAATCTATAAAGTTTGTTACATCTATAAAGTTTGCAAGATCATAATGACATTCAATAACGATTTGTTGTTAGATCATTGACTTTGGCCTCTGGCTCTCTTGCTGATATCGGGACTCGAGGGCTGATTAGAGATGTTATATCAAAATGGTCATATTAAATACTATTTATTATATTTTTTCCCGATGCAGTTCAAGAACAGATTGATGTTTGATTAGCTGTGATGGTCTAAATTGATTTAAAAACCCGTTCCGTATTATCAAACTTTTAAAAAATGACGTAAATAAATTTTAAATGGAACCTGACCTTTAAGCTACCCTTCATTGGACCCCTTACACAAAGTTCTACATAAATAGGAAATTCTTTCGTCATTATTACGTCACTCGAAAGGCACCGCCATGTGGTGAAAGTTTTTACCATTGAAAACACCAACACATAATACATTTTAGTTCATTAAATTTAAGAGATATACTTTTTTTAGATTCGATTGAATAATGATTTGTATCGACGATTCGGCTCATGTAAGTAAATGAATTTTAGATTTATACCAGTCCCATTGACAATATACAAAATATTTGCGTTTTCTCATATCATTTTGTGAAATTGAATTTTCTGCCGCCAATGTACGTTTGGCATTTTCAATATTGTTTTCAAATTCATGGAGAACAAGGGGGTTATTTTTAATAATACCAGTAATTTGTTTATTTCATTAGAATCAGACGGGAACAAGTTGAAGCGGCAAATTAAAATCCAGTATTATCCAGGAATTCGAGAGGGGTGTGATATCACTTTTCAAGGGGTGTGATATCACTTTTAAGGATGTGATATCACTTTTAAGGATGTGATATCACCCGGACTGATATCAACTTGTGCAATTTTAGACTTATCACATATACAAAAATGATGTTATTATTAGTAAACATATAATAAAAGCATTCACGTACATCACTCTTCTCAATATTCCACTTTCTCACAAACAATCTACTCAAAAGTAACGAATCAATTTACACAAAATATGCCTTCAATCATGATTGATTTCCTTCTTGTTACATGCATCTTTTTGTAGAAACATGGATTTTACTTGTTTAGATTTATATGATACAGATATTTTCTCGTCCGATCTTGGTATCAAAACTTTGGCTTTGATAAGATGACAAACATACTAATCTATGACCAAACCACAATCCAAGAGGAAAGTAAACACTTTGAAACTCTCAAAATAAGTAATACACGTAATCTTCAATATGCAAAAACCATGACCGTGATTAAGATGTTTATTGTTACATGCATATTCTTTTTACTTGAAACTTGTATTTTATTTGTTTGCATTTATGCGAATATAATATTTTCCCGTCCCATCTTAGTATCAAAACAAAACAAACATACCAATCTGTGTCCAGTCCAAGAGGAAAGTAAACACTTTGAAACTCTCAATGTAAGTAATACATGTAAATTACAACCAGAGAGGAGAGGTCCGTTGCTCTATTCAGCTAGCTTATCATGTGTGTTATCGTCATTGAGGTTGAAAGGAATGTGTAGTATATTCATGTACTTATGATTATACGTTATATCTAGATTTTTCAGATATCGGCTTTATCAGGTTGATCGGTTACTTTGAGTATTTCTTAATTTGGACCTATTTTTTATTATCTCTAAGACCGAAGCTATAAGTTAACTTTTAGTATTTAAGGGGATTTTTATCCGTTAAGATAGAAACAGATATATAATATTGGACAGTTTTACAGTTGGATATATAAATTGACGGCTCTCACATTTTGACATTTTGGGAATAAGAGTATCAGTGAATATCACCATCAACGTTGTTCACCAAACATTCTTTAACGTGAATTCACACTTAGGCGTCAAAACCTTTAAATGCCTACCAGCACTCAAATCTGATTTTACAACATCTAACGCGAACTAGAACACGACAAATGATATATTTTATATATTTTACGTAAAATCCGATGATGACATTAAATTTACCCAAGTGCTTAAAAACAATCATACTTCGAGAAATTTACAAAAGGTATAATAAAAATGTATTTAAACTTCACATCATTAGTACATGTATTTTTTGCATTCATTCTAAGTACACTAAGACAAATGTTTTGTATCAACCCGTAGTCTGTGATAAGTAAAAACATCCTTGTCTTTTTGGGAAGGCTGCTTCCGTCGATATAAGTGGCAAATTTCATTTTTCCGACGATAGCATTTGTAAATTTGTTTTATTTAATTCCGGGAAGTAAAGTTGTTGCTGAATGTAACCTTTTAAACGGATATACTGTTTTTTAAAAATATGATTATATCAATAGAATATTTTAGTCAGATATCCAAAATTATATTATTTATACCAAATAACAACGGTTATTCTAAAAACCCAATTTCCCATTTAAGCCGAAATATCTCTTTTCTGTTAACAATAAAAGATAAAAATAATATATATTGTTTTGGTATCATTTGAATCCTTCATACGATTATGCTTCTAGTCAAAAAAAAAAATCCTGGTACATTAAATTCATTTTTCCCTTTTACACTCTTTCACAGTAGGTTATGTGTAAAATGTTTAATATGTTTGTTCCTTTTAAGCGATTAACTTTGAATTTAATTTTAAGTTAGTTTCTCTTTTCTAAGTCGAGCTCAGTAAATAAGCCGTTTATCTCCTTTATTACTGGAAATACAAGGCGAGTTAGCCGATGTTTATTGGTCTTCTGCACCATCTGATGATCAGGGACATTCAAACACGTTTTTAGAAGTTTTGAACACCCACTGGACGCCAATATGTAAGAAATTTCGGAAGCATACTCTGATATGAGAATTAAGTTGAAAGAAATAACGCAGACATTAATCATTTAACATGTTGGTGTTCTAACAATAAAAAAGCATACTTATCCATGTCTAAATCACAATCCAGAAGCAACGTAAACTTTAAGAAACTGACAAGTTAGGTTAAGCACGTACTACGAAAGTGCATGCACCTCCGGTATAGCTAGCTACACCCGCCACTAGTGTATTCAAAAATGAATGAAAGGGCCATGGAACTATGGGATGTCAAATATATCCTGCAGACAGAGACATCAAAAACGAACATACTAACCCATGTCCGAATCACAATCACGAAGCAAAGTAAAAACTTTGGAACTGACAAGTTAGGTTAAACACGTGAACTTCCACCAGGGAAGTGAGGCCGCATGCTCCGAAAGGGTAAGCACCTGTTTAGATACCTACAACCGCCACGTGTGTAGTCAAAATTGTGTGAAAGGAACATGGAACTATGAGACGTCAAATATATTAAGCGCAATCCTGGACACAGAGAAATCAAACTTATCAACAATATTGTGATGACGGCCATAAAACTTTTTAAGGGTCTTGCTAAGCCTAGGCTTGCAAGATCCCTGTGTCAACAGTTTATTTTCAAGAGGCCTACTTCGTAGTACATAGTCCCCGTAGTGGGAACAAGCTCTACAATAGCGTATATTAACAAATACACCATAGGCAGGAAAAGCAGATATATTGTGGATAAAACAGGAAAGTTGACAAAAGAAAATTTGAAGTCATCACGTTTGTCATAAAGTTTTAAATGTAGCCTTTCGATTGCGTCATAATTCAGGTATAAGTATAAATATGAATCAAGATATCACTGATTACTGTACGCGTTTCGGCTATATTATGAATATTTAATCGTTAACCTTTATTATTTATAATGGATTCAGGAGTATAATTAATATTGTCTCTTAACTTTCACTTTTTATTCATTGATTTGATGCATTGTTACATATAACGGGAATGGATTTTATTTCATTCCAACGGGAGGGGAAAGAATTGACTGTACAAATATGTCTGTAAAGATATGAACAGTATATTTTATACACGCTACATATATCCCTCAAAACGTAAAAAAGTCTAAAAATGTCAAATAAGCGATAATCTTAGTCTTGAACATTTATTTATTTATTTTCTTTCATTAATTTGTTTCATAATCGACACCGTGTCTGAATTTCATTATAAATAGATGCACGCGAAATGATGCTAAGGGAAACTGTATGCAAAGTTGGAATAATAATTTAATATTGTTGATTATAATAACAAACATATCCTTCAGACTGATAGCAATATTGACACTTAAATGATAATATATGGCATAACAATATCTAAAATAACTATGATATAAACCCCTATTTTATGCACAAAACGGTTTCTGAGTGAGATGTGACAGTGAGACAGTGTTAGACTCGGTTTGATCTAGTCGCTAGGTCACCTTATATGAAACTCATCTATCGATACTAGATTCTGCTAATGTGCCTGGTTGGCAGGCTGAATTCAAGCAATTCTACAGTTTATTTTTTATTGAGATATCAGTAACAATTAATCATCATTGATCGAAAATCACACACAAGCATTCAAGTTTGAAAGTTCAGACGGTCACACGCACAAACAAGAATGTGAAAAAGTATAATTTTAATAATATTTTTTATATTTTACGTGATATATAAGATAAATCAAAGAATAAAGCCACAAACACTCATTCACTTACTCACAGAGAGCCGTTATTAATATATAATCTTGATATATGCAATACATGAGGGGATGTCTGTCTTTCCGTGTAAAATCGAGTCCGAACTATTGATACTAGATTATGTTCATTTTACTGACTGGCAATTGAACGTAGTTTGATTTCTTTGAAATTTGAATATCAGTGATCACCATTGACCAAAAATCATACACGAGCATTCAAGCTTGAAAGTTTACACGGTCACACTCGTCTACTGACAGTGAAGCATGTCTTTTCCAAAGTCAGCAACAACAAGAACGCAAAAAAACATAATTTTTATTAATTGTTTCATATTTTACATTATATATAAGACAAGTTAAAGAATAAAGCCACAGGTACTCATTCACTAACCCATATGAACACATGATCTTGAAAATGTAATACATGAGGGGGTATATAGGAATAACCATGTCTTTCTATCCGAGTGAAATCGCTTACGGACCATATCTCTTTATTGATTTTGACAATTGCCATAAAACGTCACAGGAATAATTTTCATTACACAAAGGTGTGTCTTGACCATGAACCAAGGTTATATCGGAAAGGACAAGGTCACATAAAATTCTTAAAGACGTTAGGGACGGGGAATTTGACTCCCAAGAGACAGTTCTAGATATGCTAATTCGTAGTTTGTGATGAGTAAAAAACATCCTCGTTTTCTGTCAAAGCTGTTTCCGTGGTAATACGATATAATTTTTTATGTTTACGGTGACAACATTTATAATTGTTTTATTTATTTCTTGTAGGAAAATTATTGCTAATTTGAACCTGTTAAGCGGACATACTGTTTTAAAGAATATGTTAATACAAACATTATTTTTAGTCAGATTGTCAAAGAGTTAAATATTTTATACAAAAGGCAAAGCTGAATTATTTAACGTTAATTATGGAAAGGATAGCACCAAATTTATATGATACCCTTAACCAATATGTTGGTAGTAGAGAATTGATTTATACACGACAAAGAAGGTTATATGTAAGGGATTTAGTAATGAATGACTTTTACGAATATGGTATAACTTATAAGTCAAGTGGAAGCAAGGCAGAAGGTTTAAACTTACCCGGTAGCGACCTGGATATGATGTTTGTTATGAACGATATAATTATAAAACCACAAGGTGGAGAAATGGGAAATTCCGATTTGATATTAAATACGACAAATGTAAAACCAGGATTTGTGAAACTGAAAGTAGAACAAACACAAATACACAAAGGCAAATTTGGAAATTTTGAACTTGCATTTACCCCAATCGGGCGTGATATATATCTTTCAAGTTTGTTATTTTTTATTATGATTGTCCTTCAAATTTCGTCTGCCAATCTCTTTTTAGAAAGTGTTGAAGCCCATGGTCCATGTGCATCATCTAGTTATCGTGATATAGAAATGGATTATATGTTATGTCTGAATTGTAAAGTCTGGCCATTTGAATGGATTCATTGACGGCGGATAAATAATTGGCCTTCAGAAGATTTAGTCAAAGAAATTGTAAGCGATGGGTGTTTGTTGGTTCCCCTAGGTAATCCGTTATGTCAACAGAGTCCTTTGGAGTGGAGAATTTCGTTTTCTCTGGCGGAAAAAAATTATCCATTCCATGAATCATACACAAATGCTTTGTTACGCTTTATTAAAGCTATATTTAAAACACGTCATTGACTCCAAGGAAGAGTGTAAAGGTTTGCTATGCTCTTTTTTCTTGAAAACTGCTCTATTCTATTGCATCGAAGAAGACAGTATAGTTTGGGAAAAACATAACTTACTTAACTGTTTTTGGGCATGCTTCAAACGAATTTTCATTTGGGTTAGAGAAGGATTTTGTCCCAGTTATTTCATAAAAACAAACAATATGTTCGAAAGTAAAATCTTTGGAAAAAGTCAAGAAAAATTAACCGAGCATTTGTTCAATTTATATCAATCAGGTGTAGATACTTTGTTACAAATCCCTGTTTTATCAGAATTACAAGATGAAAATTATACAATATGTTTAAAGGATTTCATATTAACGAGAAGTTTACAGGAAAGAGAATTTCGATGTGATTATTTCTTATTGAGTATTCCTCGGAAGAAATTGCAAATGAAAGCCATTATTACCTGTATAAAATTTACAAAGAGATATGTAGATCTACCACAGGTTTGTCTAGTTGATATGATATGTTTGAGAGTGAACTTTTATCAATGACATGTACATTTAACACAATTTCTCTATCAGTGTATAGTGAATAACCTTTCAAATTCATTGAAATACAAACAACTTGGTCAGTTGTTACGGCACATACAACAGAACTGTACCAGTTATGATATTTTGTACTGGATTATTGCAATACGCCACATTGAAATACTTGACAAGAAAATACAAACAGGCTGTCCTTATTCTGGAGGAAGTTCTTACAAAATTCAAGTACTTTGTATTATACGTAGGAATCCTAGGAAAGTTTAGAAATAAAGTAGAATATCGAGAACAAATGTGTGGTAAAGGTTACAGTATAGAATACAAGCTGAAACATGCAGTGGCTAGGCCATATGAATGTGTTCTTAGTTGTAGTTTTTATCCTACAGAGATAGAAAATGAGGTAAAACAAAATAACGACAAGTTATCTCCAGAAGTAACATTCATACCCCCAAAAGTGTATTGCCTTGTTTTATTATTTTTGTCATACCACAATACAGGAAAAATCGAGTTGCGAAATCAGACATTAGACCAACTTTGTGAATCGATACAAAAAAATGAGTTGATGGACAACATAGCTACAGCGGGACCATTACTAAATAGATGTTTAGGAATTGCATGCGTACCAACATAGTGATTTTGCTTTAAAAAGTGATTGATATTTTACTTATTTCAAATTTTAGTGGTTTATCTGTATGCTGTGAGAAGTAGTGAATGTGTGAAACATATGACCCCTATTTCGTAGTCATATTTTAATGTGTATTAAATTCAGTCACTGGGTTTAATGTATCAAAGTACACACCAAATAATAAAAAAACAATTGTCAAAACCAGTTTTTGTCCGTATACTATGTGTGAATTCGTTCATATGAGGCGTTTAAATAAGTTTAACAAAACAAATTTCATTCAAATAAATTGAAATCGGTTGGATATTTAATATTGGATGTTCTTTATTATCAAATATTAAGTTTACTTTCGTCGCAAACCATAAGTATCCAAAGTAACACAAAATACTTAGCTTATAAAGTTCGTCTCAAAAGATTATGGCCATCCTCACAATATTGTGAAGTAGTATGATATCTGTGTATTCAAGACTATTGTGGATATATTTGACGTCACATAGTTTCATAATCTTTATTCTTAATATGTATGACTGTGGCATGTTTAAGATTTAGGAAGTTTGGTTACAAAAATGTGCTACTGAAAATTAGATTGAAAAAAATTCAATTTGCGATTCAAAATGAAAAATACAAAAACTAATGGGTTTTTGGCATAAGAATATATAATCTGTGACAAAAAAATGTTTCAGTTAAAATAGCTGGCAACAAGATTAATGAAGTCAAGTTTAGGTGTGTGGTAGATTCATTTTCAATTTTATTTTAGCTTACATCAAAGCTTGATATGAATCTTAGTTATAAGTGTAGCTAGCTAAACCATTTCCCTTGTAAAAGTTCACATTATTAACCTAATATGACAGCTTAACAGTTTTAAATTTGCTTTAGGATTGTGGGTTGGACATGGATTGGTATGCTTGTTTTTGATGTGTCTATTACACCTTAACAATGAAGGATTTGAAATTAAGACATTATAACTAGATAACAAGGTTCTTACTTAGAAATAGTAAAAACGTGATACAGAAAACTGGCATTATCCATTATTATGATTTCGGTAATACAACAGCTATTTAGTGTTAATAATTCTCCTTTGTGGGTTTGATGATCTAATTGGTATTGAAGTCAAGTTGCTTTCATGCAAAGCCACGATCGAAGTTTGGTAAAGAGTCATTTAATGATGACTTCTAAACCAGTTTAAATGTGTGAAATACAATGTAAATAAATGTGTGTAAAAGTTGATTGAAGTCCATCTTTGTATGTTAAACTAACGAAGGAACCGAGTTTTTAATCGTTGTAAAATTTGTAATACAGTACTTATGTTAAAGTTGTATAAAGTCGATATGTTTTCAGGAACTAAACATTAGCTTTCGAGACATTTATGTTGATATAAGAGTTGTATGATTGGAGATGCAAAAATAAGATTTTAGTTATAATAAAAAATTAAACTAATGTTTAGCGTAACTCGTGTTATCTTTAATATCTTAATAAATGTATTAATGTATTATTTAGTTATTCTAGATTGTGATTTGAACATGGATTGATATGTCTGTTTCTGATATTATAGATTTTTTTTTTATTTTTTGTGGGAATAGCAAGCAGCAAAAAATGGGATCTTATATCGCAGAATAAGTACAAAATCTTGATTAGTTTGCCCTTTTGGTATCTTTCAAACACATTTGGAAAAAGTATTGGTTTCACAATTTTGTTGCAAGCACTACTGACGAGAAGTTGTATTCCGAAACGGTCATGTAGTGCTGTAAGATAAAACTGATTTAATATATAATTCAAACCACTGAGCCGGTATCTCTGCTGATTGATTTTTACCCGAGGATAACACAAACTTAGTGGGCAATAAATGTGAATTACTGTATGGAATATATAGTGTCTAAATCTGCTTATAGTTACAATATTGACATTCCTGAAAAAGTAAGATATTCTCTCTCACTTAGTATTTCCATGGCTAAATTTGGTAAAATAATGTTTGGTCCTTTGAGGGTATCGTGTCAACATTTTTGGAAAAATATTTGGTTTCACAATTTTGGTCTGGGCACTACTGTTAAGGAATTGTATTCCAAAACTGTCGAAAATCATTCAACTTTACGTACAGACATATACATGACGTTGTTTTTCTAACAATCCTAAATTTGGAGACTAGGTGAATGCAATCTATCCCATGTAGCTTCAAATAAAAAATACGACTGGTTCTTTTAGCTCTGTTTCATATTTGTACTTATACATCAATTATGACTACAACAGGTTACATTACGATCTCTAGGCAAACGTGATGACTACAATTTTTCTATTGTCAACTTTCCGTTTCTATGCAGCAATACACATGTTACTCTTGCTCAGTGTAGCAATGGTAGAACTACCCACTACGGGATCTTTATACAACAATGCAAGCTGCTAATAAATAAATTGTTGACCCGGAGATATTAGAATCTGAGGCATATCAGGGCTTTTGAAAGTTTTATGGTCGTCATCACATTATTGTTGATTACTACAATGTCTCTGTCTAGGGTTACCCTGGATATAATTGATGTCCTACAGTTCCATGTTCCTCTTCTACAGACCGTTTTCATTTTTGGTGTAATTATGAATTTTAGACGCTAGCTTTAGGTTTTTCTCCACAAAACAATGTTGGCTGAAAAAATGGAACTTAAATTAAAAAAACATTTCATCATTCAATGAGCAAAGTGCAAAGTGCAGTTTATTACATATGTTATATGGTTTTTTTATTTGATGGAATTTTAGGAAAAATTGACAAAATATGGCCGATGATTAAAATAAAATAGTATATCCTGTTAATAGTAAACTTTATTTTGATTTCTTTTTTGCCACATATTTATGATTTTCTATGATTGTGCAATATATCTAGAGGCATTTTTTCACAGAGGATTTAGAATATGAAAATTACACGAACTTTTCTTCAACACTAGTTTATTCCCCTTAAATGAAATACACAAACTTTGTTGAATGCAAACACATTTCTCCCATAACCACTATTTGAACCCCACTCAAGGAAGAAGCCAGTAGCACAAATGGCCATTCAGTTATCGAAACTTAAAGAATCATACGATTTTCCAAACATCTCTAATAACTGTTTAACAAAAGTATGTTATTGGAGGGTATTAAAACATAGTTGTTGTTCTTCAAAACACTATATCATCTATACAGTTTGAAATTGACTTTCGTATTATCTACCTACCAAGTTTCAACATTATCTGTCAAGTATTAATACAGAGGCTTGACTTAGTAGTTCTCTCCCGGTGGAATAAAGGGTCAAATATCTTTTCTCTTTAATCATCCCTATTGGGCAACACAGAGGGAACGGATTGTGACATTAAGACTAGGATTAGGGGAAGTAAGAGTTGCATTCAACAAACAGAAGAAAGTGTGGAAGAGTAGCCAATATAGTAATATGAGTAAAGTGCGGATTTACAGATCCAACGTATTTGCTGTACTGCTGTAAGGAACCTGGAAAATGACAAAGCAAATATGGATGAGGACCTGCTACATACATTCCAACACAAATGACTCCGTAGTATGCTTAAATAGATTGGCCAATAAGATTTATCAATTAAGATATCAATAAACAAAGAATAATAAAACAATAAGTAAAACAGGGAAAGAAAAGGAGCTGGGAATGAAAATAGAGGGAAAGGCAGCCACACTAGCAAGCGATAGGGATTAAAGAGTACCTGTAACGATTTTTGATTTTTACATATGTTATTCTCTATACTGAAATATGACTTAATGCGAAAATTTTATAAAAATCCATGCCGAAATAAGGGAGATATCGGCGAGTTTGTAATACACCTCTCGTTAATCCAAATCAAAAAGCTCGGTTTTTTGGACCCCGTGCAGTGACGTCATTTAAGTAACCTGACCCCACAGAATACTATTTATCTTCATTACTTATATAATTGACTAGCTAAAAATCTGTTTTTATTTCACGATAAATTCATTTGATGAAGTGGAATTAACATCCGAATGACACCTTCCAATAATTAAGCAAATTATTAGTCCACCTTGATAAAAAGTTTGTTTATTAGACATTCCTTAGATTGAGACCCGTACCTTTAATCAACAGGATGTGTTCTTACAATTAACAAAAATGATTGACATGTGTTCGGATAGAGTAATTTTATGACACCTGTAAATATACTATTTGAATCGTTTGATGTCGTCTTAGATAGGTAAACTGATTTTGAAAAGATAATTAGGTATAAAAAAACTAGAGTTAAGGGAGTATAAATAGACTGATAATTGAAAATATTATCTAATTTTGAAAAATAACATTTTAAATAAAATTTTACCACTGGTCATTTAGTTTTTGATGTTAATAAATAAATAAATATACAAATAATTTTTACATTTTTAATAGATAAAGAAATAATGGTACATCAAAAGCCGGTTCGGGATCGTAGAAACTTGATATTGATGTTTGATTAATATTATTTGAACGCGGGCGACCAGACGTGTATTTTTAAATTTATGTTTGAATTTAATTACAGCATTTACTTTTATCAAGTTTCTAGTTTTCGTTTTCTTCATGATCGGGAAAAATTGGCTTTTGAAATACATTGTATGGAAATCTGGGCTCTTTTCGGACTTAAAATTGTCAAAATCACATATATTTATTTATTTGCATTACATACTGAACTTGTCAATAAGTTCACTAATTAGTAAAAATCTTTGATAATATTATTATTTGAACGCGGGCGACCAGACGGGTATTTTAAAATGTATGTATGAATTTAATTACAGCATTTACTTTTATCAAGTTTCTAGTTTTCGTTTACTTCATGATCGGGAAAAATTGGCCTTTGAAATTCATTGTATGGAAATCTGGGCTTTTTTCCGACTTAAAATTGTAAACATCACATTTATTTATTTATTTATTTAAGAGCATTGTATACTAAACTTTTGTCAATAAGTTAACTAAGTAAAAAAATTTAATTGCGTGAACGACTACCTGTGTTGTATTTGGAGCCGGTGTCACGTTTCACCGATGTTTGGTTGAGAATTTTAGGTTCTGCATGATTTAATATTAAAATTTATTTTAAAATTTTAACAAGTGATAATTAATTTTTTAATTAATAAATAATATTTGGTTATGTCTAGGCTAACATTCAGAGCTCAGTTTGATCGCACTCTCGCGGTCTGTTTCTGGATGAAATAAATACAACTGAACGCCAATTTTATCAATTGTAAGGTTTTTCTATTTCTTCCCAAAACAATAATAAATCATATAACATATACAGGTGCACATCAGAGTCGTCCATTCATCATATTATACGTCGCTACATCAGCATTATTATTACTGTCCACCATGTTAGTTATTACAAAGGTTACTTAAATGACGTCACACACGGATAAGCCTCGATATGGGTCGTTTCACTTACAGCTACCCAGAAAAGGTCAAATTCAAGGCCTTTAAACCGCTATAACTTTCTTATTTGGTTATCAATTTTGATGCGGTTTTCGATATTGTGATATTGAAATGGTATTTAACACAAATATGAAATAAAAAATTTTCGTTACAGGTACTCTTTAACAGAGATGAGTAACTGTTCAATAAAACGTTTTTTGGAGGGGACATTTAAACTCTGATAAATATAGCTCTTGTTGCCATATAGCAAAAAGCCAATTCCACCCATACCATAATAATAATGTAAGGTTTCAAAAGAACAAACAAATCATATCTGAGAAACGATCTGGACAATTGTTGAAGCATAAAGAAGAAGCGGAAGAAGAAGAAACGCAGCAAAAACGATACGCCCTCCCAACTTCGAAGGGGTGTAGCCATAATTATGAGTTTTAGCTTCACTAGTTTGTATAATTGTTCGAACTGAATTACCGAAAATAAGTCACCATGATCTATTTTCATGGTCAAAACATATGTCTTTATTATTTTATGAAAACCTTATAAAATCTGGTCATAGACACGTCAACTTGGGTAAACAACATAAAAAGTATAAAAACAGGTAACAATAATACATTATTTCATTATTATTCGTTGACTTATTGTCTGTTATATAGTATGTACATATGTTTATACTGTACTCTATGTCACTATGACCGACATTCTATCTTTTCTACAATTTCTTTAGAGTCATATATAAATGTTATATTTTCTCGTTACCATCTTAATATAAAACCTAGAGTTTACACAACCTTCATAATATACAATTATCATCAATAAAGGAAGAGACAGTTTATATACATGAAATTATACTTATATCACTTTATATTTAGATTTTTGCAAATATACGCTCGGTCAGGTTGAGAGACAGTTTGAGTATTTGTTGATCGATATCTTAGATATTATAAAGCGATTCATCAACTTTAAAAGTCGGCGTACAAGCTTACTAATAGTGTTCAAGGAAGTTTCACCCGATAGGATACAAACGGATATAGCTTCGTAGACAGTTCTACTTGATTGGAAATAAATTGACAGCTTTCCACAGTTTAACTGTGTCGGAATCAGAGTATCAATGTTTAAGGGGCGTTAAATACAAACAGATATATAATTTTGGAAGTTCTACTAGATGGAATATATAAATTGACAGCTCTCCCAGTTTATTTTTTAGGAATCAGGGAATAAGTGATCAAAAACAAACATAATAATCCATGTCCGAATCACTATCCAGAAGCAAAGTAAAAACTTTGGTACTGACAGGTTAGGTTAGACACGTGAACTTCCATCAGGGAAGTGAGGCCGGGTGTTCCGGAAGGGTTGGCACTTCCTGTTTAGCTAGCTACACCCGCCACGTGTTAAATCAAAATTTATGAAAGGAACATGGAACTATGAGACGTCAAAAATATCCAGGGCAATCCTGGACACAGAAACATCAAACTTATCAACAATAGCGTGATGACGGCCATACATAAAACTTTTTGAGGGCCTTGATAAGCCTAGGCTTGCAATATCCCTGAGTC
This sequence comes from Anadara kagoshimensis, assembly GCA_021292105.1. Classification (NCBI taxonomy): domain Eukaryota; kingdom Metazoa; phylum Mollusca; class Bivalvia; order Arcoida; family Arcidae; genus Anadara; species Anadara kagoshimensis. Next base: position 25,601,986 of record CM037865.1, read on the forward strand.
AACAATTTATTTGCTTCGTTGTACAAAGTCCCCATAGTGGGAACAAGGTCTACCATAGCGTATTAATGGGAAACAAATACACCATAAGCAGGAGAAGCATGTATATTGCTGCATTAAAAAGGAAAGTTGACAATAGAAAAATTGAAATCATCACGTTTGTCTTAAAGTTTCAAATGTAGCCTTTCGTGTGCGTCATAATTCAGGTATAAGTCTAAATATAAAGTAGAACTTGAGGAATCAGTCGTGTCTTTTATTTCAAGCTCACTAGGATAGATGACATTTACATAGTCTCCAAATTTAGGATTGCTAAGAGGCAGAACGTCATCTATATATCTGTATGTTGAGTTGAACGATTTGGCGACAGTCTTCTCTTCAGATGTAATAAGGTTCTGCATAAATTCTGCTTCCTAAGAATAAAGAAACAAATCAGCAAGCAATGGTGCACAGTTTGTACCCATTGGTATACCGATTGTTTGCTGAAAAACTATATTACAAAACACAACAAATATGTTATCTATCAAAAACTCCAACATTTTTTGATGATGGTACCTTCAGTATATTTTTCTTTGGAATCCGTATGGTGCTTGACAAAATAACTAAAATCCCTGTTCAGCACAGATATTTGTATCTTGGCTTACCGTTTTTGTAAAAGAAAGACAAGTGAATAATTTCTTTAAGACGTTCTTTCAATTTAGAATGGGGGATAGTGGTATATAGTGTAGAAAAATCAAATGTTTTTATACTTTTTACATGAGATAAAGTATTAGATGAAAGATGTTCAAGTAATTCTTTAGAATTTTTGAGAATCCACATTTGGTTGATTCCGGAAGTAGAATATACTTTTTCTGAATAAGACTGAAGACCATCTTTGACGATTGTCAAAATTTGTGTTACAGTTACCGATAATGATTTAGTAGTACATTTAGATAAGCCTGCTATATATCTTTCCTTGTATGGATTTTTATTGAGTTAAGGAATCCAATACAAGTAAGGAAAATCAAGTTCTTCCTCTTTGAGATTGATACCTAAAGACTCGAGAACTCCCCTATGGTTGGAAAGAACTTCATCTTTGGTAAAATTAGTTCTAGTATATGCAGGGTTATTTGATATACTATCTAAACCAACCTCCTTAATAAGACTTTCAAGGTAGAATCTCTTACAAACGAGAATAATGTTGTTGTAAGCCTTATCAGCTGGGACAACAACATACTTGTTGTGTATGACTGTAAGGATTGCCTTGATTTAAGGATCCTTAAGTACTGAAGACGGTTTAGTACTCATAGACCCTTTAAGTTTGGCAATCCTAGTTTTAACGAAAGATCTCACAACCTTTATCCAGTCGCCCAACGTTTGGCGTACTCTTCAACGGAATCCATGACAAGTCTGAAATTCTATCCCCAAGTAAAAGGTTGATCTTCTCTATATTTAGAACCCTTTGAAAGTAAAGATCTTAATTAAGGGTTTTCGATTATATTGAGATCACCAGTTATTACATGTCCAGCTGGTCCATAAATATAGGGAGAAACGAGCAAGAGCAGGTAGGTGGAGTAAAATTATGGAAGTTAAAACACTGCAATGTTTGTTTATAATTAAATATTTTGGATGCAATAGGTTTATTGTACGATTAGAAAACTAGGGAATATCACCATGAATATGAATATCACCATTGGTGTCCAAACATTCTCTAATATGCATTCACGATTTGGAGTCCATACGTATAAATGCCTACCTGTACTAAAATCTGGTTTTACAACAACTAACGCAAACTAGAACACGTCAAAAGATATATTTTATGTATTTGCATAATAAATAAGACATTATCTGATATGCGAGACATGCAAAGAAGGTACATACACTTATTCATTTACAACCACACTACGCATAAATATGTATATTTGGCATATCAATATATTCGAATGCTTTACATTATATAAATATTACATTTTGATAGGGTAGCAGTTCATATTGTCAATCGAGGCGAAGCCAAGGTTGGAACTGAATTTCGGGGATGGGGGGGGTGAAAATGTGGACTGTCACCTTATTAGAAATGTAATATTTTTTATTAAGCCGATTGTTGGTGTTGGTGTTAATTATACTGCGCAACCAAAGCATGATGGGTAAAAAAATCATGAGAGTCAGCTGTTCTCTGTAAGCAATTTGTTAGACGCTTGTAACATTAATCATATTTAACACTACTTTAGAAAAGCGTTTCACTGATTAAGAAGACGAATGTTTTTAAAGTCGCAGACGCAGTTTTTACGCATGTGACATTTTTCGCAATGTCAACCGCTTATGTAATATAATCCGGTGACGTAAGATTTTCTGAAATCCGAGGGCGACATTTAATATACCCAAACCCTTATAAACAATCAAATTTCGAGAAATTAACAAAAGGTATAAAAAATATATTCCAACCTCACATCATTAATATTTCTTGCATTCATTCTGAGTACACTAAGACAAATATATTGTATCAATCCGTTGTCTGTAATTAGTACGAACATCCTTGTTTTTCGGAAAGCTGTTTCTGTCGATATAGGCGGTAAATTTCCTCTTTTCGGTGGTAAAATTTTAAAATGTTTTTTATCTAATTCCGGGAAATAAAGTTGTTGCTAAATGTAACGTTTTAAGCGGATATGCTGTTTTTAAAGATATGATTGTATTAAAAGAATATTTTAGTCAGATGTCCAAATTTTTTTCATTTATACCAAATGATACCGATTATTCTAAAAACCCAACATTCGATTTAAGCCGAAATATTTTTTTTCTGTTTACAGTAAAAATATAAATTATGTAATATATTCAATATATTTATTTTGGTATCATTTGAATCCTTAATACGATTATGCTTCTAGACAAATAAAAAGTCCTGGTACATGAAATTCATTTTCCCAATTACACTCTTCAGTAGGTTCTGTGTAAAATGTTTTATATGTTTTGTTCTTTTCAAGAGATTACCCTAAATTAAAAATCTTAAGTTAGTTTCTTTTTTCTTACCTGTAAGATAAGAGTGCGATTAAATAAATAACCAGAGCTGTTCTCCTTTATTACTGAAAATAAAAGGCGAATTAGCCGAAGTTTATTTCTCTTCTGCACGATCTTATGCTCAGGGACATTCAAACGCAGTAGAACGTTTTAAGAACGTTTGGACATCCACTAGACGCCAGCGACGAAAATGTGTAACGAATTTTGAAACATACTCTGATATGCGAATTCAGTTGGGGGAAATAGCGAAGACATCAAGCATTTAAAATGTTAATGTTTTAACAATCAAAAACAAAGATATTAATCCATGTCCGAATCACAATCCAGAAGCAAAGTAAAATTTAAGAAACTGACAAGTTAGGTTAAGCCCGTGTGTTACAGTAATTAATTTATTTTATTTTGTCTCTTAACAATCCTAAATTTGGAGACTATGTAAATGTCATCTATCCTAGTAAGCTTGAAATAAAAGACACGACTGATTCCTCAAGTTCTGCTTCATATTTAGACTTATACCTGAATTATGACGCACAAGAAAGGCTACATTTGAAACTTTATGACAAACGTGATGACTTCAATTTTTCTATTGTCAACTTTCCTTTTTTATGCAGCAATATACCTGCTTCTCCTGCTTATAGTGTATTTGTTTCCCAATTAATACGCTATGGTAGAGCTTGTTCCCACTACGGGGACTTTGTACAACGAAGTAAGCTGCTTGCAAATAAATTGTTGACTCAGGGATATTGCAAGCCTAGGCTTATCAAGGCCCTCAAAAAGTTTTATGGCCGCCATCACAGTATTGTTGATAAGTTTGATGTCTCTGTATCCAGGATTGCCTTGGATTTATTTGACGTCTCATAGTTCCATGTTCCTTTCACACAATTTTGATTACACACGTGACGGATGTAGCTAGCTAAACAGGAGGTGCTTACCCTTCCGGAGCACCCGGCCTCACTTCCCTGGTGGAAGTTCACGTGTCTAACCTAACTTGTCAGTTCCAAAGTTTTTAGCTAGCTACACCCGCCACGTGTAAAATCAAAATTTATGAAAGGAACATGGAACTATGAGACGTCAAAAATATCCAGGGCAATCCTGGACACAGAAACATCAAACTTATCAACAATAGTCTGATGACGGCCATACATAAAACTTTTTGAGGGCCTTGATAAGCCTAGGCTTGCAATATCCCTAAGTCAACAATTTATTTGCAAGCAGCCTACTTCGTTTTACAAAGTCCCCATAGTGGGAACAAGGTCTACCATAGCGTATTAATTGGGAAACAAATATACCATAAGCAGGATAAGTAGGTATATTACTGCATAAAAAAGGAAAGTTGACAATAGAAAAATTGAAATCATCACGTTTGTCATAAAGTTTCAAATGTAGCCTTTCCTGTGCGTCATAATTCAGGTATAAGTCTAAATATGAAGTAGAACTTGAGGAATCAGTCGTGTCTTTTATTTCAAGCTCACTAGGATAGATGACATTTACATAGTCCCAAATTTAGGATTGCTAAGAGGCAGAACGTCATCTATATATCTGTATGTTGAGTTGAACGATTTGGCGACAGTCTTCTCTTCAGATGTAATAAGGTTCTGCATAAATTCTGCTTCCTAAGAATAAAGAAACAAATCAGCAAGCAATGGTGCACAGTTTGTACCCATTGGTATACCGATTGTTTGCTAAAAAACAATATTACAAAACACAACAAATATGTTATCTATCAAAATCTCCAACATTTTTTTAAGATTGTACCTTCAGTATATTTTTCTTTAAGAATCCGTATGGTACTTGACAAAATAACCAGAATCCCTGTTCAGCACCAGATATTTGTATCTTGGCTTACCGTTTTTGTAAAAGAAAGACAAGTGAATAATTCCTTTAAGACGTTCTTTCAATTTAGAATGGGGGATAGTGGCGTATAGTATAGAAAAATCAAATGTTTTTATACTTTTTACATGAGATAAAGTATTAGATGAAAGATGTTCAAGTAATTCTTTAGAATTTTTGAGAATCCACATTTGGTTGATTCCAGATGTAGAATATACTTTTTCTGAATAAGACTGAAGACCATCTTTGACGATTGTCAAAATTTGTGTTACATTTACCGTAATGATTTAGTAGTACATTTAGATGAGCCTGCTTATCTTTCCTTGTATGAATTTTGATTGAGTTTAGGAATCCAATACAAGTAAGGAGAATCAAGTTCTTCCTCTTTAAGATTGATACCTAAAGACTCGAGAACTCCCCTATGGTTTGAAAGAACTTCATCTTTGGTAAAATTAGTTCTAGTATATGCAGGGTTATTTGATATACTACCTAAACCAAGCTCCTTAATAAGACTTTCAAGGTAGAATCTCTTACAAACGAAAATAATGTTGTCGGAAGCCTTATCAGCTGGGACAACAACATACTTGTTGTGTATGTCTGTAAGGATTGCCTTGATTTAAGGATTCTTGAGTACTGAAGACGGTTTAGTACTCATAGATCCTTTAAGTTTGGCAATCCTAGTTTTAACGACAGATCTCAAACCTTTATCCAGTCGCCCAACGTTTGGCGTACTCTTCAACGGAATCCATGACAAGTCTGAAATTCTATCCCCAAGTAAAAGGTTGACCTTCTCTATATTTAGGACCCTTTAAAAAGTAAAGATCTTAATTTTAGGGTTTTCGATTATATTGAGATCACCAGTTATTACATGTCCAGCTGGTCCATAAATATAGGGAGAAACGAGCAAGAGCAGGTAGTTGGAGTAAAATTATGGAAGTTTAAACACTACAATGTTTGTTTATAATTAAACATTTTGGATGCAATAGGTTTATTGTAGGAGTAGGAAACTAGGAATTTCACCATGAATATGAATATCACCACTGGTGGCCAAACATTCTCTAATATGCATTCACGATTTGGAGTCCATACGTATAAATGCCTACCTGTACTAAAATCTGGTTTTACAACAACTAACGCAAACTAGAACACGTGAAAAGATATATTTTATGTATTTGCATAATAAATAAGACATTATCTGATATGCGAGACATGCAAAGAAGGTACATACACTTATTCATTTACAACCACACTACGCATAAATATGTATATTTGGCATATCAATATATTCGAATGCTTTACATTATATAAATATTACATTTTTGATAGGGTAGCAGTTCATATTGTCAATCGAGGCGAAGCCAAGGTTAGAACTGAATTTCGGGGATGGGGGGGGGGGGTGAAAATGTGGACTGTCACCTTATTAGAAATGTAATATTTTTTTATTACGCCGATTGTTGGTGTTGGTGTTAATTATACTGCGCAACCAAAGCATGATGGGTAAAAAAATCATGAGAGTCAGCTGTTCTCTGTAAGCAATTTGTTAGACGCTTGTAACATTAATCATATTTAACACTACTTTAGAAAAGCGTTTCACTGATTAAGAAGACGAATGTTTTTAAAGTCGCAGACGCAGTTTTTTACGCATGTGACATTTTTCGCAATGTCAACCGCTTATGTAATATAATCCGGTGACGTAAGATTTTCTGAAATCCGAGGGCGACATTTAATATACCCAAACCCTTATAAACAATCAAATTTCGAGAAATTAACAAAAGGTATAAAAAATATATTCCAACCTCACATCATTAATATTTCTTGCATTCATTCTGAGTACACTAAGACAAATATATTGTATCAATCCGTTGTCTGTAATTAGTACGAACATCCTTGTTTTTCGGAAAGCTGTTTCTGTCGATATAGGCGGTAAATTTCCTCTTTTCGGTGGTAAAATTTAAAAATGTTTTTTATCTAATTCCGGGAAATAAAGTTGTTGCTAAATGTAACGTTTTAAGCGGATATGCTGTTTTTAAAGATATGATTGTATTAAAAGAATATTTTAGTCAGATGTCCAAATTTTTTTCATTTATACCAAATGATACCGATTATTCTAAAAACCCAACATTCGATTTAAGCCGAAATATTTTTTTTCTGTTTACAGTAAAAATATAAATTATGTAATATATTCAAATATTTATTTTGGTATCATTTGAATCCTTAATACGATTATGCTTCTAGACAAATAAAAAGTCCTGGTACATGAAATTCATTTTCCCAATTACACTCTTCAGTATGTTCTGTGTAAAATGTTTTATATGTTTTGTTCTTTTCAAGAGATTACCCTAAATTAAAAATCTTAAGTTAGTTTCTTTTTTCTTACCTGTAAGATAAGAGTGCGATTAAATAAATAACCAGAGCTGTTCTCCTTTATTACTGAAAATAAAAGGCGAATTAGCCGAAGTTTATTTCTCTTCTGCACGATCTTATGCTCGGGGACATTCAAACGCAGTAGAACGTTTTAAGAACGTTTGGACATCCACTAGACGCCAGCGACGAAAATGTGTAACGAATTTTGAAACATACTCTGATATGCGAATTCAGTTGGGGGAAATAGCGAAGACATCAAGCATTTAAAATGTTAATGTTTTAACAATCAAAAACAAAGATATTAATCCATGTCCGAATCACAATCCAGAAGCAAAGTAAAATTTAAGAAACTGACAAGTTAGGTTAAGCCCGTGTGTTACAGTAATTAATTTATTTTATTTTGTCTCTTAACAATCCTAAATTTGGAGACTATGTAAATGTCATCTATCCTAGTAAGCTTGAAATAAAAGACACGACTGATTCCTCAAGTTCTGCTTCATATTTAGACTTATACTTGAATTATGACGCACAAGAAAGGCTACATTTGAAACTTTATGACAAACGTGATGACTTCAATTTTTCTATTGTCAACTTTCCTTTTTTATGCAGCAATATACCTGCTTCTCCTGCTTATAGTGTATTTGTTTCCCAATTAATACGCTATGGTAGAGCTTGTTCCCACTACGGGGACTTTGTACAACGAAGTAAGCTGCTTGCAAATAAATTGTTGACTCAGGGATATTGCAAGCCTAGGCTTATCAAGGCCCTCAAAAAGTTTTATGGCCGCCATCACAGTATTGTTGATAAGTTTGATGTCTCTGTATCCAGGATTGCCTTGGATTTATTTGACGTCTCATAGTTCCATGTTCCTTTCACACAATTTTGATTACACACGTGACGGATGTAGCTAGCTAAACAGGAGGTGCTTACCCTTCCGGAGCACCCGGCCTCACTTCCCTGGTGGAAGTTCACGTGTCTAACCTAACTTGTCAGTTCCAAAGTTTTTACTTTGCTTCTGGATTGTGATTCGGAGATGGATAAGTCTGTTTGTTTTTGATTTAAGCCAACACTACCTGCTTCATTAAATTGGGCCAAAATTATTCCTAAAGGTACCTCTTAAAATCAATAAGTGTCAATTTTATATGTCCAGTAATCATCATGTTGGGTCATTTGTACTTTTATCTAAAAGTTTAACTTGACCATGTGAAGTATAGTTTTATGTTGTCAATAAAATAGTGTGTGAGTGCATGGATTTTTGGTTGATAAATGATTTGAAGGTATAAAAGAAGGTGTGAAAGTTTAACTTGGAGGGAGTATGATATGATCAGACAGAATGACAGAGGTGCTGAGATATATTTTAAAGGAATATTTGAAGATATGGGTAGTGTGAAAAAAAACCCAGTTTAGCACTTGCTATACTTCAATCCATTAAATAAAGTAATTACATGGTAATTTAAAATTTAAATCTGCAAATTCTGCACTGGGTGCTATATTGAGTAATTGTAAAATAATGAGATGCAATTGTGAAATAATGAGATGTTAAATAATGAGATATGAAATGAGATGTATTGGTGAAATACTGAGATATACATTGGTGAGATTTTCGTGATTTAGTAATGACGTCATATTGCATAATTAATGGGGAACTATTATAATTATTGTGTTAATTGAGCAAAATATTAGGCACCTTTTGTTTTATTGGGAAATTTAAATAATAATTTAGTCATTTAAAATCTCAAATTTCTTATAAATTGTTTGTTTCTGATAATTTTAGTTTGGCTTGATACCTTGAGCAGAAACAAAGTCTACGAGTTTATGAGTAAGATGGGACAGTGTTACAGTATTAGCCTCGTTTTGATCTAGTCAATAAACTAGGTCACCTAATGTGAAACTCGTCTATTGGTACCAGATTCTGCCCATTTGCCTGACTGGTAATGTAAGCAATTCTACAATTACTTTTTTTTAATTTGAATATCAGTAACAAGTTTGTACACCATTCACCAAAAATCACACACGAGTATTCAAGCTTGCAAGTTCACACGGACACACGCGCACTTACGATAAAACATGTCTTTTCCACAGTCAGCACGCACAAGAACATGACCAAAAAAAAATATATATATTTTTAAATATTTCTATATTTTACATGATATATAAGACAAGTCAAAGAACAAAGCCACACACACTCATTCACTCACAGAAAGCCAATATAACTGTATAATTTTGATATATGTAATACATGAGGGCTGTACAGGAATCACCATGTATGTCTTTCCTTGTAAAATCGTGTCCGGACCATATCTCATAACTGATTTGGACGACTGTAATTGGAATAATCTTTATCAGCTTAAAGGTGACCTTCAACCAACGTTACATCAGTAAGGTCAAGGTCGCAAGAAAATATTTAACCCTTGTAGATTTTGGGGCGGGTATTTGGCTCTTAAGAGACTGTTCTAGTTATAATAATTCGTAGTTTGTAATTAGTAAAGAAAACATCCTCGTTTTTGTCAAAGGTGTTTCCGTGAAAATAAGATATTAATTTCTTCTTTCGGTTATAATATTTTTGCATTTTTTATTACTGGAAGGTAAGTTGTTGTTCACTTCAACCTGTTTAGCGGATATACTGTTTTAAAAATACAAAAACATTTTTTAGTCAAATTATCAAAAAATTAAATTTCCTGTTTACTTCCAAACTCGCAATTTTAAATTTGTCCAAAAGGTGATAAAGTGATAAAATATATTCCAATTTTAAGTAGTCTTCAACTTTTTAAAGACGCAGTTAAACCAAAAAATATTTAAAATTACACGAGCATTTTTTATTTGATATTATGTAAATCCTTAAATATATTATTACAGACTCTATTCCAGTAAAAATGGTTCATTAAATTCTCTTTCCCCTTAACTCGCATCATTTGGGTTTGTTTAAAATGTTTTAATACCGATTTTGTAGATACGTTTTGTTCCTTTCGGGTGTTTACCTATTAACAACTTAAAATAAAAAAATCTGAAGTTAATTTCTCTTTAATGTTTGTAAGAATATAAGATATTTGTATTTGTCTTTTTAAACCTACACATGTTATGACTGCAGTTTTTCTCTGAAAAAATATTTAAAGTTAAGCTTGTTTTTCCTTTGGCGTATAATGTTTTCCTTAACAGATCATGCGATAAAGGAATAAAACAACTAATATGTATTTGTCATATTACACAGGGAAGCTTTAAATGTGAACAGACTATCGAAACGCCATTTTGTTGTAATATATATATATATATATATATATATATATATATATATATTATATATATATAATATATATATAATATATATATATATAAATATATATATATAACGTAAAAGTATCGGACCAATCATAAATCATCAAAGCACATCGATATTACATTATATTCTATATGGGCAGAAATAATATAATATGGGCAAACATTTTTGTGACATATCATATGATTTTAGATTATGTGTTGCGAAGTTCTGAGGATAGCCATACTCGGCAGTGACATTGTTTATTATTTTATAGCATCTGTTGTATAGGTCCGAAGATAAGCATACTTGCTAGTGACATTGCCTATGATTTTAGAGCAAGTGTTCCGATGTGTAGATGATAAACATAATTAGAAGTGACTTTGCCTATGACTTTGGATCATGTGTTCCAAGTTATGGAGGGTTAGTATATTTGTAAGCGGCACTTCCAATGATTATAGAACATGTTTCCGTGAAAATGAGGATAAATGTATTTTGTAGTGACATTGCAAATGATTGAAGAGCAGGTGTTCCGTGGTTCTTAGGATACGTGTGTTAGTGATGTCGACCACAGACAATATAAAAATGAAATGCGATAATTTAGACATTTTGCCCTGTATTTCGAGCGTTCGCAGATTTTCATACTTGGTTTTGGCATTACCAAATAATGATGTTAAAAATAAGACTTAAAAATTGGAAACACTAGAAAGTTCTTTACTCCCAAACTGGATACTTTTCGGTTAAATGACAATTCCGCAATGTGATGCACCACAGTATTTTTGGATTCAAGCTTGTGTCTCAAGGGTCATTCTGCTTCAGGTTCCAAAACGACAATTCCAAATTAAGGTACAGTAGATTTAAAGTAGATTTAGCGCCAAGGTTCCAAATTCCGATTACATGTCTTCGAGGGTCTGTTAATTTTCAACTTTTGTAACAGCATTGTCAAAAGGTAGTGTTACAAAATGGCTTATCAAAAGTTTTGGCATGATTGAAACGACGTCAAAATAACCGACCCCTTTATCTTCTATTAATATAAAATATCCATATTATATGCTATAGTATTTATATATCGTATAGTTGTATATTGTGTAATGGTAACGTATCAATATCTAAATTAAGTATATAAATACTCACGGATATCGCGAATTTGTATTTATGTTTTGAAAGCTGAATTATTTAAGGTTAATTATGGAAAGGATAGCATCAAATTTATATGATACCCTAAACACATATGTTGGTAGTAGAGAATTGATTTATACACGGCAAAGATGGTTTTATCTAGGTGATTTAGTAATGAATGAATTTCACGAATATGGTATAACTTTTAATTCAAGTGGAAGCAAGGCAGAAGGTTTAAGTTTACCGGGTAGCGACGTCGATATTATGTGTGTTATGAACGATATAATAGTAAAACCACAAGATGGAGAAATGGGAAATTCCGATTTGATTTTAGATACGTCAAATGTAAAACCAGGATTTGTGAAACTGAAAGTAGAACAAACACAAATACACAAAGGCAAATTTGGAGGATTTAAACTTGCATTAACCCCAATTGGGCGTGATATATATCTTTCGAGTTTGTTATTTCGTGATATATTAGTACTTCAAATTCCGTCTGCCCTTCCTTTTTTAAAAAATGTTGAAGCCCATGGTCCATGTGCATCATCTAGTTATCGTGATATAGAAATGGATTATATGTTATGTCTGAATTGTAAAGTCTGGCCATTTGGAGCTAATGAATGGATCCATAGACGGCGGATAAATAATTGGCCTTCACAAGATTTAGTCAAAGAAATTGTAAGCGATGGGTGTTTGTTGGTTCCCATAGGTAATCCGTTATCACAACAGAGTCATATGGAGTGGAGAATTTCGTTTTCTCTGGCGGAGAAACAAATTATCCATTCCATGAATCATACACAAATGCTTTGTTACGCTTTATTAAAGCTATATTTAAAACACGTCATTGACTCCAAGGAAGAGTGTAAAGGTTTGCTATGCTCTTATTTCTTGAAAACAGCTCTATTCTATTGCATCGAAGAAGACAGTATAGTTTGGGAAAAACATAACTTACTTAACTGTTTTTGGGCATGCTTCAAACGAATTTTCATTTGGGTTAGAGAAGGATTTTGTCCCAGTTATTTCATAAAAACAAACAATATGTTCGAAAGTAAAATCTTTGGAAAAAGTCAAGAAAAATTAATCAAGCATTTGTTCAATTTATATGAATCAGGTGTAGATACTTTGTTACAAATCCCTGTTTTATCAAAATTACAAGACGAAAATTATACAATATGTTTAAAGGATTACATATTAACGAGAAGTTTAAAGGAAAGTGAATTTCGATGTGATTATTTGTTATTGGGTTTTTCTCAGGGGAAATCGCAAATGAAAGCCATTATTTCCTGTATAAAATTTACAGAGAGATTTGTAGATCTACCACAGATTTGTCTAGTTGATATGATATGTTTGAGAGTGAACTTTTATCAATTGCATGTATATTTAACACAATTTCTCTATCAGTGTATAGTGAATAACCTTTCAAATTCATTGAAATACATACAACTTGGTCAGTTGTCACGGCACATCAAACAGAATTGTACCAGTAATGATATCTGTACTGGACTTTTGCAATACGCTACATTGAAATACTTGACCAGGAAATACAAACAGGCTGTCCTTATTCTGGAGGAAGTTCTTACAAAATTCAAGTACTTTGTATTATACGTTGGATTCGGAGGAGAGCTTGAAAATAAAGAATATCGAGAACAAATGTGTGGTAAAGGTTACAGTATAGAATACAAGCTGAAACATGCAGTGGCTAGGCCATATGTATGTGTGCTTAGTTGTAGTTTTTATCCTACAGAGCTAGAAAATGAGGTACAACAGAATAGCTACAAGGTATGTCCAGAAGTAACATTCATACCCCCAAAAGTGTATTGCTTAGTTTTATTATTTCTGGCGTACCACAATACAGGAGAAACAGAGTTGAGAAATCAGACATTAGACAGACTTTGTGAATCGATACAAAGAAATGAGTTGATGGACGACGACGACTGGTCTATTGTGGGACCATTGCTGGATAGATGTCTAGGAATTGCATCCGTATCATTGTAGTTGTTGTCCTATAAAATCATGTATCAGGATCTTAGACAATGCAGTGTCTTACACCGTTTAAATTGTAGTCATATGTAAGCTGTTATCAAAAACTATTATTTGCCATCCAACCGAATTGTGAGTTTTTGTTTGAACCGCAAAGCTGAAACACAGCTAAAATAAATACTTTTACAGTCAATAATTCATTGTAGATATCATTTGTTTGACATTGATACTTGTTCACAGGTGTTATAGTACTATTTTGTAACAGGGTTCGCCGATGTACCACGTGATACCTTCTAACGTGTCTGCGATACGCTTGTTTCCAATAGACATGGAATCGCACAATATGACGTTTTCCGGTAAAACGAAGTTATTCCGAAAAAATTGTGACGATGACTTTTTCCAAAATGTTCCGCACAGACGTTAAGAGGTATTGATCACGTGGTACGGCGGGCGTACCCCATTATTTCGGAAAACCAAAACATGTTTTATATAATATTTCTATATTAAGATATTTACAAAGTTAATAATGTGGACAAATACTTGGAATTTAATATATATATATATATATATATATATATATATATATATATATATATATATATATATATATATATATAAAAAGTTTTATATTTGAAGTATCAACAAATCAAGGTTTAAATTTGAATAAACAAGAGTTACCTATTCAATAGTTGGATTTATTTTCCTAATTTATATATTATAGTCAAACGAAGGAAACGATATATTGCATGTAACAAACATATTACTTGTTATTACTGTTAGAGTTAAATAATTACTACGGTTTGGGTTTGTGATTTGGACATGGGTTTGTATGTTTGTTTTTGATTGGTTATCAATATTAAATGATGATATACTGGTGACAAGCATCAAACTAAGACAGGAAATTAATGCACAGGTTGGATGATAGTTCAATTATACACACAAAAAATAGGAAAATAAGGAGTGATACAGAGTGAATCTTCCACTATCGCTTAGTTTTTGTGACATTACAGATTTTTTTGATAATCAATGCAACATGATTATATACTAGTAATTAAGTTCAAACAAGACAAAAAATCAAAGTAAGTAGTGTGATTCAGATATATCCAATCGGAAACATTCTAAAGTAAGCGACCAAACACTAGTTTTGTGTTCTGGCAAGATAAGCAGCACTGTAAGTACCAATTAGGTCTTAAGATTGTCTAACACCTTCCATATAGTAAATTGTGACGTGGCAAAAAAGCATCGTTGCATAATTATTTGTCAAAGTAAAATATTCACCCGATAAAACACTGGTTATTACTCTTTCATCTTAGCATTTGTGTAATGAGACTGAAATTTTATAAGTCACCGTAAAGTGTATATTACATATTATATCGGTTTTATATTTACAGCACTAGACGACCATTTCAGAATACAATTCTTCATCAGTAGTGCTTCGACCAAAATTATGAAACCAAAATTATTTTGAAGATGTTGAAAAACTTCTCAAAGGACCAAATACATTTTACCAAATTAAGCTAAGGAAATATTTTGCATGAGGGAGTATACCTTAGTTTTTGAAAAAAAATTAAATTTTAACTTGCACAAAATTTAGACAATGATAGTATATTTCCGACAATAATACGAATTATTGCCTACTAAGTTTGTGATATCCTCGGGGCACCAGCCACTAGCAGAGATATTACTTCAGGGGTTTAAATTACGTTTTATACCAGTTTTATATTTACAGCACAGGACGGTCGTTTCGGAATACAATTCCTCATCAGTAGTGCTTGGACTAAAATTATGAAACCAAAATGATTTTGAAGATGTTTGAAAGCTACCCAAAGGACCAAATATATTTTAACAAATTAAGCTAAGGAAATACTTTGCATGAGGAAGTATACCTTAGTTTTTGAGAAATTTCAAATTTTAATTTGCAGGAAATTTAGACAATTTTAGTATATTTCTGACAATTAAACAAAATAATTGCCTACTGAGTTTGTGATATCCTCGGGGCATCAGCCACCAGCAGAGATATCGGCTCAGGGGTTTTATTACATATATAATAATACAGAAATTCATAATGAAATACCACCTAATCATTTATTCCAACATGATAGTGATTGTTATGAAGTGAAATAGCAATTCTTGTTACCACTGATAGCTTTGCAAATCTATAAAGTTTGTAATATCTCTAAAGTTTGCAAGATCATAATGACATTCAATAACGATTTGTTGTTAGATCATTGACTTTGGCCTCTGGCTCTCTTGCTGATATCGGGACTCGAGGGCTGATTAGAGATGTTATATCAAAATGGTCATATTAAAAACTAATTATATTTTTTTCCGATGCAGTTCAAGAACAGATTGATGTTGGATCAGCTGTGATGGTCTAAATTGATTTAAAAACCCGTTCCGTATTATCAAACTTTTAAAAAACGACGTAAATAATAAATTTTAAATGGAACCTGACCTTTAAGCTACCCTTCATTGGACCCCTTACACAAAGTTCTACGTAAATAGGAAAGTCTTTCGTCATTATTACGTCACTCGAAAGGCACCGCCATGTTGTCAAAGTTTTTACCATTGAAAACACCAACACATAATACATTTTGGTTCATTAAATTTAAGAGATATACTTTTTAGATTCGATTAAATAATGATTTGTATCGACGATTCGGCTCATGTAAGTAAATTAATTTTAGATTTACACCAGTCCCATTGACAATATACAAAATATTTGCGTTTTCTCATATCATTTTGTGAAATTGAATTTTCTGCTGCCAACGTTACGTTCGGCATTTTCAATATTGTTTTGAAATTCATGGAGAACAAGAGGGTTATTTTTAATTATACCAGTAATTTGTTTATTTCATTAGAATCAGACGGGAACAAGTTGAAGCGGCAAATTAAAATCCGCCATTATCCAGGAATTCGAGAGGGGTGTGATATCACTTTTCCAGGGGTGTGATATCACTTTTAAGGATGTGATATCACCCGCACTGATATCAACTTGTGCCATTTTTAGACTTATCACATATACAAAAATGATGTTATTATTAGTAAACATATAATAAAAGCATTTACGTACATCACTCTTCTCAATATTCCACTTTCTAACAAACAATCTACTCAAAAGTAACGATTCAATTTACACAAAATATGCTTTCAATCATGATTGGTTTCCTTCTTGTTACACGCATCTTTTTGTAGAAATATGAATATTAGTTGTTTAGATTTATATGATACAGATATTTTCTCGTCCGATCTTGGTATCAAAACTTTGACTTTGATAAGATGACAAACATACTAATCTATGACCAAACCACAATCCAAGAGGAAAGTAAACACTTTGAAACTCTCAAAATAAGTAATACACGTGATCTTCAATATGCAAAAACCATGACCGTGATTAAGATGTTTATTGTTACATGCATATTCTTTTTACTTGAAACTTTTATTTTATATGTTTAGATTTATGCGAATATAATATTTTCCCGTCCCATCTTGGTATCAAAACAAAACAAACATACCAATCTGTGTCCAGTCCAAGAGCAAAGTAAACACCTTGAAACTCTCAATGTAAGTAATACATGTAAATTACAACCAGAGAGGAGAGGTCCGTTGCTCTATTCAGCTGGCTTATCATGTGTGTTATTGTCATTGAGGTTGAAAGGAATGTGTAGTTTATATGCAAGTACTTATGATTATACGTTATATCTAGATTTTTCAGATATCGGCTTTATCAGGTTGATCGGTTACTTTGAGTATTTCTTAATTGGACCTATATTTATCATCTCTAAGACCGAAGCTATAAGTTAACTTTTAGAATTTAAGGGGATTTTTATCCGTTAAGATAGAAATTTGGGAATAAGAGTATCAGTGAATATCACCATAAACGTTGTTCACCAACCATTCTTTAACGTAAATTCACACTTAGGCGTCAAAACCTTTAAATGCCTACCAGCACTCAAATCTGATTTTACAACATCTAACGCGAACTAGAACACGACAAATAATATATTTTATATATTTTACATGAAATCCGATGATGACATTAAATTTACCCAAGTGCTTATAAACAATCATACTTCGAGAAATTTACAAAAGGTATAATAAAAATGTATTTAAACTTCACATCATTAGTACATGAATTTTTTGCATTCATTCTAAGTACACTAAGACAAATGTATTGTCTCAACCCGTAGTCTGTGATAAGTAAAAACATCCTTGTCTTTTTTGGGAAGGCTGCTTCCGTCGATAAAAGTGGCAAGTTTCATTTTTCCGATGATAGCATTTGTAAATTTGTTTTATTTAATTCCGGGAAGTAAAGTTGTTGCTGAATGTAACGTTTTAAACGGATATACTGTTTTTTAAAGATATGATTATATCAATAGAATATTTTAGTCAGATATCCAAAATTATATTATTTATACCAAATAACAACGGTTATTCTAAAAACCCAATTTCCCATTTAAGCCGAAATATCTCTTTTCTGTTAACAATAAAAGATAAAAATAATATATATTGTTTTGGTATCATTTGAATCCTTCATACGATTATGCTTCTAGTCAAACAAAAAATCCTGGTACATTAAATTCATTTTTCCCTTTTACACTCTTTCACAGTAAGTTCTGTGTAAAATGTTTAATATGTTTGTTCCTTTCAAGCGATTAACTTTGAATTTAATTTTAAGTTAGTTTCTCTTTTCTAAGTCGAGCTCAAAAAGTAAGCCGTTTATCTCCTTTATTACTGGAAATACAAGGCGAGTTAGCCGATGTTTATTGGTCTTCTGCACCATCTGATGCTCAGGGACATTCAAACACGTTTTTAGAAGTTTTGAACACCCACTGGACGCCAATATGTAAGAAATTTCGGAAGCATACTCTTATATGCGAATTAAGTTGAAAGAAATAACGCAGACATTAATCATTTAACATGTTGGTGTTCTAACAATAAAAAAGCATACTTATCCATGTCTAAATCACAATCCAGAAGCAACGTAAACTTTAAGAAACTGACAAGTTAGGTTAAGCACGTGCTACGAAAGTGCATGCACCTCCGGTATAGCAAGCTACACCCGCCACTAGTGTATTCAAAAATGAATGAAAGGGCCATGGACCTATGGGATGTCAAATATATCCTGCAGACAGAGACATCAAAAACAAACATACTAACACATGTCCGAATCACAATCCAGAAGCAAAGTAAAAACTTTGGAACTGACAAGTTAGGTTAAACACGTGAACTTCCACCAGGGAAGTGAGGTCGCATGCTCCGAAAGGGTAAGCACCTGTTTAGATACCTACAACCGCCACGTGTGTAGTCAAAATTGTGTGAAAGGAACATGGAACTATGAGACGTCAAATATATTAAGCGCAATCCTGGACACAGAGAAATCAAACTTATCAACAATATTGTGATGACGGCCATAAAACTTTTTAAGGGTCTTGCTAAGCCTAGGCTTGCAAGATCCCTGTGTCAACAGTTTATTTTCAAGAGGCCTACTTCGTAGTACATAGTCCCCGTAGTGGGAACAAGCTCTACAATAGCGTATATTAACAAATACACCATAGGCAGGAAAAGCAGATATATTGTGGATAAAACAGGAAAGTTGACAAAAGAAAAATTGAAGTCATCACGTTTGTCATAAAGTTTTAAATGTAGCCTTTCGATTGCGTCATAATTCAGGTATAAGTATAAATATGAATCAAGATATCACTGATTACTGTACGCGTTTCGGCTATATTATGAATATTTAATCGTTAACCTTCATTATTTATAATGGATTCAGGAGTATAATTAATATTGTCTCTTAACTTTCACTTTTTATTCATTGATTTGATGCATTGTTACATATAACGGGAATGGATTTTATTTCATTCCAACGGGAGTGGAAAGAATTGACTGTACAAATATGTCTGTAAAGATATGAACAGTATATTTTATACACGCTACATATATCCCTCAAAACGTAAAAAAGTCTAAATATGTCAAATAAGCGATAATCTTAGTCTTGAACATTTATTTATTTATTTTCTTTGATTAATTTGTTTCATAATCGACACCGTGTCTGAATTTCATTATAAATAGATGCACGCGAAATGATGCTAAGGGAAACTGTATGCAAAGTTGGAATAATAATTTAATATTGTTGATTATAATAACAAACATATCCTTCAGATTGATAGTAATATTGACACTTAAATGATAATATATGGCATAACAATATCTAAAATAACTATAATATAAACCCCTATCTTATGCACAAAACGGTTTCTGAGGTAGATGTGACAGTGAGACAGTGTTAGACTCGGTTTGATCTAGTCGCTAGGTCACCTTATATGAAACTCATCTATTGATTTCTAGATTCTGCTAATGTGCCTGGTTGGCAGGCTGAATTCAAGCAATTCTACAGTTTATTTTTTATTGAGATATCAGTAACAATTAATCATCATTGATCGAAAATCACACACAAGCATTCAAATTTGAAAATTCAGACGGTCACACGCACAAACAAGAATGTGAAAAAGTAAAATTTTAAGAATATTTTTATATTTTACGTGATATATAAGACAAATCAAAGAATAAAGTCACAAACACTCATTCACTCACTCACAGAGAGCCGTTATTAATATATAATCTTGATATATGTAATACATGAGGGGTTGTCTGTCTTTCCGTCTAAAATCGAGTCCGAACTATTAATACTAGATTCTGTTCATTTGACTGACTGGCAATTAAACGCAGTTTGGTTTTTTAAATTTGATATCAGTGATCACTATTGACCAAAAATCATACACGAGCATTCAAGCTTGAAAGTTTACACGGTCACACTCGTCTACTAACAGTGAAGCATGTCTTTTCCAAAGTCAGCAACAACAAGAACGCGAAAAAAACATAATTTTTATTAATTATTTATATTTTACATAATATATAGGACAAGTTAAAGAATAAAGCCACACACACTCATTCACTAACAGAGAACCTATATTAATTCATAATTTTGAAAATGTAATACATGAGGGGGTATATAGATAATTATGTCTTTCTATCCGTGTAAAATCGCTTACGGACCATATCTTATTATTGATTTGGACAACTGCCATAAAACGTCACAGGAATAATTTTCATTACACAAAGGTGTGTCTTGACCATGAACCAAGGTTATATCGGAAAGGACAAGGTCACATTAAATTCTGAAAGACGTTGGGGATGGGGAATTTGACTCCCAAGAGACAGTTCTAGATATGCTAATTCGTAGTTTGTGATGAGTACAAAACATCCTCGTTTTCTGTCAAAGCTGTTTCCGTGGTAATACGATATAATTTTTTATCTTTTCGGTGACAACATTTATAATTGTCTAATTTATTCCATGAAGGAAATTGTTGCTAATTTCAACCTGTTAAGCGGACATACTGTTTTAAAGAATATGTTAATACAAACATTATTTATAGTCAGATTGTCAAAGAATTAAATATTTTATACAAAAGACAAAGCTGAATTATTTACTATTAATTATGGAAAGGATAGCATCAAATTTATATGATACCCTTAACAAATATGTTGGTAGTAGAGAATTGATTTATACACGACAAAGAAGGTTATATGTAAGTGATTTAGTAATGAATGACTTTCACAAATAAGGTATAACTTATAAGTCAAGTGGAAGCAAAGCAGAAGGGTTAATCTTACCCGGTAGCGACGTGGATACTATGTTAGATATGAACGATATAATTGTAAAATCACAAGGTGGAGAAATGGGAAATTCCGATTTAATATTAAATACGACAAATGTAAAACCAGGATTTGTGAAACTGAAAGTAGAACAAACACAAATACACAAAGACAAATTTGGAAATTTTGAACACGCATTTGTCCCAATTGGGCGTGATATATATCTTTCAAGTTTGTTATTTCGTGATATGGTAGTTCTTCAAATTCCGTCTGTCATTCCTTTTTTAGAAAGTTTTGAAGCCCATGGTCCATGTGCATCATCTAGTTATCGTGATATAGAAATGGATTGTATGTTATGTCTGAATTGTAAAGTCTGGCCATTTGAAGCTAGTGAATGGAGTCATAGACGGCGGATAAATGATTGGCCTTCAGAAAATTTAGTCAAAGAAGTAATAGGTGATGGGTGTTTGTTGGTTGTCATAGGTAATCCGGTATCGCAGCAAAGCCACGTGGAATGGAGGATTTCATTTTCACTGGCTGAGAAACAAATCATCCATTCTATGAATCATACTCAAATGCTTTGTTACGCGTTACTAAAGCTATATTTAAAACACGTTATTGACTCCAAGGAAGAATGTAAAGGTCTACTGTGCTCTTATTTCTTGAAAACTGCTCTATTCTATTGCATCGATGAAGACGTATTAGTATGGAGAAAACATAACTTACTTAATTTTTTTGGGCATGCTTCAAACGCATTTTCTTTTGGGTTACACAGGGACACTGTTCTAGTTATTTCATAAAAACAAACAATATGTTCGAAAGTAAAATCTTTGGAAAAAGTCAAGAAAAATTAACCGAGCATTTGTTCAATTTATATCAATCAGGTATAGACACTTTGTTACAAATTCCTGTTTTATCAGAACTGCAAAATGAAAATTATATAAGATATTTGAAGGATTACAAATTAATGAGAAGTTTAAACATGTTAAAGGAAAGAGAATATCAATGTGATAAATACTTATTACGTATTGATCAGTGTGTCTTGGAAATGGAGGCCATTATAACTTGTATAAAACTTACACAGAAATTTGTAGATCTACCACAGATTTGTCCAGTTGATAAGATCTGTTTAAGAGTGGACTTTTATTCATTCCAAGCGCGTTTAACACCATTTTTATATCAGCGTATAGTTTCATCTAACCTTTCAAATTCATTGAAATACAAACAACTTAGTCAGCTGTCACGGCACATCAAACAGAATTGTACCAGTAATGATATCTGTACAAGACTTTTGCAATACGCTACATTGAAATACTTGACCAGGAAATACAAACAAGCCATCCTTATTCTGGAGCAAGTTCTTACAAAATTCAAATACTTTGTATTACAGTATACTTTGGAATCCTAGGAAAGTTTGAAAATGAAGAATATCGAAAGCAAATGTGTGGTAAAGGTTACAGTATACAAAACAAACTGAAACATGCAGTGACTAGGCCATATGAGTGTGTCCGTAGTTGTGGTTTTTATCCTACATAGATAGAAAATGAGGTAAAACAGAATACCTGCAAAGTTTTACGAAAAATAACATTCATACCACCAAAAGTGTATTAGTGCTTAGTTTTATTATTTCTGGCGTACCATAATACAGGAGAAACAGAGTTGAGAAATCAGACATTAGACAGACTTTGTGAATCGATACAAAGAAATGAGTTTATGGACGACCACAACATAGCTACAGTGGGACCATTACTAAATAGATGTTTAGGAATAGCATCCGTACCAACATAGTAATTTTGCTTTATATGCAACAAAATGATAAACATGACATGGGTTCCAAACACCGTAAACACTTTGAATAATTTTTGGATTCTAGCCGCATTTAATACAATCAGCTATCTTCTTATTTGCATCTGGAGAAAGTAGCTGTCTATAAGACTATACTAGTCTAATTATTATAAACAATATATTAAATTGCATTGTAATCAACTGTCTGTCGAGAAAGTATTTAATAGTCCCATTATAGTTCAACTTTAAGCCGTATCAATTGAGACATAGTTTTATCAATAAGCGCGTAGTGTCACCATATTATAAAATCTACTTATTGACAACAACATTTTACCGCACATGGAATGATAATTTACTTGTTTCAAAGATGAATCTGTTTTCTATGTGCTGCACGAAAAGTAGGTAAATATGTTACTCGTAATTTTTTTTATATACTTTTAATATTTTAGTGCATATTAAGGTTATTATCGGAATTCATAAGTGCCAAAAGGACAATTTGCTGTGAAAATGATAATTTCTAGTTTTCATTGTGTCCTAATATATTTTTCAACGAAAATAGCTTTCATTAAAACAGTAAACAAAAAATCACGAATTTAGAACTCCAACGAAATGATGAATAAATTGAACCCGCAAAGATTGGAAACCGCTAAAATAAATGATTTTACATTAGATAATTCCTTCTATCATTCATTTGACATTAAAAGTTATTCACTTGTTACAGTAAAGTTCTTGTTAATAATATTAAAAAACCAAAAAAGGTTTTATATTTAGATATTTATGTTAAATTATGTCAATAAATACTTGGATTTTTTCGTAATGGTTAGAACGTTGTTTTGTTTGTGATACATATTTAAGCCTCGTAAAGATAACACTTGTGATGTTGTTTAAACCATAGTTTTTATAGGTTGACTGTGGAAATATACCTACCATTCATTAGAGTATTAGGAAATACACATAGAGAACGTATTTATGGTATCTGGTATTATTATTTTCTAGCAAACAATTGGTATACCAAAGGGAGCAAACTGTACATCATGGTTTGCTGGTCTATTTCTTTATTCATAGTACTCGAATTACTAAGCAATGTGCTTCAAGTATATGGTTGACCCAGAGATATTACAAGCTTAGATCTATCGGGACCCTCAAAAAGTTTTATCGGCGTCATCACATTATTATTGATAAGTATGAAGTGTCTGTGTCCAGCATTACGCTTGATAAATTTGACGTCCCATGTTCCTTTATTCTCAATTTTGATCACACATGTGTCAAGTTTGGCTAGCTAAACAGGAGGGTGCTTCCTCTTCCGGTTCATGTTTAACAAAATTTGTCAGTTCTTAATTTTTTACTTTCCTTTGTGAGTGTGATTTGAACATTGGCTAGTATGTTAGTTTTTATATAGCTATATTGTTCTTGATCTGTGTTCTTTGGTTTCTTTATGAACAGCTTGCTGTGGTTGATTTTATAATTTTAATCAGATTTCATCCATCTATATTTTTAAACATAAGTAAACGCTAACTTAATAATACTATCGATACAGTTGGGTAATATCTGTAGGACAATATGAAACAGTGAGTAAGTGAGTAATGGTGTTTAACGTCCCAGTCAAGAATATTTCACTTATATTGAGACGTCGCCAGTTGTAGGCGAAAGTGCAGAAATTTTGCCTGTGCGTTGCGGAATAGTATTTAACAGCAGGGTTTTTTAGCGTGCCAAGCCCATCGTGACACGGGACCTCGTTTATTTTAAGGACCCAACCAAAAGAACCGTGACTTTCAATTTGTTTTTTTTTTTTTTTTTTTTTTTTTTTTTTTTTTGTAATTCATGTTTTTATTGTCCCAGACATTAAATAGGGATGGTCAAGTGCCAGGGTTGGGGCCACTGGGTTCACTTGCCGGGTAACAAAGGAACAAGTTTACAAAAACAACACATCTATATATATATACACCACACCATCAAGCACCTAAGTAAATGACAAATATATATTTTTGTTTCCAATATTTCCAACATTTTATCTATTATATTTCCTTTGGTATTGTACTTGTATATGCTTTTCAGTTTTGTATGGGTTTTTGTTTATATGCAAGTGTGTGTGTGTGTGTGTGTGTGTGTGTGTGTGTGTGTGTGTGTGTCAACCCCTATGAGATTCAGATACAAACAGTATATATAATTCAGATACAAACAATATATATTATACATTTTCATGATAAAGGTATAGTTCTAAGCATCAGGAAACATTTTATACACTATAAATATTGATGATTTTTTTCTACTACCACTTCTGCAGTACTAACACCACAGTCACATCAGATTAAGAAAGTATATCATTCGTCAAAGATATTGATCCATGGGTCCCAAAATTCCAAAAATTTGGCATAAAGATTATTTTTTATTGCAATGATTTTTTCAATATTAATCTGATATTTAAGACTCATTTTCCATGTACTTAAATTTGGCAGTTTTTTATCAATTCTACACTTATATATGTAAAGTCTGGTAGTTAAAAATAGAAAATTTTGAGGTTTATATTTCTGTTTTTGGTCTATAAGTCCAAAGATAGCACTTTCCCTATAGATATTGATGTAGCGATTTATTTTTTATATATAAAATCCTCTACTTCCATCCAAAAGTTATTAACTATCTCACAATACCAAAACAGATGTTCTATTTTTTTCAGCTGTATTGTTACAGAATGTACAGAGATTATTATCCCTTAGTTTAATTTTGAATAAAAAATCATTTGTAGAAATTATTCGTTGGTTTATCCTGTATTGAAACCATTGTAATTTGGTATTTTTACAAGTTTTAAAGGGGATATTTTATAGTGATTTCCAGTCAATATCAAGGTCTAGAATGGATTTCCATTTTTCTTGACTTTTGACAATTGTGTTGTTATCATTAAATACATTGTAAAAGTCCTTACTCCCTTTTTTACTCTTAAAAACTATTCTGAAAAAATATGGCATATCAATTTGTAATACTAGTAAATTAACTGGTTGGTTTTGTATATTTAAACTTTTAATATATGATTCAATGGTGGACTTTATACCATTATATTCAACAAAGTTTGACCTGACAGCAGCATATCTTCTATTAAATTCTCTATATGAAATTATATTTCCATCTTCATTAAGTAAATCTTTTATGAAATATATGCCACAGTCAGACCAAGACTTGTAGAATACTGGACTTTTTTTTAATACAGATATCTTTATTGTACCAGATACTTACATCTTTAACATCATTTATATTTTCAGGTTTTTGTCTCATAGACAAGAAATTCCAGGCATCAAAAACATTATTCCAAAAACAATTATTAGGATTATTTTGTTTTATTTTATTAAAATAATCATTTCCATACCTTAAGAAATTATCAATTTTAGAATATGAAATCTCAAATAACTTTCTGTATTTGGATTCAATTTGAAGTAGTCTTCTAATCCATGTTATTTTGAGTGATGCTATAAAATGTTTGATGTCTATCATTTTTAAGCTTCCTTTTTCATAGCTCTGTGACATTAACTGTCTTTTTATGCGATCATTTTTATGTTGCCAAATAAAGTTAAAAAACATTTTGTTCAGTTTTGTTATTATTTCCAGCGGTGGATTTGGAATAGCAATAAATAAATGGTTTAGTTTGGAAATTATCAGTGTTTTCAAAATGGTTATTCTACCTAAAGGAGTTAAAATTCTTTTTGACCACTGTTTTAAGCTTTTTTCTATTTCTTGTATTTTAATATCATAATTTATTTTTATCATTCTGTCCAAATCAACAGAAAAATTTATTCCAAGCAATGTAAATGGACCTTGGTTCCAATCTAATTTAAAACAATAATTAAAGGTTTCGCCATTATATTTATTACATCCAATCCACACTTTCATTTTGTATTGCCGAGTGTTTGGCGAAAGAACAGTCACTACCCACTTTCAAGTTTTAGGTCA
Organism: Anadara kagoshimensis; assembly: GCA_021292105.1. Classification (NCBI taxonomy): domain Eukaryota; kingdom Metazoa; phylum Mollusca; class Bivalvia; order Arcoida; family Arcidae; genus Anadara; species Anadara kagoshimensis. The sequence continues at coordinate 25,628,897 of CM037865.1, forward strand.
GACCCGGTCGGGGTTCTTACCCACAACCTCCCACTTACGGAGCGGACAATATGAAAATAAAAATTACTTGGCAGCAACCAACTTACAATGTACAAGACACAATGTAATAACAGAAACAGTCGCATAAAACAAGACAAGAAAATACAAATGCATATTAGACCCACTGATAACATAATATCTTACTTTGGGAGGCCACTGGAGTGTTGTCGAATGACACATGAATGGTTTGGATGAGCATCGAAGTGTTATAAACGTCAATGGAGTGATGTGGATGATCACAGAAACGGAATGGATGGACATTGAGCTGTGTGGCAATGGAATGTTGTGGATGGAAACTCACTGGAATGATTTTGATGGACGATCGTTTTTGTGTGGATGCCACTAGACTTGGGTCGATAGGCACTGGAAAGGTGCGCATGGGCAATGTATTGGTGTGGAAGATCAGAGAAGTGGGTTTGTGGTGTGGATAGGTATTGTAAAGTTATGTATGGTACTGTATTGTTGATTGTGAACTCTAGGGTAGTAAGGATGGACACTGGTGTCTTGTAAGCGTGTTATGGAGAGATGTTTATGGGCATTATAAAGTTGTTGATAGGCACTGCAGTGTTGTGAATGGGAATTAGGGTGGCGTGAATGGACTTTGGAATGAAGCACTTGGGTGATGTTGATGGACACTGGAAAGGTGCGCATGGACAATGTATTGGTGTGGAAGATCAGGGAAGTGGGTTTGTGGTGTGGATAGGTAGTGTAAAGTTATGTATGGTACTGTATTGTTGATTGTGAACTCTAGGGTAGTAAGGATGGACACTGGTGTCTTGTAAGCGTGTTATGGAGAGATGTTTATGGGCATTATAAAGTTGTTGATAGGCACTGCAGTGTTGTGAATGGGAATTAGGGTGGTGTGAATGGACTTTAGAATGAAGCACTTGGGTGATGTTGATGGGCACTAAAATCTAGAATGATCTGAAATGGTGTGGATACACACTGGAATTATATGGATGTGCACTGGAATGACGTGGTTATAGAATTTTGAATGTTAAGTTATTGATACACTAATGATTAATAATTAACTCTTACCCGACTTATTAATGTCACGGTTTACTGCTTTTATTCGCTAAATGATATTCCTACCTGTTACCAAGGTTCAGAGGACAAACACTTCAGTTAACCACGAATAAATGACCCATTTTTCACAAAAATTGAGCAAAACGAAATTAGAACCAACCACTTTATTTAACAATTTCAATTAGTCTAAGCGATTAGATAAAGGTTGTAAAATTTGATCAATATAAATATTAAATAAATTTAAAGGGTCTAAGAGGACTTTTACCTCAATGTGAAGCCCATGGAAGGCTTCATTTGGAGCTGTATGACTTCAATTTTGGCGTTGTCGATTTTCCTTTCTATAAAGCAATATACCTGCATCACCTGTCTATAGTTTCACAATTACTTGATCTCACTACGGGAACTTTAAACAACGAAGCAAGCTGCTTACAAATAAATTGTTGACGCAATTATATTGCAAGCCTAGGCCTATAAGGATTTTCAGAAAGTTTCTCTCTGTCATCACAATATCGTTTATAAATATGATGTCTCTGTGTCCATTATTACCTTTGATATATTTGACGCAACCCTTTTATTCTCAATGTTTATTACACATGAGGCGGGTGTAGACTGCTAAACAGGTGGCGCCCTTCCAGAGCACCTGACCTGAAGGTCATATGGTTAATCTTATTTGTCAGTTTCAAAGCTTTTACTATCTTTTTGGATTGTGATTTGAACATGGATAAGTATGTTCGATTTTTTATTTCAACAGAAATGAATAAAGAAACATAATGTGCATTTAAGTGGACTTGAATATGCATAGACATCATTATTCTTGCAGAGCTGAGAATGGAGTAGTAGAATATCTTATATCGATAGGTCAATTTATGGATAGTGGGGGAAACGAGTTTATCTGGACGGAAAAACCAGAGACTTTAAACAAACGAACAGAAAATACTTTCTCATACTATAATCCCTCCCGAGAGAGATCCGAACCTAGACGGAGAGAGACGCTGTGGTTCATAAGCTTGCTTCAGATCAATCGGATATCACACACCCCTTTCCTTTTTCCAAAAAACCGACTTGATCAGAAATACACTAAACATTTCAGAATCAAATAATTTTATTATCAAATCTGAATACTACAAAAGATAAATTAAATATCATTATATACAAGTGCAATAAATAAATATAAGTTATGCCAGACTTCAAAAAAACAGAAATAAAATAAATGTTTTACAAAAAAACATTACTTAAAAACGCCAAGAAAATGTCAATTTCAATTTTCAAATGTAAATGCCAACAAGAGTTTTTTTCACTATAAACATCAAATGTGCATTTGCTTGCTTTGGCACCCATTTGGTATAATAGTTTAGTGGTCCCAAGGGAAAATGGGTTCACCAGCAGTCCAATCCTGGTACATTTAGAAAACTTTTTGCGTCGCAATACCCAGAAAAACGACGTTTTACGGGTAAACATCAATTTCATGCGATTTCCTTTCAAATAGGAATATCCAATTAAAACTCAATAATTAAATTTAAAAAAGAAGAAAATGAATAATCCAACCTTTGCATAAAATTTATAGGTTAATCACATGGTATGCTGGCGAACCCCATTGGGGACAAAGTAAAAAATGGTAAAACCCATTAATAATGAACCAATCACTGTAACCCTCTGTTCTCCGTATGCAACACATAAATAATACATAAAGTTTTAAATAGAATAATGTTATTCTCGGGAAAACGTCAATTGATGAGATTCCATATCCAATTAAAAAATCACAAATATTGCTAGAAAATCATATTGTACACCATTTAAAAATAAAAAAAAAAAAACCAGAAATATGTAGTTCCCTTATCTCCTTTATCAGCAATAAGATTAGCTATTATCTTAAAACAAATATGAATCAGAACAATATAATTGTCAATGCATATTTATTTACATTATACATTATTAACTATATTTCGATCAATTTATTCAGTGAGGTTAAAAAAGACCGCGAATTCCTCAACTCCAACATCATTAATGCTATATGTAGGTCTGTAATTTTTATATATGTGTTGGATTTGCCATACCAAGATATCGGAGGGACAACAGCTATCTTTTAATCGATTATCAAACTGTGACTTAAAACTAAACCCCCACCCCCTCAAAAAAGAAATCTACAATGATTGTTAGAAATTTAACAAACAGAATAGAAAAATAGTATTTTAAATAATTACCTTTATAACAAGACTACAAACTAAAAAGTGCTTATTTCACCATCATCATAATCATAATTTATCATAAAAAGTTAATTAAAATTTATTCACAAGAATTAAAACCAAAACTTTGAAAAATTTCAGAAAATTTTCAAAATTCGAAGATTATCAAACATGTGAAATTTGAAGTATATCTGAGGCAAGACATCCAAATATGAATCACAAAACCAGCTAAAACATGTTTTTGCTCACTGAAAAAGTGGTCGAAGTCTAAATAATCAGTACTATATGATTATATTATTGTAGTATATATTGCTACCAAGATAATATTGTCGATTATTGAGGTGACTTTGCTCTGATAGTGTTGTTAAAGGGCAATAGTGCCCAATATCAAGGGTATCATCTTCTTCCCAAAGCAACACCATGAGAGCATAATCATCGCAACAAAAAGCAATAATAGTTTTAGTACATCAATTGACTTTGAGAGCAAAGAATACCAAATGAAAATTTGATGGTGATTAATAAGCAACATTTTGCACTTTCCACAATATTAATGTTTGGATGTCACTTTTATGTTGCTGGAAATAAACCATGGTAGCAATGTATAAAACATATTACAATATTAATCATTTGTATCAGTTGCAAATACAACTTATTATTATTTAGTGCGACTTATACACATTATAGGGGAAATAACTACGAGTTTACATTTCATAGTAGAGTTCTTGGTAGCACTATTGTTTCATAGTATACATCCAGTCATCCAATAATAAACTGTGATGTACTTATTTTGCATAAAAGTTTTTCAAGGATTTTAGGGAGCTTACGGGATAAATGCAAATTTTTGGTAGTGGTGTGTCTTTTGAATATAAGATTTCGTCTGATCACTTTACAACATTTGAAAAAATAGAAAATCACTTTATCAAAACTATTTTTTCACCATCCCTTGCAGTAAGTCAACCGGTAGTGGGAAAATTATAGTCGAGTTTTTCTCTGCTGCAATGCTGTTAAGGGTTTGTAAATAACGAAGCTGTAACGCAGCAGGCGACTGAGTTATGACGTCAGCAGCTTCCTTTAAAGCACGTGCAGCTTTCTGTTCTCCTTCTGCAGCAACAACCTAACCATGAAAATAAAATAAACACTTTAAAGTCGTCTTTAGCACAAACATGGCAAAGTGAGTGGTAATATTCACAACTGATTTATATAAAAATCTATTGCATAATTTGCATAGGTTTTTATAAATTTGCATTTTTTTCTGACCAAGATGGTATGTACTTTGGTGTTTATTAATTATGAGAAAAATATGCAAACGTCACAACGCTATAATTATTATGACAGTATGCAAAATTTATATTGATTTTCAAAACTGAAACCAGTGCTATGCTAGAGGTGAATTATACAGTAACTTTTTTATACCAAAAGCTTTAACATCACCAAGAATAAACGCGTCAAAATCACCATCTCCGTTGTCAGTGAAGGTCATCTGGTAGATTGCTATGGATTTAAAACAGTTTTCAAGTGCATGTAGTAAATAGAAGCTAAAGAAAAATTCCTTAAATGGGCTTAAGCAGAAGGTGTTACAAAAATATGGATCAAGATTTTTATTATCACGTACTGGTTTAGCAATTCATGATGAAATTGTGAGTAAAGTGTCCTTTGTCGCGTGTGGATAGACGCATGTTACGCCGTGTTATGTAATAAATGTGAAGTAATGTACATGTATTACCCACCTTGTAGTGTAATAATGGGGTTCGCCGCTGTACCACGTGATCAATACCTCTTAACGTTTGTGCGGAATCTTTTGGAAAACGTCGACGTCACAAGTTCCCGGAATAACGTCGTTTTTACGGGAAAACTTCATATTGTGCGATTCCATGTCCATGTCCGTGGTACAGCGGCGAACCCAATTTATTTCGTGTAATGCAATAACACCTTGTTATGTAATAAAAAACGACATGATTTGTAAAAAAAAATCAAGGTTTCGCGTTATGTAATAACTTTTTCGTGTAATGTAAACATTAAATTGGTAGAATTAAGGGTAAAAGGGTAAAAAATGGAGACGTTACTTGATATTTAAGGTCAATGTAATTTTAGATCAGTAAAACTGTAATGCCCGTCTTCTTGATGATAAATGAAGTCTGTTATGTTTCAGTCCATGTCATTAAAATACAGATAACCTTGAGTGACAATGACCTCTGACTGTGGTAAAGAATAGTCTACAAATATATCCATTGACAAAGTCCACTCACGATCACATCCAGGTCAGTGGTTGGAGCAAATTCGTCGGCCCTAAGTTTGCCCATTTTCATTTTTACATTGCAAGGGAATTTTATAATTACATAACGTGAAACCTTGTTTTATTACATTACACGTCGTTTTTTGGTTTTTTTTTTTTTTGGTTTTTTTTTTGTTACACAACAAGGTGTTATTACATTACACAAAAGAAATTATTACACTTCAACGCGGGTATTACATTATACATGTACTTGGCTTTTATTACATAACACAGCGTAACAACACCCCTTGCACTACAGTTAAATCGTATAATAAAGATAAAATAAAAAATTTAAAGGTTTTTAAAAAATTGTAAAAATTATTTAAAAAAGAATCGTTATACAAACAGATTTCTGAGAAATTATAAAAAAAATGAACCTATGTAATCAAATTTTTGAAAAAAATTTACATTAAAATGACAATTTTTTAATTATCGTGAAGTTTAATGTCAAAGTAAAGATTTTTCAACTTATATGAAGGTGATCAGATCATGGAGGAAACCAGAGTGCCCGGAGAAAAACCACCAACTTTCAGCAAGCCAACTGACAAACTTTATCGAGAGACTGTGATTCGTAAGCGTCATCGATTCCCATAGTGTAAATAAGCATGGCGACTTAGATTGATTAGTCAGGACTAGGCTCATAGGCTCAAGTTAATTATTATTTTTTCTATGAACATTTTGTATACTAGTACTGGTAGTTCACTATACCTGTATTTATATTCACCATTTGGATTTTATCTGTACTTATGATGTGTCATCTAACAACCTCAAAGCAATGATTTAAAAATTCTTTTGCACTTTCGCATTGTGCTTATATTAATATAATTATGTTCCATGTTCCTTTCACACAATTTTGATTACACACGTGGCGGGTGTATCTAGCTGAACAGGAGGTGCTTACCCTTACGGAGCACCCGGCCTCACTTCCCTGGTGGAAGTTCACGTGTCTAACCTAACTTGTCAGTTCCAAAGTTATTACTTTGCTTCTGGATTGTGATTCGGAAATGGATTAGTATGTTTGTTTTTGATTTATACATGAACTATAAGGTTTTAGTTTCAAAATTTTCAAAACAAGGTATTTTACTCCAATGTATTATATTATAGAATAAGCGGAGTCATTAAAGTGTTACCTTCGCCCTTGCTTCACGTGTAGACTCTGCCTCGGCTGCCATCGCTCTCTGCAATTGCAACGGTAAGCGAACATCTTTCCTAAATAAAAGAACAATACATTATATGATTACAGATTGCTTGCATAGGATTTTGTCCCAGTCACGAATATTTCAGTTATATCAGAAGGGACGTCACCAGATATAGTTAAAGCGACATAAATTTTGACATTTGCCGTGTTCAGGGCAAGGTACATGAAAGTTTCCTAAGTTCGCTACGCCTACCAGCGAAAAGAGTGTCACGCCAACCGTGACATTGAGCATAGGTTATTTCATTTCTAAATGCCGAGTGTTTGGCAAAAGACCCCGCCAGGATTCGACCCCTGACCCTCCACATACGGAAAGGGCACTCTTTTAACTGAGCTACCGTTTTGATCAGAAAACATTACAGAGTTATATAATAAATATCACAACAGTGAGTTACAAGATATTGTTCTTTCAGCAGCACTATTACTGAGAAAACAGATTGATCAATGAAAATACGCCAGAAAATAAAAAAAAAAACAATTACTGAGACCTCAGACTGTTATTTTCAAAAAAAAAAAATAATTATAATAATAATAAATAAATAAATAATTGGCGCTGCACAATTTTTTAAAACATTTAACAAAGTGGTTCCTTCCTACTAATTAACAGTTGAAATGATTAAATTGTTTTTTTAATAATTTGCTTTAAAATGTTACATATCATAGCCGGGTGCTTAATTGCACGTCTTTTAGGGATTTACCTTAATGGAGTCAGAAATAGAGAAAACAGTAATTTAGTAGCCCCGAATTTTATAAATGTTTAGCTAACTTAAATCTGGCAAATTTGATACTGCAATCATGTTATAAATTTTTAAGGCAATCCGGAAATTATGTTCATTTTAAAGTTCTGTTGTAACTTATTACATCTGGTAACATAAAATGTTGCCAAAATTTACAAGATTTAAGTTTAAGGGAAATCTTGGTTAAGGAATGATTGTGAAACTGGAGTCAGAATAAGAAGCATTGAATTAAATAATAAAATGACAAAGTGTTGTGTGATGGTTCAAGTATACACGTTTAAAAAAGGTATGTACAGGTAAATCAAAAGTAAATAAAAGGGATTTTTACTATCCAAAGAAACCGGTTATCGATGAACAACTTCATCCGAAGCGTTTCCTCCAAAATATTGGTCATTATCAAGTTACTAACTTTAATACAACTTACATTTCAACCCTCTCTACTTTAATTCCCCATGGGTCCGTGGCTTCATCTAAAATTCGCTAAAATTAAATACAAAACAATATGAATGTCATAATAATGCATTTTAAGTAGTTTTACTTAATGAAATCATCACTAATTTTATTTCATTCCAAGACAATAAATTTAGAAATACTTATTCCCAGACAGGTCATTATACTGTGTGGTTAAAGCTGTACATGAGGAATTGTTGACCTTAAAGTACTAATAAATGTACGGTTGTTCTGAGGAAAGTTATATGAGTGCATTCTGATCTCTCTTCAATAAATGCTGATTTATTTATAGTGTCATTGTAGTCTTTTTAAGCATCAAGTAGCTGAAACATTACTTCACTCACCTGTATCAGGGTTTTCATTTTAATCAAGAAAAAATGTTAGATACCCATAATATTTGTCGGTCTCCGAAAAATTCACAAAATATTCTGGCCAAACAAGATAACAAATGAAAACCTAGTAAAAATCAATAAATGTAACAACATTACCACACAGATAAAACAACGACGCTTTAGATGGTTAGGTCATGTGATGAGAATGCCCAATGAGAGAATTCCAAAAACAGCATTAAACTGGACACCACCTGGAAAAAGAAAGCCTGGCAGACCTCGTACCACCTAGAGAAGAACCATTCAAGTAGAACTACAGGAGCTAGGATACACCTGGGGGCAAGCTCAACATATGGCAAAGATAAATGGAGGACGCTTGTTAATGCCTTATGTCCCAGTGGGGATGAAGAGGATAAGTATTAAGTAAGTAATATTTGTCGTTAGCTGAGAAACAAAAAAGACAATTACCTACCAATTTTAAATTTTTCATTGAAATCACTGTCACTTACCAGCATTTGTTCGGTGATATTGTCCCTGTCCGTAAGAACCTCGCTCATGAGTTTAGTACCCAAAACATTTCTTAATGTGGTCGCTCCCAATAGCCTTGTTGATTTAAATGCGTCCTCCACGTTACAGACCGACATAGTGGGATCGAACACGCGTCCATAAATAACTGCATCCACTGCCACTGTAACAGAGTCTTTGGTGAGTATCTGCAACCATACATAATACAAGTATTACAATTGTACCGTCCAGATTGTTTATTGAAATTTGCAGGCGTGTAAGTTTTGGCAATAGTAAAAGGAATCAATAATAGGACATATGGTAACAAACAGACAGACAAACAAACAAATCTGTCAAATGATTAACAGTTAGCCAGGGATCTTTCACCTTTTCGGAGGGAATTATGCCGGGGCCCTTCGAATTGGGAATATAAGCAGTTTTTTGACCCATTTTTTTTGAAAATTCAACAAGAGGCAAAAATATTACTTTCAGACTTTTACTGGTCATAGAATATAATTGATAACAAATTAGAATTCTATTTGTCTATCTTTCATGCCTCTGAATTTATTTAGAACATTTTATAGATGATGAAGGTTTACAAATCGATTGAGAAAACATACAATTTTATGTAAATCACAACATACAGATAAATTGGAAATTTTACCATTATCTATTGAAAAGAGCAAAACTTATTGCATTGAGAAATGGAACCAATTTCGACCCCAAATGCTTCAGCGAGACCCCTGTGAGCCGAACCAGATGCTCGCCTTTCCTCTATATCAATATCTCAACAGTTATTATCTATCTCTTGGCTGCTTTTGACTTAACTGCCTAAAATATCTTGGCGACTCGGCATTTGAGCTTAGATTTCTTTTTGTTAGTTTAGTGTCGACAGGTATGTGCTGTATACACATTTGAAATGATACACGTGTATATTTGACTTTTAGAAGGGCGCCAAACAAACGCAATGACAGTGTCATCTGGTGGCATACTCGGGTGTCCGCTAACTTCGTGCAACTAATTGACAATTCAAAATAATGTTTAATTCTAATAATTACTATACAGCTCCCATATGTTTAAAATACGTATACTCATAGTTTGAACAGAAAGACACAGGGCGTGTACTTTCATTCCATGTGATTCCTATTTACTCTCCTATACTTCATTGGAAAGGTCAATCGATTGATTTAATTTGGTTTTACGTTCCAGTCAAAAAAAAATCACTGGTGTCGTGACGTCACGAGCTATAGGCGAGGTGGCAAAAATTTTGACCTGTCGCGACACGGGGGAGGGGGGGGTTTAAAGTATTTCTCATTTCTTAATGCCTAGTACTTGGCGAAAAAAACACGCTACCTATTTTCAAATCCTGATTAGACACAGCCAGCCGGCCGGGTTCGAATTCACTACCTCACACATACGAAGCGAGCACTCTACTAACTGAATACATGTCTACTTGTATATAACATGTTTATACTTTTCCAGATAATGAAACAATTTATATCTGTGACCTTGACCTTTAAACCGATGACCTTGGCTACCGTAATGGTTATGATGAAGGGAAGGGAAATGGCGTATAATTACCTCTTGTGGAGGAATGTCGAATGATACTGTTCTAAGATCGACCTTCTTGAACTCGTCCAAGCATGGGAAAATGAAGAATAAACCTAAAACACAAAGAATAGAATATATCAGGGATATTCCATTATCGGATAAAACAGGGTGTTTATATTTCGTAATGTTCATAATAAAAAACAAACATACTAATTAACCCTTATGCAATACAGTGGATATCGGAGTGAAGAAATGTTGTTTCGCACCAAAGTCAAGATCCTGTCTTTCTGAGGCGAACAGTTCTTGAAAAAAGTACCTAAAGGAAAAACCATCCACGGTAATAGCACTGCCCCGTAAGTGCGTGCTTTAGAGTACTCATCGGGTAAAAAAGATAAAATAAAATAAAATAAAATACAATTAAACAAAATGAAATAAAATAAAACTGAAAAGGTCACTGTAAGTTCCGTCTAAAATCATAATATACCCCAAAATATAAAAAAAAAATCCCCGCAATTTTACATCAGACAACCGTAAAGCCGATTCTCTCTCTTGGTGATATATACATTTGTTATAACTACATGTATTTCAATTACAACATAATCAATACCCCTTGACCGTTAATTGTTAACATAGAGTACAGACTATCTTGAGCTAACGAAATAAGCCGAAGTTTGACTGCTCGACAATCGAGATGAGAAAAGTCAATGGCCCGAAAAGCTGCCGATAGATTTATAGAGCAACTGTCGAAAAGATTAAAGATTAAAGCTTACGAGGAGACTGAGATAAAGTGTCGAGTTGGCTCCAAATCGTTAGTTAAGTGTTAAACGTTCGACAGACCTGTACTGTACAATGCGCTACGCGACATTCCAACTTAATGAATTATTAATTCACATGACTTTTGAACATATGATATATCAATAACATTTACAGTCGATTATTGATCGTTTTCAAGTATGAATAAAGTCCATTATATTTAGTTGAACGCTTTACAATACAACATTAGATACAATGGTAAATATATCGGCCGTCAAGTTATATTAGTTAAGGTCATTCCTTTGTGGAGACTGTATTTTGCCGTTGTTGCTTTCCTGCCGTCAGCTTTCATATTTCTCCAAAGAGTTCAAAGTTATTCTTTAACAATATTGTCACCTTTCTTTATGACACATTCCTTTACAAAACGCTTTCAAATTAATTTAATATTTCATTTCAGAAAGAAATGTGACAATGAAAAAAATTACAACTTTCTAATAGTAATGTCATATACATGTACCATTTTTTAAAATTTAATCATGAAATTCATTTTTTATGTATTTTATGATTAAATTAAAAATCTGATAACAGATA